>JBAKGM010000200.1:28878544-28900745 GCA_037177215.1 Asparagus racemosus
CGCTACGAAAGTAAGCCTTCAAAGCTCTTGGTTGTTCTCTTTATTATAGGGATCATGTTAGATTTAATTAGGATGGTTCTTGCTTGTATTTCACACTCTCTACATGCTTAGTATTATTATACATACAGTCTTCTGTTGTGTAATTTGCATGTAATTAGCATGTATTTCTTTCAGTAGTACCTGGTGACTCGTTGCTAATTAGTAACCTGGTTACGCAGTGCCTTGGCTCGAACCTCATCTATAAGATCTAGCTCTACGCGGAGTCCCGCAGAGTTGACGTCTTCGTCGAAGTGCTGTAGACGGAGGGTAGGCATGCTGACTTCCACAGGGGTCACGACCTCGGCTCCGTAAGCCAACTTAAAGGGGCTTTCACTTGTGGAGTTCTTGTGAGTCATGTGGTAGGACCATAAGATGCTGGGCAGCTCTCTGACCCAGTTTCCAACTGCTTTGTTGACTTTCTTTTTCAAAACTTGGAGGACGCATTTGTTAGCAGCGTCAGCCAACCCGTTGCATTTGGGATGCGCAACTGAGGTGAACTTGAGTCAGATTCCTCATTCCTCACAGAAAGTCTTAGAACCCTTTGCTGCTGAACTGGGTACCGTTATCCGTAACGAATGATCGAGGAACTCCGAACTGACACATGACGGATTTCTAAACGAAGCCGGTTATGATATCCTCCCCTATCTTTGCCAAGGGTTTTGCCTCGATCCACTTGGTGAAGTAGTCGATGGCGATAATAAGAAATATTTGCTGCCCGAACGCAAGGGGAAGAGGCCCTAGTATGTCCAACCCCCATTGGGCGAAAGGAATGGGGCTCAATTGGGAGTTAGCTTGGTGGCAGTAGCTCGCGGGACTTGTGAGAATAACTGACACTTTTTACAAGTTGAGATGAGCTTCTGCGAGTCAGATATTATGGTAGGCCAATAGTATCCCTGTCGAATGACTTTCTGGGCGAGTGTCCTCGCCCCTGGGTGATTTTCGCAAGCACCTTCATGAATTTCCTTTAGGACATGGATGGCTTCATTGGGCTGTAGACACCTAAGGTATGGCCCCACCCTGCTGTTTGAGTAGGACAGGCGATAGAGCTGACCGTCCATGATGAGGTAGTGGCAGGCGTTCCTCTGTAAGCTTTTAGCCTCGACAGCGTCTGTGGGCGTGAGTCTGCTTGCCAAGAATTGGATGATGGGGTCTATCCAGCAGGGCTCTGGTGCTGGATCAGTCAGCATGACATTGCTGTGGATTTTTGCAATGCTGGGGCAAGGGAGCGTATCGGTGTAGATAGGCCCTGACCCGCCCGCAGAGCTAGTCAACGCCAGCTTTGACAAAGCATCCGTGCGAGCATTATGAGCATGGGGAACTTGTGCGATCTTAAAATTGATCAGTCGAGCTAGCAGCTTCTTGGCCACTTTCAAGTACTGGGCCATCCTCTTGTCTTTGGCCATGTACCTGCCATTGACTTGATGTACTACAAGTTGGAAGTCGGCTAGCACATACAGGTTCTCGGCCTTGACCGCAAGGGCGGCTCGAAGGCTCACAATGCGTGCTTCGTATTCAGCCTCATTATTCGAGGCTGGAAACTTGAAGGTAATGGATTGCTCCGTAACTACCCCATCTGGGCTGCATAAAATCACGTCGGCCCCACTGCCGGTCTCACTTGACAACCCGTCCACTTTCAGCAGCCACCATGAGGCGTACTCTTGCGAGTCGTGCTCGGGAGAGTAATCTATAGGGAGGGTCATCGCCTTCATCTCCCATCTTGTTGTGGGTGCCGGCTGATCAGAGAGCATGGGTTCCAGTTGCTCGCCCTTGAACAAGGTGGATTCTATGAGGAAATCCACAAGAGTTTACGCCTTGATGGTCGCTTGAGGCTCAAACTGCACATCATACTCACTGAACTTAATCAACTACACCACCATTCTCCCCGACGTGGTTGGACTTCCTAGAGCTTTCTTTAGGGGTAGGTTAGTGCGCGCAACAATGAAATTGTGCTTGACAATATGGACGGAGCCTACGAGCGGTCATGATGAGGGCAAAAGATGCTTTCTCGATCAATGGATAGTTCAGCTCCCCCGCTCTAAGGATCCGGCTGACATAATATACTGGCCTCTGAACTTGGTCTTCTTCTCAGACTAGGACGAAGCTGACGGCCTTGGGGGAGATGGCCAAGTAGAGATACAGGGCCTCTCCCTCAGTGGGTTGACTCAGTAGCGGCTTGGTGCTCAAGTACACTTTAAGTTCTCTGAATGGGATGCAGCATTCCTCCGTCCATTCCATCTTCTTTTTGGGGTCCTTAGTTCCCCTCAGGATCTTGAAGAAAGGGAGACTCCTCTTGACCGACCTGGAAAGAAAGCGCCCTAAGGCAGCTATCTTGCTGTTGAGCTTCTAGATGTCCTTCATGGTGCGCGGCTCTGGTAGTCACTCGATGGCAGTTATCTTCTCAGGATATATCTCAATGCCTCGTTGGGTGATCATGAACCCGAGAAACTACCCCAACTATACTCCAAAGATGCATTTAGCTGGATTTAGCTTCATGCGGTAACGTCTCAAGGTAGAGAATGTCTCGCTGAGGTCGGCTACGTGCGCTGAGGCCAATTTCGACTTCACCAAGATGTCATCCACATATGCTTCCATGTTTCAGCCAAGTTGGGGGCAGAAAATTTTGTTGACCAATCTCTGATATGTCACTCCTGCGTTCTTAAGACCGAAAGGCATGACCTTGTAACAATACATCCCCTGGTCGGTGATGAAAGACGTCTTTTCCTGATCGTGCTCCGCCATGAGGATCTGATTGTAGCTCGAGAAGGCGTCCATGAAGCTTAGCAGCTCATGGCACGCACTCTCATCCACTAGCTAGTCTATGCGTGGCAATGGGTAGCTGTCCTTTGGGCAAGCCTTGTTAAGATCGGTGTAATCTACACACATTCTCCACCTGTTTTCTGCCTTTCTTACCAGGACTACGTTGGATAACCACTCTGGGTACTGCACTTCGCGGATAAAACTAGCTTTCATGAGTCGGTTGACTTCCGCTACTGCTGCTTTCTGCCACTTAGGTCCTTGATGTCCTTCTTCTGTCGGACAGGCTTACTGTGTCAGTCAAAAGAGAGTTCATAGCACATGACTTCGGGAGGAATGCCTGGCATATCCTCTGGGCCCCAGGCGAACACATCAAGGTTCGCTAGGAGGAAGGAAATCAAAGCTTCCCGCAAAGGTCCTGTGAGGTTTGAACCTATCTTGAGTGTCCGTCCGCCTCCATTGCCAATTGGGACTTTGTGTAGGTCTTCAACAGGAGTCGTCCTTTCTTGTTCCATTTTCTTCTAGAGCTGGAGACCCGTCTTCTCAATCGGCATGGCCTAGGCCACCCCCTTTCCTTTGGTCGAAAGCACGTAACAGGCTCGGGCTTCCCGTTGATCACTCTTGACGACGCCCACTCCTTCGGGGGTCAGGAATTTGATCATCTGGTGGTAAGTGGAGGAGATAGCCCGCAAGAGATGGAGGGCGGTTCAGCCTAGTATGACATTGCAAGCTGACTTGATGTCCATAACCACAAATTGGACATCGACTGTCGTCTGGCAGGGGCGACGGCTGATGGTAAGGGGGAGTGTGATCACCCCTTCTGGTAACTGGGAGTGTCCTGTGAAGCCGATGAGGAGGCCTCTAGAGAGCAACAGCCTGGACCTATCATTGCCCATGCGGTTGAAGGCGTCTAAAAACAGGATGTCGACGAAACTCTCCATATCTACCATGATTCTCTTCACCTCAAAGCCATCTATATTGGCTGTGATGACTATGGGATTGCTATGTGGCGTCTCGACACCCTCCAAGTCGTCTTCACTGAACGAGATGGGCATACTCATATGAGGCTTCTTATCGCAGCTTTCCACTCGCAGAGGATGCTTGGCGTACCTCTTGCGAGTGTTGTTGGATTCTACCACTGATGATATGAATGACCCCCTGGGTGCTTGGCCCAGAATCGTGACAACTAGGCTCTAGCTGGGGTCGAGGCGACCGGGAGCAGGGTCTTCGCTCGTCCCTCCTAGGAGGGGGGTCCCTCTTGTCCTTTTGAGCAACTAAGTTCTTCAAAAAATCCCCTCTGGATGAGTTCTTCAATGTCCCATTGGAGAACGTGACAGTCGCTATTGTCATGGCCATGGGTCTTGTGGTACCGACAAAACAGTCGCATGTCTCTCTTACGGGGATCCGTCCGCATCTGTGGGGGAGACGTAGTAAGGAGCCCTACTCCTTGTACCTTGTCAAGAGCCCTGGAGAGAGATGTGCCAAGGACTGTGAAGATAGGCGGAGGAGCAATCGCCCTCCTCTCGCCCCTCCTGTCGAACCGATCGTTGCAGTTGTTATTCCTAGCAAGGGGGTTCCTCGAGACATTCGTTAGCTCTTCAGGCCTAAGGGGATGGTGGGCCAACTTGGTCGGCGAGGGCACGGCTGGCGTCGTGGTTGGGACTGTGAGTAGAGTCAACTGAACTGATGTAGGCGGAGTTGGCACATCACAGGGGTTAGCCACTGACATGTGAACTGCACCTTGACTGGACTCGGCTACCGCTGTCACAGCTTTGTAAGACTCAACATCCTCCATGTTCATATAGCCGTGGGTCTTGACCATCAAGTGTTCATAATTCCTGGCTGGTTTCCTGGCGAGGGCCTTAGATAGGTCACCAGATTGCAAGCCGGCTACAGGGCTGCCATGGCGACTCGGCTCCCTGGGTCTTCAACTTCCAGCCTTTTCGCTTGAAATCTCTTGAAGTAGGCCCTAAGATCCTCTCCTGGATCTTATTTAGTGTGTATGAGCACGTGGAGAGGCAGCTTGGGATTGGAGTCGGCCAAAAAGTGGTGAATGAACTTTCGACTGAGCTCCTCGAAACTCCCAATGAACTTCTTCTCCAGAGCGTTCCACCACAGCTTTGCGCTCCCCGTCAATGTGACCGGAAAGCAGCGACAAATGGTCGCCTCTGGCACTTGCAGCATGCTTATGGTGTCAAAGTAATTCTGGACATGCTCTGCCCGGTCTCCTTCGCCTTTATATTTATCCATGGTCGATATGTTTTAAACTTCTCGAAAGGCACCTTCATGATTGAGTTAGTGAAAGGGGTGTTTCCCTTGATGGCGTCAGCAACGGGTTTATAAGCCTGGTTGCAGTCGCTCGCCCACTCATGTGCTGAAGGAGTTGTCCCTGTGCGCTGCGCACTAGGGAGCCTTGAAGCTTCTGTGACTGAATCCGATCGGCAGCGGCTAGGACTAGGGCTCTCAACTGTCGCCTCTCGGATTTGAAGTTGACAAGCAAGGCCCGCGCGGGGAGCTGGCTGCACTTGCAACTGCTGGGATGGGAGCTCCTGGTGGCCCCTTTGGGCTTGGCGATATGGGGAGTCTCCGGCGGAGGCACGTGCTGCATGGGAAGAGGACAGGCCCCGTCGGCGGTAGAATGGCGGCTGGCAGATGGCTGGGGCGCAACTGAAGTAGTTTGCTGCGCTGCGGGAGCGGGGAAACGGCTGAAGAGCTCGTCAGCGAAGGTCTTGAGCTGTGCTTGCACTGCTTGTGTGATCTTCTCTGTGGATTCTTAGAGCTAGGCTTGGGTAACGTAGCCCATTGGCATGTTTCCTAACATGGTAAGATCATTGGCATCAGATATGGTTGCTAGAAGAGGGAAGGAGGCCCCATGGTGGACGTCAAACTGTTAATGCTCGGATCACACAGTCACTAACCTTCGTTGGATTAGAGTTTAGGAGAGCGGGGTTCTCTTCCTCTTCTAATGCCTGGTGGTTGTGTTCGTCTCTAGTCTCTCTCGCTGCAGAAGGGAACCTGTGAAAAAGGGATGGAGTTGGGATCTCCGATGGTCCTTCCAACGATCAAGTTAGTATATGTTCTTTTAGAAAAGAGAAAGCAGAGATATTATCTGAGAGGAAGCTCTCTGGATTAGGGTTCCTTACTTTGTTCGTTGTCTAGCTTTCTATTTGTATGGGAGTTGGAGGGTACTTTGATCATTTTGACTGGTGTTGAGCTAAAATGTGAGTCAGCCCTATTCTTACGTGTGCTGACTCAATGATGGGATAGAAACAGGTAGTGGAGGTTGCACCGGACAACCTTGACAGGTATCAATTGGAAATTGGCACAGGAGTTAGCACTGTTCCCTCGGCATTAATAGGGATGGGATTAGTTATACATGCAGCCAGAGAGGTTCGAATTTTCTTGATTACTGTTTGAGATGGAGGAATCAAGGCGCTGGTAATTCAATTAATGCGATGCCGACGCGCTGTCGGGCCCAAACTTCGTACAACCGTCGTTTGGGGACGAGAACTTGAGCCAGTCGAGTGGGAAATATTATGCCATTGAAGAGACTGGCTAACACCGCCATTCGCGTCGCCCATCGGGGCGGTCGGGTGAGAGGACGGCTGGTCTCATCTCCCGAGCCGCTCCAAGAGGGCAATAGACTGAAAAGCCAAAGAGAGCAGCTAGTACCGCCATTCGCGTCGTCCCCGAAGGTAGTCAACTGGGGGGACAACTAGTCTCATCTTCCGAGTCGCTCTATGGGGGGCGGTCGACTGAAGAGTCGAGGGGAACGACTAGTACCGTCATTCGCGTCTTCCACAAAGGTAGTCGACTGGGGGGACAGCCAATATCGACTTTCAAGTCGTCCGAGGGATTCCGATTAGTGCGACCTAAGTTCGCTCTCTTATCTTAAGCGCTGGCATTCCTCTCGAAATTCAAAGGCTAATTAGTTCAAAAACGTCCAGGACCATAACAATAAGTATTTGATATATACATTATTATCAGTTAGTAATACAGAAAACTATTTATCAGTGTTACTTTGGAATCAAGATCGTCAGATGTAAAGCAAAATAGATCTTGTTTTATCATTGATCATATATTTTCCTATGAAAAATAAGAATCAAAGTTTAAGAGAGAGAGAGAGAGAGAGAGAAATTATTTGAGGACCTGCAGGGATTCTTTAAAGAGGATAAGCATTTGACGCTACGCTGAAAACTGACATTTAATATACAGTAGGTGACGTGTGAATCAATATTTATGAATTTTTAATTGCCCTAACATATTTAATCCGTGTGATTGTAGATGGGGAGAGAGAAGTCAAAGCGGATACTAATTATATATGCTTCGTCAGCCGCCCACAAAGCATGATGTCTTTTCGTGTCCTTTTTGTCGCTATCTTGCCCATCAAGAAACATGGCATCGCTTAGCTAGCTTCGGTGTGAGACAGGTAAGAATTGATGTAAACGAATGAAGCGTAGATTGGCATGGGTCACCATGCTTTGGACTACATAGGAAAAGACATCACCAATTTAAGTTTACAATGGGTCCTCGCTCGATTTCGGTCTTGAAGTTTCCAGCTACTGTGTTGCAATAATTTGCAGCTCTAACTTCACGCGGAATGTAATAGGAGCTAACCAACATGACTACCAATATTCATAGGATCTTTCCGCATCTGTGAGCTAACCGGACCTTAGGATCTTCTGTCATTTACGGGCTAGCTCACAGTATCTAATGGGTCAATCAGACCGCATTCACACTATCAAAGCTATCAGACTTTACCTCAGGCTTCGTTCTTTATCAATGGACCATAGCATAGAGCGTGTGGATATATTACTTATTGATATATGGAAATGGACCTTACTTTTTGTACTTGGATATTAAGAAACCACCTAATTATAATCCATTGGTGCTTTTCTTTAGATATAGATAGATTGAGTCTGTTTCGAGCAAAAGATGGGATAGTAATGAGCTTTGGCGTTTGGGGAAACAAGATCAGCCACATTGCTATGGACACAATGCAATCAGTTGTCAAGTTTAAGTCTAAAGCTCATCGACTCAGATTCTAATTGTCTGAATCTAATGCAGCATGACCCCACCCAACTTCATCAGGCCCAACGTACGGTTATAAAAGCGACAAAAATCTAATCAATATTAGTTGTGTCAATTAACGTTTATAGAGTTATACCTCTGATTTTTAAAAAAAATTTCTTTTTAAATCAATGTATCACTTTCTCCTTGCCAAATTCTTGAAGAGAGAGCTCCAGCAGCATCCCTTTCAAACCGGCTCACAAAGTCATAATTAAGCTTACACGTGTAACTGTTAGTTCTATATAGGAGCCTTGTGGCTTTGTCTTTGCTGGTAAATTGGGGCCAGTTCATCCTTACAAGTGTCTAAAATACCGACTTCAAGAACTAAGTGGCTCTTATTTTCCATAACTTTTAAAAAGGAGAAGAAAAAAAAGAATTTGCCATATTTCAAAATTTTATTTGTGTGATTCATATTAAAAAATAGGAATTTGTTGACGAGCACCCCTTTAGTGAAAAGAGGGATAGAGCGGAGAGAGTAAGTGTGGGGTCCAGCGTTCCCCACTATGTAACTTCTCCCTCCTCCCATCTCTCTCTCTCTCTCTCTCTCTCTCTCTCTCTCTCTTCAATAACAAGTGCTCTAGGAGCACTGTTTAACGAAACCCTAAAAAACATATCTAAAGCTATATACACAAGACATATTTCAGAACAATCGTATCTGGTGGACACATACATAACACGTGCGCTCTATCAGGATAACTAATTGGACCAAACCATTCATTAGTTAACATATAGGCAAGCATGAAACAAAAGAAGATATTGAAACAAACTGTGTATATGAAACTCTTAATGGTTGAAAATGATGGAGAGGAAGTTTTTCCATCGAGTGGAGATGAAGATTGTATGACTGGAAATCATGACTTGCCCAAGTAAGCCTACTTATTCTATCAAGAATACTTTATGCAAACTACGTACATAAGACGCATTAGAAACTTTATTGAAACATGTGGGCGTCAACATTTACTTGTGGAATGTTAAATCTTGAAGGCGTGGAACTTGGGCAGCAAGTAATTAGAGTATACATGTGTACTTGTTTTCTTGACTTACCCTCACACACTAAGAAACTTCATTGTAATGGTATCTATCTATATGCTTACGTGTTCAGAAACTTCATTGCAACGTGGTCTATCTATATGCTCTATCTGCATGCTTAGAAGTTAGGACGTTGAAAATCTATACTTCTACAGGAAAAGACAGAGAACAAGAAGAAATTGTAGATCTAACCATTTAAAAACTTTTGACTTTTGGAAGAATAAAGAAAGGAGACATGAGTTGAATGGATCGGAAGTTGGTTTTCTAACTTAAGACAACAGCATCTTAATTAATAGGCAGCTGAGCAATCTATGTGAATCTGAATGCGCTAAATTGATCCCTAGTCTGAGTCAGACTCATTTAACTCCTTATCAAGTGGACTTCCAAAACAAGCCCCACCTTTTTCTGGTCCCATCGTTGACTTTTTTCATTAGGGTTTTTATGATATAAAAAAACCCTGAATCTTCAATATTTCTAAATTAGACTCTCAAATTTTGGTATAGCTAAATTAGACCCCCAAAATTTTTAAGTTGTTTCGAAATTGAGATTAGAAACTGGAACTTGATTAATAGGTCCAAATATAAATCGGTGTCTATGCCACTACTGTCCCGAATATTTATGCAATGAGTATTACTACTGTCCCCAATATTTATGCAATGAGTATTGCCTTGCTCGTGCTATTTACACGAGCCCTAGGGTACATGGGGGCACACAATGGCCCCAAGTCTTTTTGGCTAGTTTAATTAGGCTTGATATTGGAGTAGGATTTGGCCCAAATGGGCTTAGGCGGCTGGCTCGGCCTGGGCAAAGTGTTAGAACTGCATCTGCACAATTGACTTTGTTTGATGAGTAACAAACCTTCATATTGATCTAATGTGTGTTAAAGATGTTGTATGTAGGTTACAAGAAGCTAAAATCAAATTCGGAAATTAAAAAAGCAAGACAACAAGTTAATCACAGTTAATCCTTGAAAAATATGGGAATCTAAAATCAACTTTGAGCATATAAGAGCGTCTGCCTCTCTATCATGAATCTACAGAAATAAACAGAGCTCAAAATTGAGGTATATAGCTTAAGATATGAATGTTTTAGTGAGACATGGTCAGATCAACAGAGACTTTTCAATCATGGATGATCCCTTGATGAAGCATCGATTTCTTATATGTCACCGATGATAAAACTTTTTAGAGGTTTTTTATCATCGATGATCTATATCCCTCATTGATGATTTGAGGTGATCAACGACTCCTCTCGCTTATCGATTATTTTGGAGCCGTTTCAACATTTCAAGATTGTATTACAGCCGTTTGTTGCAGCTATGTATATGGACTCCTCTCATTTTCCACTGAGATTCCAGACCTAAAACACAAAGGAAGAGAGAGAAAGATCTAGCATTTGATTTGTTCTTAATAGAATCACATCTCCAACTCACTAGAGGTTCTCTGATCATTTCTCATCATGTTCCTCATCATCCAATCATCAACTATCAAGGAGTGCTACGCTTAGATCTCATCATCAATATTGTTGTTTCAGATCTTCACTATAAATCCCTTAGGAGACTGATTTGAATTGAAAGTGTCATAAGATCTTTCAATTTATGCTTAATTGATATATATATTATTGTAAAATGATTTTTATTACAATCGCGAGATCATAATTTGTTTGAGGGCATACTCAAGTCGGAGTTAATTGATGAAGAGAGTTACTAGCAGGAGCTAGAGTATACACTAGTGACAGGTTGTTCTGGTGCACATGACTAGATTAGGGTTAGGCTAGGGAGTCGTCTTGTAAAGCCTAGTGGATTAGGATTTGTACTCTAGATGAGCAACATCATAGTGTTGAAGCCCCTATGAGTGAAGAAAGAATAGATGTAGGATTTTATTTCGAACTACTATAAAAAATCTCATATTTTTGCTATAGTTACCTTTCTGTGGTTGCTTGTTCTCGATATTATTTATATTTTCGCTGCATATCTGTGTCTGTTTTGTTTTAAATTATCAAAAAATAGCAGGCAGCCCTATTTCCCCCTCTAGGCTTGCATCTTAGATTCTAACAGTAGTATTAGAGCACAAGTATCTCTGATTAAACTTAACATCCTAAGGATAGATGCCTAGTCTTGGTTTCTCAACCGCTTTTTCAGAAGGTCACGCCATTACATGATCTCCCCTCTTTGGTGGGACTAACATTACCCATTAGAAAGCTAGAATAAGAGTATTTCTTCTTTCAACCAATTATGATGTTTTAGAGTATATTCTCTTAAAGCTAAAGCTATGAATGCCTCGTATTGTTCTTTGAATTCTAAAGAATTTAATCGTGTCTCTGTTTGTGTGACTGCACAGGAATTTGAAAAATGTTGAAAGTTACACATGAGAGAACTTCTCAAGTGAAGGAAGCCAAACTTGCTATACTCACAAGTCAATACGAGAACTTTAAAATGAAGAGATTGGAGACAATAAAGGAGATGTTCCCAAGATTTACCAACATTGTGAACAAGTTAAAAGCTGTTGGAAAAGAATACAACAAGGACGAACTCATTCTCAAATTCCTCTAATGTCTCCCTCATGAATGGAATACAAAGGTAACTACCATCAAAGAGTCACATGATTTATCTAAAATGGCACTTGAAAATCTTGCAGCTAATATTATTACACACGAGACAAGAATGAGAGCGCGAGATGAACAAGTTGAGAATGCTTCAAAAGGAAAATCTTTAGCTCTAAAGGCTAAGAAAGTCAGAGAGGAGTTGAGTTCATGTTCAGAAGATGAGAGTGATGGTGGAATGGGTAATATCATAAAAAATTCGAATCAATTAAAAGATAGTCAGAAGTTCTTGAGCAAGAGGAATCATTACTCTCCTAAGGTAAGAATAAACAGAGGTAGTGATTCTGATTCTGAGCTAGCGTGTTATTGATGTAGGAAAGTGGGCTATCTAAGGAACTAATGCCCCTTGAACAAGAAGTAGAAAAAAAAGAAAGGAGCAAGATCTTTAAAGCAACGTGAAACATCTTGGGTGAAGAAGAGAAGTCGAAGTGTAACTTGAACGATGACCAAAAAAAGACGCATCGTTCTCTAATGGCAACAAATAGATTTTCAGACTATTCTGAAGACAAGAGCTCCAACATTAAGGTATACCCTTCATATGATGTTTTATATGACATGTATGGTAACATGTTGGTTCATTTAAAAAAAACTTGCTGAAAATATAGCTATTTGAAAAAAGAACATTCAAATCTTAAGTAGGATAACAAAACTTTACTTGAGAAATTAGAGAAATTCAATTTACAATTAAATGCTCCTAATAATGTAGGTTCAAACACCTTATCCTCTAATTGCTTAGAATGTTCCATATATAGGGATATGAATGGAGACTTAACTAAGAAAGTCAATGCATTAAAATGCAAAAAGATAATATGCTTGCTTAGTTAAATTGATCTTTCATGCTAATTATCCAATGAGCAAAATAAATTTAAAGCTCATTGTACTTTCAATGTTTCAAAGAATGAAGTACTAAAATCCAAAATTTTAATTTAGAAAAGAACGTGAAATTTTTTTTTTCTTTAGGCTCTAAAGGTTTAAACATGATCCTTTCTAATCAATGTATCTTTAAAGCAAAAATTTTATTAGGCTATTCATATTCTAGTAAGAAGAAGTGTTGCATACTCTATTTTGTGAAAGAGATCAATTTGTCTTTTTATGCTCCTATCTATAATGCACGTTCTACTACTTACACTTTGTGTGGTAGAATGAGGCATCTTTCAATGTAATATCGCTTGTAATATCAAACTAAAACTGTAAAATGGATTTGGGTATCCAAAGGGACCATTCCTAACTAGAATGGAACTATGTGGATATCTAGGTCACACATTGTCTTTTTATTATACGTGTGCAGCGGGCTAAGGAACAAGGCAACATTTCATATTCAACAATGTTGCTCAAAATATTTAAAAGAGAACAAAATCTGTTCCTTAGCCTGACCAAGAAGAGAAGTGGGTATGTGATTTTTGGTAACAAAAAATAAGGTAAATTATTAGAGTTTGGTAGGTAATGCTTCTTTCTAACTCCTAAATCCCTTATTAGGGTTAATATTAGAAACACCCCTCAACTATGGGGGTCGTCTCAGAACACCCTAGTTAACTATTTTAACTCTAGAAAACCTCCCTCAATTATGGAGTTGTTGTATATAACCCCCCTCAACTTACAAAATATTATTTATCCCCCCTCAACTTTTCTCACTTAACCCCCTAAACTAATACAATTTAAATCTATAGGAACAAATGATTTAAAATGACCACACTATCCCTAAGACATTAAATTTTTTTACCGTATTGTTACTTTTTAACTTTTTTTTGGTTAAAAATAACTTTCATTTTATCCCCCCCCCCCCTTCTTATTCCTACATCTTCATTGCTAGGTTTATGTGCAAATCTAATTTTTCTTTCTTTTTGAAACATCAAACTTCTTTTCTTATCCATGCTTGTAATGTTTGAAACAGTTAAAACTTTTAAATTTTTTTTGAAGATTAGTTTCCTCATCAAAACCCATTGAACTCAAGTCTAATATTTTGATTGAGTTGGGTTTTTAAACTCACATGAATTTTTGTCAACCTAGGGTATTTTAGTCATTGCATATTTCAAATTAATAATATTAAGGGGGTTACTTAAAAAAGTAGAACGACAAAGGGGGTTTTGTGAGACACTCATTGTTAAGGGGGTTTAGTCATACTTTGAAAGTTAAGGGGATCGTCTACAATACCCTCAAATTTGAGGGGGGTTTTCTAAAGATAAAATAGCTGAGGGGGGTTTTCTGAGACAAGCCCCATAGTTGGGGGGGGGTTTCTAAAATGAACCCTATTATATATTGAGTTTCTTCACAATTTTCACATATCCAATAGTAGATTTTGTGAAAAAGGTACGTCTATTTATTTTCTAAACCTACTCATTGTAACATTCGTTATTTTTGAAATCGGTTCAATTGCTTTACTGATTAATAGACATGTAAATATTTGCACTTCATATTTTCTTAATATTTATTCTAAATATGTAAAATGTTTAGATGGAGGATGATAAGTTGTTGATATGTTGTAAAAAGTGTCCAATTATGCAAGTATGGATTTGTTGCAAAAGCATGTGATGCTTGCATGCGTAATAAGATCAGCAAATCTTCTCATAAGGGTAAGCATAAGGTAACTTTCTTTAATCCCTTTGTGCTTTTTTATATTGATTTTTCTATTTTTTATTTAAAACAAAATAAAAATTTCTTTTTCATTCTTTTTATTTTCTTAAATAAAAATTGAAAAATAAAAAAATGAAAAAAAATATAAATACTTTAGCTTTCTATGTGCCAACATATTTCTGAGATGAACTTTTGTATAATATTCATAAATAGCACATGAGACTACATTTTTTTAAGAAGACCATACTTTTATCATTTATATATGCTATATTCGATGATGAATTGTTGATGGACATGCAATTTGTGATTCCATTTCATCTTTCTACACATTCATATGCACGAGATTTATGGTGTGTTGTTGTTGGTAGATGTTGACTCTAAATCACATCCATGTTTGTATATGCATGTAACTAGTTGTATGAAACAAGCTATGAGTAGATTTGTTTTGCACTAACTTAAAAAAATTACCAATATGCACCCAAGTTTAAGTGAGAAATTGCATATATTAGTGTATTTGTTAAAAGATGATCAAAGATCCACACTCATAAATAAAAAAAGGAGTATTATTGTTAAAAGATGATCAAACACCTACACTTGTAGATTTGTAGTTAGTTTCATATATCAAAGGTAGTCATCCTGTACTAAACGAAACTTGTTTAGAGATGGTGTACATTACCCACTAAACACTATCATCCTTACTTGTAAGTCCTACATGGCCGAGGTGCTAGGTTGAAATTTTGGTTTTTCTATGAAATTTAAGATTGTTTTTACTTGAGTTTGTTCATATATAAATATTTTTATGAAAATCATACTTGTGTCTTCATGTGAGTTGCATTTTCTGATACACTCTATGTTAGTGATATGAACCATACACATTTACGCGAAGCAATTTGATGGGATCCACATATGCATTGATATCAACTTGTTATTGATATTTTTTGTATAAAATTTTTATGGACTTGTAAGTATCTCTTTTTTATCATTTGGACTATATTAGTTGATGATTTATCTCTTTATATGTTCATTTGGAAAAGTGTTATTTCATTTTGATAATAATAAAAGGGGGAGAAAATGCTGAAAGTTGAGCTTTGGAAATTTGAAAACTTGTGGGGACTTAAAAGTTTATTCTTGGGGAGAAGGGGAAATTTTAAAACACGAGAAGCCAAGCCCAATTGTAGAGGGAACTTGTAGATAACATGTATCTCACATTTCGTGCATGCATACATGTAGGAGGAGCTTGCATATCATATTACATATATCATGAAACAGAGTTTGTGCACATTTCTTATATCTCAAACACCTGCATTTTTTATTTCAAAATTTTCGATTTGTTATTATCAAAAGAGGGAGATTGTTATGGCTGTGTCCATATAGTTGATTTAATTTGATGAAAAAACACTTATATTGATATAATATGTGTTTGAGATTCTGTATATAGGTTACAAGAAGTTAAAATGAAGTTCAGAAGTGAAAATAGCAAGACAACAAGTTAATCATAATTAATTATTGAAAAATAGTAGAAACTAAAATATCTTCGAGCACATGCGAGTGTGAGGTATTATAGCTCAAGATATGAATGTTTTAGTGACACTCTTCAATCCTCAATGATCCCTAGCCTCATCAATGATCCGTTGATAAATCATCGATATCTTATTTGTCACCGATGATAAAATTTTCGAGTGACTTTTTGATCATCGATGACCCATATCCATCATCGATGATTTGAGGTCATTGATGACTCCTCCCGCTTATTGATGATTCTGGAGGTGTTTCAACTTTTCAAGATTGAATCACAACCGTCCGTTGGCTCTTTCTGTCAAAATACCCCCAACTAGCCGTTTTGGCCTATTGGGGGTTCTGTCGGGTATTAGGCCGAGCTAGGTAGCCTGGCATGGCCTAGTTTTTTCTAATTGTTAGAGCATTGGGTCTCAGACTTCCCAGCGTGGACCTACCCCTAGTAGTAGGATGGGTTCCCTTGTGGTGGGAGAACTTGTATTCTAAATTTCATTCATCTCTAATTGGAAGTGCTCGAACCTTGGACCTCATTCCTAGTACCTGATTGACCTAGCCCAAGATTCGAGATCACGGAAAAAGAAAAGAAAAGAAAGGTTACTCTTCCTAATAGTGTCATGGCCTTAAGTGGAACAATATCCAAGTAGACAGAAAATAGTGTAATTGGCAACGCAATATACTAAGTGATTACAATCTAACTTTTACATTGTCAGCTAGATCATGAATAAAGGATTTACATGTGTTAATTTGAGCAAGACACGGTTTGACACTGTAATACGTAGTCCTGTGATTTTAATTATTCTTCCCAAAAATGGGTAAATTACAGTAAACCATCTAGAACTTCCAGCGTTTTAGAGTAAACCCCCCAACAACTTTTAAAATAGAGCTGGCTAGCCCCCCAACCCAAAAAAAAAAAAAAAACTAACTTATGCAGAAAAACCCTAGTATCTTTTGGTTAAATTACATAAAAACCACAATAACTCTCAAAATGCCCTTTTATGTTGCTTTTTGGTTCTAATTTATGTGGGTTTATTTGCAAAACGCCGAAAGTTATTAGGAGTAAATTATTCGGGGTTTTGTATGATTTTGAAAGCTCTTGGGGTTTACTGGAAAAAGTTGAAAGGTTTAGTTTAGTGTAATTTACCCAACCAAAAATCTAGGAATTCCCTTTTTAAAGATTTTTTTTGGGATTTTGTTCTCCGATCCGTGCGTGGAATATTCAAAAGAGAAATGGTTGAACTTGCGTACATCAATTTACTATTTCAAAACAATAGGCCTCCTCGTGTTCAATGAAACTTGTAAAGTATTTACAACTGCTCTTATCTGGATGAGATTTATTGAAAAAGCAAGAAGCAGAGTTGGACTAAAAAATCATGATTTCACATAAGCTTAGTCTTCAGGATAAAAATTCGTGAGATCAAGTTTAGAGGGACAAAGCAATGTCTTTGATTTGGCTCTACCTCCATAGGTCCGTACACATAGAAAAAATTGATTGAAAATTGGATATTGTTCTTGACAATAAATCCACTAACTAAGTATATATCTACCCAAATACTTAGTGTCCGTTGACTCAAAACAAAAAATACGTGCACATAATATCTATTTTTGCTATCCGTACACGTAAGCAAGTGCTGGCTTTCTTGCATTGATTTATTGAAGTCTTAGTGGATGGTAGCCAACCAACTTGGCATTGAATACAATTTAGAGAAAAACAGAGAAGAGGATAAATCAATCAACAGATTTTATTTGTTATTTCCTTTGCATTGACAGCTGTTGTATATTGACGTGAAGAAGAAAAGTGAAGCTAAATTCCACTTGGCTTCGTATCTAATGCGCACTTGCCCTGTTTTTTTTTCCTTTGCACGAGTCCTTTGAAGTTGAACTCTGAATTCGTGTTTGTCGGAGAAAATCCGTGACTTTCTTGGGTTTTGACTTTCAATCCTAATTAATGTTTCGTTAACTCTTTTTGTTTAGTGCAATATATTAGACGTAATCCGTGAGGTATTCAACCTCTTATATTTTTTGTTTGAGGGACTCATGATTTTAAGATTTTTGGATGTTAATACTTAATTTGAGGCTTGATTGTTTGACAGAAAAATTACTTCAAATTTATTGTGGGTTCAAAGTGGTAACATAACATAATGTTATACATTTGAGATTAGAACAACAGTTGGTAAAGATGCCACACTGCGCAAGTAATTGTACATTTTAGCTTGAAACTAGTTTTACGTCAAATATTAATGCCAACCAAAATGGTTATTACTTCATTAGTTAGGTTACCTACAAATTAAGAAGAGCTTGTAGATAGAGATCAAGTCTCCATCAAGAGGTATTTCCTATCATTTTCTTTTACATTCTTCACCACTCGAAGGAGCTTCAACTACGTTTTCTAGATTTCTGGTTTACTTTAGTTGCATATTTTCTTTTGAGAAATAGAACACGTACGACTAAACTATTATTACCTAAAATTTCTAATGTGAAAATGCTTATCAACATATTGGTTTAGAATCAATGGCTTTTCTATTTTTCTTCTCTCTTTCTACCATGAAATTGCTGACTACCACCCTGCGGTTTATTATATTTGAATTTTCTTCATTGCGGAAAAAAGTAAAGAGGCCAGAGCTTTGAAATTATGATCATTGATTGTCTAGATGATGATTATGTTAAATGTAGTAGTTGGTCTATCTTACTTTGGTTTACTTTAGTCCCACATCACTTAGCATTTTAGAACCTTTCATTGCTATTATACTTAAACACTTCAATGCAGTGAATAATATATCAAGTTCTCCCAAATCTCTATATATTTATCATGGTATCAGAGTCTTGTTATTAGCCCTAGATAGACACTTTTTTCTTTTTCGATCTGCCGAGATGGTTTTGCCACAAACTCCACGCTTCTCCTCAGTGTCCTTGACACCATCTTCGACCCCGCTACTATTGTTAGCAACCTCCGCTCACTGGAGCCTCATCATTCACCGCTGACATCGCCGTAACACCGACGCCGTTACCCACACCAAACCCAACGCCTCCGCTTCTCTCTGCACCATCACCGGTATTCGCCTGGCTTCTTCTCGCCGTCCGCACCTCGACCAGATCCCACATGACTCTCAACTTGCCCGCTCATCCTCATCTAGATAAGACCCACTGCTTAACCTCGACAATTCTGGCAGATGACACTGCTGCTCGTCGACATTCCAGATTTGATCAACCAGGTCCACATACTCCACCTCTCGCAAATACCCCTATTTCAGGCCTAAAATTGCATTTTGCAGGCCCACTAATCTGTAAGCCCAAGATATCTGGCCGCGCACCCCACTACAACACCGCCTCCAACCAATGGCCGATTGCCCGACCTACTGTAGCCTTATCCACCGTCACTTTGGCCGATGCAGCTCAGCCTACACCAGATCCATCGTCTACACGCTCAATCTCCAGCACTGCTGACACCCGCATGCACACCAACTATTTGATGATATGTTGCCTTGCATCCCAACTCCATAGACTCGCTCTCGTGCCCTCGGACTGCAACTCTTCTCCTTGCCCACTTCTAGGGGTAGCCATAACTTTCCTTGCCGACTCCATCACCCAACTATAGCAAACACCCTCACCCCCTTGCACAACCAACCTAGCACAATGAACAGAAAGTGTTCCACTAATTGCCAAAGCCATCACAACTCTCACCTACAATTCTAAAACTCTCCCCATCTGCAGCACCCATGGTAGTGACACTGCTAGACCATCCCAATTGCAGCATGCACGGCAACTACACTGCTGGACCATCTCAACTGTAGTGCCCAAGGCAGGGAACACCGTCGGACCCTCTCCATCTGCAGCGTCCATGAAAGCGATACCGCCAGACCATACCATATGCAGCGCCCATGGTAGCGATACCGCCAGACGCCCACAGTAGCGACACCGCTAGACCCTCTCCATCTGTAGTGCTCACGACAGCGACATTGCAGAACCATATGTAGCACTCACAGCAGTGACACAGCTAGACCCTCTCCATCTACAGCGCCCACGACAGTAACACTGTCGGACCATCCCAAATGCAGCGCCCATGACAGCTACACCGTTGGACCAAGTAACACCATGACCTTGCCAGCTGCAATTCCAACCTATGTGCTCTAATCCAACCGCCTCTTGCCAAGACACATCAACAACTATCTATGAAAATTTGGCTCATCTTATCTAAACTCTCGGTTCCCTACACACCGTAAGTTCAATAGGGGTGTTAAATGTAGTAGTTGGTCTATCTTACTTTGCTTTACTTTAGCCCCACATCGCTTAGGATTCTAGAACCTCTCCTCGCTATTGTATTTAAACACTTCAATGTAGTGAACAATATATCAATTTCTTCCAAATCTCTCTAGAATTATTAGATTGTGAATCGTTCTAGAGCATTATTTCTTTTGAGAAATAGAACAAGTATGACTAAACTATTGTTTGTTAGATCTAAGATGCAAGCCTAGAGAGGAAGGGGGGGGGATTGAATAGGGTTGCTACCTTTTTTCACTAAAACACAAAATAAGTAGCGGAATAGATAAAATAAAAGTAAAAACAACCAACCAAGGGTACGTAAGATTTTATAGTGGTTCGGATAATAAACATCTACTCTTCCTTCTCACAAAGGGGCTTCCTCACTATGTTAAGAGTTCACGTGAATCATAACCCGATTCAGTAGGCTTACAAAGACCACACCCTAAAATCTACCCGAAACTAGTCGTCTAACCTAACTTTTCATAATGAGTAACACCTAGCCCTGACTAGTACCAACCCTTAATTATCATTGGCTAGAGGACATCATAAAAATAAGTTTGAAACAAACCACCAAATATAGTGTAAGCATAGAAAATAAGAAAGATCTTACAACCCTTTTCGATTAACAAATCGTCTTTCGATGCATGAAAGTGAAGCTTAATGAAGAACGGTGTGGATGATGAAACCAATGGTAACTCTCCTCGCTCAGATGATCCGAAGATGGAAAGGGCGATGAGAAAGAGTTTGTTGAGAGTCCCAGGGTTCAAAACACCAATTCAATCTTCTTCAACAACCCTAGAATTTTCTCTTCGAGCTCTCTTCAAAATCTAGAATCTCCTCCTTCAAATTTATCTATTTTAATCTTATATAGCCTCTGATTAGTCAGGACAGAGATATTCTAATCACAATAAAAGTTGGAGATAAAAGGGGTCAACGAACTGCTATGATTAAATTAACAACTCTAGAATTTGCCATGGTCACAATCCATGGGCCTTCAAGACCATCAATGGGTCCTTGAGCACCATTGATTGGTGCCTGTAAATCATCGGTTGGTTGAGTTCATATTTTTAGATATCTACAATATGTTCCTGTACACCATCAATTACCTCAACCCCATCGATGTGTCCAAGGCTGAAATAAGCTTTTGTGCTGATTTTTGTGTCATTTCACCTCGTACTCTTGGTATACCTATTTTTGACCTATACTATATCATCTCAAACAATTATTAGTATTGAATATAAGTTTGTTATTACTCAAACAAAAGCTATTGTACAGATTACGTCCTAACAATATCCTTCTTTTGATAATAACAAACTTGAAATTTGAAGTATCTGAATATATGCATATTTGACATATATATACATTAGCAATAAGCATAAATACACTTTCATGCGAAATGAAAAGATATGCAATTCTCCCTCTACATTCATACAATCATGAAAAGTGTAATCAAATGCATGCATTGTCAAAAACACCCCTTGAAACAATGCATCGAGTATTTTCAAAATTTTCAAAAAAATAAAAAAAACATGAAACCACTTAACCAAAATTCCACTCTTGTGAAAATCATATAAAATTTCAAATTTCACACTAAAATTCTCCCCGTTTTGTTATTAGCAAAAGTTAAAAACCACACCAATGAGTACACTTCATACTTGATAAATTCAAATAAAAATCATCCAAAGGTGTAAAGAAGAAAAATACACACCAGTTCACACAAAAACTTTATAGAAAAATAGCACAAAAGATTAACATCTAATCATAAAACACTTGAATATAAGAGAATCACATCAAGAACCATACACAAAATGATGAAATATCATTGTAAAGTATATGAAATAAATAGTAAAAAGAATTATCTTCGTTCATTGGAAAAATTCAGATATATTAAAGAGAATAATGAGCAATAATAAAACTTGAACTATCTCAACCTTAGAAACAAAATCTTGCTCTACCACCTCAACCATATAGAATTTAGGAGGAAGAACAATAGCATTTGGTGGGCGATTCACACCATCTCTAAATATAAAATAATCAGCACACGATGGCTACCCTTTGAGATATGCACAAACATAATTCACAAGTGTCGGTCATTGACCATCTTTTAACGAATATACTCAATTTTCTGTGGGATTCATAAGAGTGTGGATCTTTGATTATCTTTTAACAAATACACTCTTTTATTTGATATATTTTTAGCATAAATGCACATTTGTAAACTCTTTACCACCATTTTCACATTACTAAATATGATAAGTATAAAACTAGGTCTGTAATGATATAACATGAAATATCTCGAGAAACAAATTGTCAAGTAATTATATTTTTATTATTGTGTGCAGAAAAATAAAATAATTTTATATAT
>JBAKGM010000200.1:28900845-28910944 GCA_037177215.1 Asparagus racemosus
GATGGCTGAGGGTTTGCCAAAAATCCTATGAGTGTTATGGTTAATTATTTCAAACGAAATAAAAGAATCATAATAAAAAGAGGGAAATTTATTTAAGTTTATAGCAAGAGGTCTATTGGAAATCCTCCCGCAGCTCACCCTGAGAGAGTCCTCCTTGGCATTCAGAGTCTTTGAAGCTTTTGTTTCTCAAGACATTGTAGTTTGAACTTCTTCTGTAGTAACCCTTGTCAACTCCAGGACACTGAAGTTTTCTCCCTCCACCTGGGGATCTCACCTGAGCTGCACTAGCTTGGCCACACTTAAAGCAAGAAGAGAGTAGGTATCGCTTAGAGATGCTGACTTCTCGGTAAGTACCATCTCAACATAGTGCACCCCGATGCCACCACATTTGAACCTCGAGTCGAGAAAAGACTCAAGCATTGCATCATGCCGCCAGGCGGGACTCCATTCCATCAGTAGGCGCAGATTCATGGCTCGAAAAGGCTATCGGAGGAGAAACCAGCGTTGACGCACTGACTGCTTCAGATGGTCTCATGGCGTAGTCAGGAGGAACATTAAAATGAGGAACTGAAAAAATGAGCCTCGATGGGAGACCCTACCAGCAATAAAAATTTCATCAAATTAGAGCCCTGTAATTAGCAAGAGGGAGAAGCCACACCTTCAGAGGAGAGGAACAAACCTCAACATCTTTAAGAATTGTTAGCTCAGGTGATATATCACTGAGAGGATGATCATCTCGGGACGTGCCATGTGTCAAGTCATCCATGAGGGTGTCCACAAGCAGGCCAGGGCGGCATCAGACCAGCCCCGAATCAGCCCACCAATTGGTTTCATCTCTCTCCCACACATCTGAGGGACCCCAGAGATTTATTCAGTGGGATTATCACCTCATGAAAGTCACCTTGCATCCAGATCAATTATTTCAAGTCCCGAAAATACTCCAAAATGGTATACGAGTATAGACTATTTCTTATTTTGGTCGAGAAGTTCTCGAAAAAGTATTTTTTATATTTTACGGATAACTCGCCCACCTCCAAATGAGTATATAAGGATAAACTAATCCCCGAAACTCTGGTAAACATATGAGTATAACCTGTGTTGACACTGGTCAACGCGTCGTAGCGAAGAATCCTCCGATCAAAGGTTGGATTTTGGAAAAACATTTTGACACCGGACAACACTTCGCAGTGAAGAACTCTCCATCAGAGGTTGACTTCTGAACAAATTTTGACGCCGGTCAGCGCATCACAATGAAGAATTCCCTGATTAACGGAGGAGTCTTGGAAAAAGTTTGATGGTTAGTTGCACGACAACTCATCAACACGAGTCAAAACCAAGTGAACTCAGTCACTTGCTTCGGTTCAAGATTCTGACAACAGTCAGACAAAAAATATAGTATCGTGATATTTTTAGCCATCCTACAAAGCACTGGAGAATCTAGAAGGATCGGAGGGATCGAATTCTTAAGCTAATCTCAAGTTTCGTTATACCAATTAAAGGTTGGGGCCTATCATATCCCAAGTATTTTAGGCTCATCTAAAGAAGATCGAGACTGAAATACTTTGGAGGGGGTATCTGTAGGCGTTGAAAATTGCATATAAGTGCCCAAATGTGACTCGTGACAATGGACAGGCAATCGACGATCCATCCGACAATGCGACAAAGAACCACTAACAATGCAACAGCACCGCCAACACATAAAAATGAGTAGACAAATGCATGAAGCGAGTCGGTGAGGTGTGCAAGTCAATGAAGCGACAAATCATTGAATAAATCCAATAGCAAAGTTTCAGATCAGCGAGTTTCGACAAGATGGAATCAACCAGACTCAAACATCGATGAGACGGAATCAACTGGACTCAGACGTCAATGGAACAGAGTCAATCAAACTCTGAAATTGACGAGACAATCAACCGAACTCGAGAATCAAGGCCACCAGATAAACCAGGCTCAAAAAAATTGTTAAAAATAGAGCTTTGTGGAAGGCCAAAGCCGAGACGACTCGGCCAAAGCCGAGACAACTCGGCCTTGGCCGAGGTAGCTCGGCCAAGGCTGAGACACCTTGGCCTTGGCCAAGACTTGCTCGGCCAAGGCCGAGATGCTCGGCCTTGGCTGAGACATCTTGGCTAAGGCCGAGGTTTGCTCGGCCTTGGCCTAAACATCTCTGCCAAGGCCGAGCCACAAAGCTCTATCCCCCCTCTTTTGCCTATAAATAGAGAGGGGGGCCCTCAGTTGTCCGAGCTAGATTTTTAGAGATCTTTGGCTAGAGTTTTTGCATATGACTAGGGAATTTTCACAGATTTGAGCTTCTTCACAGGTGAGAATTCAGATCTGACTTCCTGCACATGAGATCCGAACTTCCCGACGCAGATCTATGCAGTGAGCAAAGAAATTGGATGAGATCTAGGTCAGATCTACAGATCCACCCTCAAGATTAAAGCTTTGTCTTAATCTTAGGTTCGTTCGTGACTTTGCTTGGTCGATTTCACGCACTCCAGCAATTATCTCCTTCGTTAGTTAATTCCTGTCAGCAGTTATTTCCTTCACGAAATAATCCCTGCAGATCTGTAGATCTTGCATCTGGATCTGATCACACGGTGGTCCACGGACGGAATAGAGTTCCCGGTACATGCCAAAATCCCTCGCAAGCGAGGATCCGATGAACGGATCCCGCGTTTGTTCAAACAAAGGGTGAAAAAGTTCTAATCTTTTTTATTTTTGTTGTAACCCTTATAAAAAGGCGATCTTTTTTCTAATTCTCGTTGTAAAAGCAAATAAGCTATAATGAATTTATTCAATGCAAATCGAACTAACTTTCCCCATGAATAATATGATATAAAATCCTTCCTCTCCTGCATCAGGAAACAGAATATAAAATTCTTCCTTTCTCACATCAACCCCATAGATAGAATATAAAATTCTTCTTCTCTAGGAGTAAGAGACAGGATATAAAATGTTTCCTCCCTTGTTTCGGGCTTCATCTTCACCTGGAGACAAGATAAAAAATTCTTCCTATCTAGCATCAGGAAACAAAATATAAAATTTTTTCTTTCCCACATCAACCTTGGAGCTAGAATAAAAAATTCTTCCTCTCCAACACCTAGGGATAGAATATAAAGTCCTTCCTCTCCACCATCGAGAAACAGAATATAAAATTCTTCCTTTCCCCACATCAACTTTGGAGATAGAATATAAAATTCTTCCTCTCTAACATCTAGAGACAGGATATAAAATCCTCCTCTCCACCCTCAGGAAACAGAATATAAAATTCTTCTTTTCCCATTTCAATGTTTTCTATTCCTTCAATTCAAAAGTCATCTTGGGGAATTTTATCTTGAATTCTAAGTAGGGATAAGCCAACGCCTCACACGCGTTGCCGGTTTAGTCTTTTACCGATTGAAGAAGACACTCGATTCCAAGTCGAGGGAATTTTATCCCAAAGCCTAAGTAGGAGTAAGTCTACGCCTAACAAACATTGCTAGTTTAGTCTTTTACTGATTGAAGAAGGCACCCAAACCCAATTTTGAGGAATTTTATCTCGAAACCTAAGCAGGGATAAGCCAACGCCTCACACGCATTGCACGGTTTAGTCTTTTTTCCGATAGAAGAAGACACCAGAGTTCAAGTCCAGGGTATTTTATCCTGAAGCCTAAGAAGAGATAAGTCAATGCTTCACATGCGTTGAATGGTTTAGTCTTTTTTCTGATTGAAGAAGACACCAAAGTTTGATTCTGGGAAATTTTATCTTGAAGCCTAAGTAGAGATAAGTCTATGCCTAACACGCGTTGCCGATTAATTCTTAACCGTAAAAAGAATAAGCGCCTACATATTCAAAATTATGGTGGGTTGTTATTAATAACACCAAAATCCACGCCTTACATGTGTGGGGAATTTTATCTCGAATCTCAGATAGGGTTAAGTCAACGCCTCACATGCGTTGCACAGTTTAATCTTTTTTCCGATTGAAGAAGACACCAAAGTTTGATTCTGGGAAATTTTGTCTCGAAGTCTAAGTAGGGATAGGTCAACACCTCACACACGTTGCCGATTTAGTCTTTTTTCTGATTGAAGAAGATACCAGAGTTCGATTCTGGGGAATTTTATCCTGAAACCTAAGAAGGGATAAGTCGACACATAACACGCGTTGCCAGTTAGTCTATCCCCATGAAAAAGATGAAATTTACATATTCAACATTGTGGCACCTAGTCTAAAAGAGTTTCATTCTTTTAGCACAACTTTACGTGCAGAACGGGTTTAAGTAATCCGCATGCTAGCTCGATTCCAACGATAATCGGTAAAGGCATCTCAAATCCATCAATGGCTAGGGGTTCGCCAATAACCCTAAAGTCGACGCCTAACACACGTCGCCAGTTAGTCTTTTACCTGCAAAAGAAGACAAGGCCTATGTATTTAACATCATAGCACCAAGTCTAAGAGAGTTTCATTCTTTTAGCACAACGTTACATGCAGAACGGATTTAAACAATCTGCATGCTAGCCCGATTCAAATGGTAATCGGTAAAGGCTTATCAAATCTATTGATGGCTGAGGGTTTGCCAAAAATCTTATGAGTGTTATGTTTAATTATTTCAAATGAAATAAAAGAATAATAATAAATGACAAAAATAGGGAAATTTATTCAGTTGGTAAGCTTGTTGGAACTCCTCCTACAGCTTGGCCCCGAGAGAGTCCTCATTGGCGTTCAGAGTCTTCGCAGCCTCTTCCTCCACTTTGGCAAGCTTTTGTTTCGAGAGCTTCAATTTCTCAGACATTGCAGTTTGAGCTTCTTCTGCGTTGACCCTTGTCAGCTCCAGGACACTGAACTGGCCTAAACTGACGAAGGAAAAGCCTGCTGTCGAGAAGCCTGTCAATCACCATGTTCATGAGAGAGAAGAACGAGCGAACTTCCAGGCAGATAAAGATCAGAGCTGGGTCATGGCCTGATATCAATGTCATCGCTAGATCATGAAGTCGAGATGTCAGCCGTACAAAAAAATAAAGAGATGAACATTTCAGAATCTGCACCTCAAAAATCAACATAGACATCTTTAGCAGAATAACTCATACCTGCTTCCATCAGCGCAGCTTCATGGCTTGAAGGGGCTATCGGAGGAGTAACCGCTGTTGATGCACCGACTACTTCAGATGGTCTCACGGCATAGTCAGGAGGAATATCCAAATAAGGAACTGAAAAACGAGCCTCGATAGGAGCTCTTGCCAGCAATAAAAAGTTCATCAAATTGAAGCCCTACAATTGACAAAGAAAGGAGGGACCCCTAGACAATTATTCAGCAGGGATATCACCCGATAAAGGTCAATTTTCATGCGGCTCAATTTATTTGAGCCTCAGAAATACTCTAAAAAGGTATACGAATATAAACTATTTCTTATTTTGGCCGAGAAGTTCCTGGAAAATATTTTTTCTATTTTAAGGATAACTCACCCACCTCCAAATGGGTATATGAGGATAAACTAATCCCTGAAACTCTAGTAAACATATGAGTATAAATTGTGTTGATGCCAGTCAACGCGTAGTAGCGAAGAATCTGCCAATCAAAGGTTAGATTTCAGAAAATTTTGACGCCAGTCAATGCGTCGCAGCGAAGAATTTGTTGATCAAAGGTTGAATTCTGAGGAAATTTTGATGCCAGTCAACGCGTCGCATCGGAGAATTTGCCGATTAACAGAGGAGTCTTAGAAAAAGTTTGATGGTTAGTTATACGACAACTCACTGACATGAGTCAAAACAAACTGAACTCACTTACCAGCTTCAGTTCAAGATTCTGACAACGGTCAGACAATAAATGCAGTACAGTGACACTTTCAGTCACCCTACAAAACACTGGATAATCTGGAAGGATTGGAGGAATTAAATTCTGAAGCTAATCTCAGGTCTTGTTATACCTATTGAAGCTTGGAGCCTATTATATACAAAGTATTTCAGGCTCTTCTATGAAAGATTGAGACTAAAACACTTTGGGGGTATCTGTAGGCATTGAAAATTGCCTATAAGTGCCCAAACGTGACTGGTGATGATGGATTGACGATCAACGACCTATCCAATGATGCAACAAAGAACCGCTGACGAGTAACCACACCGCAAACACATAAAAGAGAGTCGACGAATGCATGAAGCGAGTCAACGAACGCATGAAGCAAGTCGGCGAGGCGTGCAAGCCAGTGAAGAGACGAATTGTGGGATAAATCCAATGGCGAAGCTCCAGATCAGTGAATACCGACGATACAAAATTAGCCGGACTCAAGCGTTGACGGAATTGAACCAATAGAACTCCATAATCGACGAAACAATCAACCAGACCTAGGAATCAATGTGATTAAATGAATTAGGCTCAGAAAAGATACCGAAATGAAGCTACGAGGGCACCGAGGCTGAGGCAACTTGGCCTTGAACGAGGTAGCTCAGCCTTAGAGGTCGAGCCACAGACCCCCCCTTTTGCCTATCAATAGAGAAGGGGGTCTCATTCGAAGGGGCTGAAAACTTTTGATCAGTCTAGAAACTTTTGCAAAGGCTAGAAATTTTAGGATCTGAGCTGGACTTTTTCACAGGCAAGAATTTGGAGGTCTGGACTTCTTGCACACGAGGAGCTCTTCCCAACATAGATCTACGCATTGTGCAAAGGAGTTTGAAGACATCTAGATCAAATCGTTGGTGATTCCCTCCGGATCTAAGATTTACCTTGATCCCGAGAAGTGCTGTGATTTTGCTTGGTCTATTTCACTTGCTTCAGGCGATCTATTTCTTTCACGAAATAGTCTCCTCAATCCCATAGATCTTGACTTGGATCTGATCATGCGGTGGTCCACAGACGGAACAAAGTCCCTAGCATAGGCAAAGACACCCACGCAAGTGAGGATCTGATAAACAGGTCCCGCATTTGTTTAGGAGAGAGTCATTAAGTGTAATTTGATTTTCATATATTATATGTTAAATTCGGCCTTCCAAATTGAGAGATATCACCATTTCTTTGTGGCGAATATCTTGAAAATGATTTTGACCTGATTTCTTTTCATATTGGATCCTTGTTTCTTCAGTTTCTGTATGTTGCTTAGTTTGACCCCGAGCTTCAATAAAAGGTTAACAAAGTGAGGAAATTTGAGTTTTTTTATCTTTTATTCATTAATTATTCATTAACCTGCAAATTAAGACAAAACATGTTATTAGTGACATATTTATTGATATAAAATAGATAATGAGGGTGTAAAATTGTAATAAAAATATGATTATCAATAGTATGGAGAAAATCAAAAGGAAGAAACATGAAGGTGAATTTAGAGGTGGTTTAGCGGGCGGGCCACCTAAAAGGCAAGGATTTCAGAGAGGATCTCAAAGGGCAGGACATTAGAGACAAGGATTTCAGAGGTGGGGAGCCCCTATGTAGATGCAAGGTGGAGGTGTTCAGAGGCACAAGGGGCTATGTCATTTCTGTAGAAAGAACCGTAGAGGCCATCCTTGTCGTGCATCTAATAGTTGTTTTGTGTGTGGTAAGGAAGGTCACTTCGCAAGCGAATATCCAACTAGAAGAATGAATACCTCACAACCATGTGTGCAGAATCAGAAATCCAGGACTCAAGGAAGGGTTTACACTCTAACTCAACAGGATGCTCAGGCGTCCAATGCAATGGTGACAGTTGCGCTAGTTATATCTTCTCATCCTACTAAGTATTTTTTGATTCTGGATCTACGCATTCATTTGTGTCACCACACTTCGCACAATAAACGACTAAATTACCTAAATTCATTGAGTTTGAATTGTCTATTGCTACACCAACTAGAATTCATCTAGTAGCTAACAAGGTGTATAAGAATTGTAATGTTAAAATCGAGGAGAGGAGCCTTCTAGCAGACTTGATATTATTAGAGATGCATTATTTTGATGTGATTCTTGGGATGGATTGGTTAGCTACCCATCATGCATCAATTGATTGTTTTTATGAAAAACAAGTCGTATTCCACACCCCAAAGCAACCAAAATTTAAATTCCCGGGTGAAAGGATATCTTTTCCCCCATTGTGTTATATCAATAATCTATGCTAGCAAACTTCTTAGAAAGGGGTGTCAGGGTTATTTAGCTTATGTGATTGATACCAAGAAGGAAGAAGTGAAACTTGATGACCTTCCAATTGTATCAGATTATCATGAGGTTTTCCCAAATGAGTTGCCTGGATTACCATCAGATAGAGAAATTGAATTTGCTATTGAGTTAGTTCGTGGAACTGCTCCTATATCTAAGGCTCCTTATAGAATGGCCCCTACTGAACTTAAGGAACTAAAGACCCAACTGGAAGAGTTATTGGACAAAGGATTCATTCGACGAAGTGTATCACCTTGGGGAGCACTGGTGCTATTTGTAAAGAAGAAGGATGGAAGCATGAGGTTGTGTATTGATTATCGAGAGCTTAATAAGGTGACCATAAAGAATAAGTAACCATTGCCTCAAGTTGATGACTTGTTTGATCAATTGCAAGGTGCTAAAGTATTTTCAAAGATTGATCTTAGATCAGGGTATCATCAATTAAATATTAGGAAAGAGGACATACCAAAGACAACCTTTCGGACAAGATATGGGCATTATGAACTTTTAGTGATGTCATTCGGGTTGACCAATGCACCTGCAGCTTTTATGGATTTAATGAATAGAGTATTTAAACCATATCTAGATCAATTCGTGGTGGTGTTCTTCTTAGATGACATTTTGATATATTTGAAGAATGATCATGAGCACCAAGAGCATTTAAGAATGATATTGCAAACTTTGAAGGAGAAGCAATTATGTGCAAAGTTAAGAGTTTTGGTTGGACAAAGTATCTTTTCTAGGTTATGTGATATCAAAGGATGGGATTTTTGTAGACCCAAAGAAAGTGAAGGCAATTGTTAATTGGCCCGGACCCACTAATGTGACAAAAGTTCATAGCTTCCTAGGCTTGGCTGGGTATTATAGAAGATTTGTAGAAGGATTTTCTCGAATTGCTAGTCCATTGACTCGTTTGACACATAAGAAAGTAAAATTTGAATGGAGTAAAAAGTGTGAAGAAAGTTTTAAAGAATTAAAATATCAATTGATATCTGCACCAATACTTATTGTACCTTCTGGGTCTGGCAGATTTGTTGTTTACAGTGATGCTTCTCAAAAGGGTTAGGATGCGTATTGATGTAGAATGGAAAGACTATTGCTTATGCCTCTAGACAATTGAAACCATATGAGGATTTATATGGTAGAAAATGTAGATCGCCCTTGTGTTGGGAAGAAGTTGGTGACCGAAAGTTACTTGGACCTAAACTTGTACAAGTCACAATAGAAAAGGTCAGGCTAATTAGAGAACGACTTAAGTTAGCTCAGAGTAGGCAAAAGAGTTATGCAGATAAAAGAAGAACAAATTGTAATTTCAAATAGGGGATCATGTATTCTTGAAAGTACCACCTACCAAGGGAGTAATGAGATTTGGGAAGAAAGGTAAATTGAGTCCACGATTTGTTGGGCCTTTTAAAATATTCGATCGAATTGGTAAAGTTGCCTACAGAGTGGCATTACCTCTAGAATTGGCAAGTGTACATAATGTGTTCCCTGTTTCGATGTCGAGGAAATATGTATCAGATCCAAGCCATGTGATTGATTACATACCACTCCAAATTCAAGATGACTTAATATATAATGAGTGCCCAGTTCAAATACTCGACAGGAAGGAGCAAACGTTGAGGTCAAGGAAGGTTTCTTTAGTTAAAGTACTATGGCTGAATCACTCTGAACAAGAAGCTACATAGGAGCATGAAGGGGAAATGATGGAAAAGTATCTGTACTTATTTCAAGACTAAGGTACGTCAAGTTTAGAGGACTAAACTTTTTCTAAGGGGGAAAGGAATTGTAATACCCAATCCATAATTATCTTGTTTATATTAATTAGCTTATTTTAAAATAAAATAATGATTGTGTGTTGTTGCAATAAATATTTGCAAATAGAAGTTTAGAAATTATGTTGTAATTAAGACTTTAACATGCGCAAATATAAAAGCAAAGAGGGTATTTATGCAAAATGTAATAACAAGCTTATCCTATAGATAAGCATGAGAAATATATATATA
>JBAKGM010000200.1:28928456-28960870 GCA_037177215.1 Asparagus racemosus
GTTTGTATTGTCTATTTTCTGAGATTGTTGCTATCTTGTTTGCAATCTATAATATATTTTGCTTAAATTTTATAAAATACTATTCACCCCCCCTCTAGTGTTTAGTGTGATCAGATTAGCGATCCTACAAAGGTTTTGGGATCTGACTCATCTGAGCATCTCTTTTGCTTTATCTCTCGTCTAAGCAAGTGAAATAATTATCTGCTGCTATAAGTCAACATAGGACTCACACTGAACCACATTGTATTCGTGTGTTTGCATTTGCTTAGAGTATGTTTGGCAAATAGTCAAAGTTGATTATAAGCCACTTTGATTAATTTAGCATGTGATTTATTTTAACTTATAATCCGCTAAAAAATAAGCTAGGATATCTTAGCTTATTTGTTGGTGGATTATAAGCCAGAAGGTTTGGCCAAATAAAAGACATGTATGCCCCTCATCATTTCATAAAATTCCAAACAATGTCCTTTTTATTAGATTATAAGCCATATCCTTCTAAGTCATTTTAATAACAATAATGTATTATAATCTATTTATTTGCCGAATACTTTACTAGTGGAAATGAATTAGAATCGACTAAATTTACCAAGCACTATGGATTATAATCCATGTTTTTCATTGACCTTGATGATCTCAACTTAAGTGTTTCTTGACTATTTATTTGTAACATGAGATGGTTAAATAACTTAAATTGGTGATATGTGATTTTTAAGATCAGTTGCACCTTTTAAGTTTTTAGGGAGAGCCATTGAAAAGACTGACATAGGGAAGTGACACATTGTCCACAGATATACTAAAAACAAGTCCTATGTTCTGTGTTCAATTTATTTATTTATTTATTTATTTATTTTAATATTTTGATGAAAATGCTCTGTGTTCATAATTGACTGAAGAATAGCATGGGAAATCAAAAAAAAAAAAAAAGAAAAAAAGAAAAAGAAAGTAGCCCAACTTTTGGGGGAAAAGTAAAATCAAAGCTGTAGATCCGATATTCTATTATTTAAGCACGCAAAAGAACAATGAAAAATTCTCAGTTCTCCAGCCAGAAAAAACATCTGTGTGCTTCGGGTGGGAATGAGCCATAACATATTTACATACAAAAGAATCCATAAATCTAGAAAATCAAGTCATCTTGTAATTAGTAGTTAGAGCTTAATAGAATTAATTAAAAGTAGTAATCTTGAGCTTCTCTTCCTTTTCTCTCGACAGCCTTTTTCTTTGACTTCCCCTTGCTCTTCTCCCATAGCCCTGACAAGCATCCAACCATGACCGGATCTTTTTCTCTGTAACAGGAAACAAACAAAACAATTTCAACAGAGATGGTAAAGGTTTTTTTTTTTATTTAAGTATTATTCATAATCTTTTATTTATTTATGTATTCATTTATATGAGAATGGTGGATGCCACTCCTTGCTTCAAGTACATAGGAGCTAATAATCCCCATAAGACTAATTGAAAGGCAATTTGCAACCCATATGAGTAGATGTTGGTGACTGCAGCCATCATAATCTCCATCAAGCTAAAATTTTCAGTAGAAAAATCAGTACTATTTTAATTTTATAATCTATTTCTAGTGTAGACTTTTGGGGAAGAATTAATGCTCTAGACTTTGTTCGTTTGAAAAGTCGTTACTTTGGTTGAATGAGCTTGTGATTACAACATTTCTATCTGTAAAACTGTTCTGAGGCCCTTAAAACTTGAACCAATCATATCAAGTAAAAATAACTTTCCAACATCATTTTTAGATCTTAAAGAATTTGTTTAAAAAGAAATTCAGTTAAACAGTAATTTAAACTCAATATCTTTAAGCACCTTCTAAGTTACAAAGAGAATGCATAATTGCTGATTTTAGTGATTTTACAAACCCTTTTCGCTTACCTTGATCAGAAATAGAGAGATCATTGTCCATATTATTGTCAGCAAGCATTAAATATTTCTGATTATTTCGACATATTGATTATTGTTCAAAGTCTATAGTATTAAGATATCATTAAACAAGAGACGATTATATGATAAGAAGTAATGATACTTTTAATGTGAATACCGATCCTACTTCTTGCTAATAAAATCACCTCTTAGGACGCTCAGCCACGATCTTAGGTGCACCGGTCGGGGTCCCCCGGCCTGCACGAGACGACACGGTCAGGCTCCGCGTCAGAGAACACGGCACAAAAACATTCAGCAGCACGCCGCTGCTGCTGCCGAATCCGCTGCTGCTGTTCCTTCTTAGCTTCTTCCTCTCCTTCACTCCTGCCGCTGCCCTCTTCTTTTCTTTGTCTCCACGGCTGTTAGTTTCGTCGCAGACGCCTGATTCTGATTTCTCGACGAGATCGGTGAATGAAAGCTCGAACTCCGTCTCCGGCAAGTCCTGCAACAGACCCAGCATCTCTTCTCTGCTCTTCGCAATCTCTCGGGCTCTTGCGGATAGCTGCGAGGTTGCGAACCCTTCGAATTTTTTCCCTGGGTACCAGAGAGAAGTTGGGGTGCTTGCTTGGATCATGATTTAGAGAATAGGGAGGGAAACAAGGGAATGAGAAGATGATCTTGGACTTGATATGTGTTTTGATGTGTGTTTTATATAGTGGTGCTAGTGTTTGAATAATTGAGAGAGGCTGATGTAGAATTATTTGGGTGCTCTTGTTTTCTTTTCTAGAGGCAGAGGTAAAGACTAATTGAACGCGGTCTTGGCTCGTCTCTAGAAGGCATATGCGCGTGTCATTTGTAGTTAATTGGATTGATTGCTGGCTAAGTGTCATTATATAATTTACTGCGTTTTATACGTATAGATCTCAATTTATGATATTTTTATATTTATCTTTAAATTAATCTCTGTATTTATCAATTTATCTTCGGATTTATAGTTATATTTTTATGTTATCTTCCCATGCCTTTGTTAAAGAATGCACATTAATTAGAAATCCCCTCTGTTAAAGAATAACTTTATCAAATATAAAGATTTGGAGAATGATTTTAGAAAAATCATAGATTTGCAGAGCTAAGTAGCTAAAAGAATCCAACAATGTTATCACTGTCATAAATTACTATGAGCTCCATCCTTTCTATAGTCGATGCTCTGATGTTGAATTTTACCTCAGTATATTTGGCTGTGCCGATTGGAAGCTTGATAAAAGCTTTTTGTAAAAATAAAAGAGTAAATCTTCATTGATACTGGCTTTTAGGCTTGCGTTGAGGGAGGGGGGGAAAAAAGCACAAGAGAAGAGAATCACGGCATAGAGTGGTGGGACGGGCTAATGTGGACTAAGGTAAAAAGTCTTTAAAATGGAGGAAATATTTTCCTATGTAGTGGGAATATCCCAAAATGTTATTTGAAATTTGATTGATGCTTCTATTGAACCTGAAGTTTAAGGCTTGATGCAACGAATTTGAATCATTTCAGAACACCCCGCATAATGAGGGGGTAAAATGACATGATTGCCCTCTTGCTTCACTCAATCAATGGTTTTGAATGCCAACATATGCTCGTGGAGCACATCAAGGTGAATTTTACACTTGTTGAGCGTATTAAGGGCATGTTTGAATTTCAATGTGGTTAAGGGAAGTTAAGGAAAACTGGAGAGATATGAGAAGAGGATGGAAGGGAGTTCCCTCCCCCTTGGTCACACCCCAATTTCGGTGGTAACAAATTTTATGCTATTAAAGGGTGAACTAAGGGGAACTAGGGTGAATAACTTCAACTCCTAAATATTCCCAAACAAGGTGAATGATTCTCCGAACTTTCCTTCTCCCTTATTCCTCTCAATCCAAACAAGCCCTAAGGTGAAGTTTACTCGTCTCTGATGCAATTCATCAATCTATAACAATATTGATTATATAACATGTCTTGGTTCTTGAAAATTGTATGTTAATAGTTTCTATTTGAAATCGAATTCAAACGTAACTCAAAAAGTAAAAAACAAAAAACAAAATTAGATTCGAGCTCGTAACATAAAACAAAGAAAAAGAACTAAAAAGAAAACTATTAGAAATCCTAAACCTTTAAGCTTTTAGGAATCTATGATTAGAGGTCTGATTCTTTTCCTCAGATTGTTGTCCCCATTCTTTAGCCAAACTGAAAATTTCCCTTCTACTATAAAAACAAAAAAATATCCCTTTTATGTAAACTTATTACAAATGAATTTCAAATTTTAATTATGTTCAATAACTAACTAATGAGGAAAATAAATAAGTCTAATGACTAGTTTAATCCCTTCTTTTATAGTCTCACATTTCATAGAAGTCTCCCTAATGAAACAAATGCCACATAATTCTTTTCCATACTATTTATATGCATTTATCTCGAATGTGAATTGTATTAGAACAATCTGCATGCAAGCGGGTCGTTTTAATCCATACAATGAGTAGTGTAATTCCAAAATTATCCCTTACTATCTCTTGTATGGTTCGAAACAGTCCGCTCAAATGTAGGTTGTTCTGATAGAATTTCCAATCTTTTATCTCTAGTCTTCCTTTCTAAAATATTAATCTATTGTCAAAATAAACCTAATATCTACAACAAAGTTATTGTTGATATCATAGCAATAATTCGAGTTTGGATAATCATACATACATCTATAAATTTTGTAGTTAAAAAAAAAGAGAGTCAACAATATCTAGTTAATTATTCATAACTAAAAGAAAGAAAGAAAAAAAAGACAATTGTTACATTTGTTTTTCGTGTGGTCCATCCATACTCAAACCAATATCTTTGTTGGAAGATTAAAGTTAGATAAGAAAATCTAGAGGATGTTTATCTGTAATTTTTGAGTCTTTTACCAAGTAGAACTATCTGCATGCGAGCAGACGGCTCTGAGCCCTTAGCTTTGGTGATAGGAATTTTAACTCATTTTGAGACTCAGAACTGTACACTCGCATGCCAACAGCTGAAAGGATTAGTAGTCACATTTTATACCTTACATACTCTTTCTCAATAAGCAGAGCCATTGAAACAAAAAGGATGAGAGTGAATCGCAGGAGGTTTGAGATTCAAATCCAATGCCTTGCAAAAACAAATGGTGCTGCATCTAATTTATTCCAAAATTTTTGTTAGAAAAAAATTATGAATATCAAAATTTAGATAATGGACCCATCGCAGCCCATAGTCAATACTAGAATGGCTGGGTGTTGACTTGACTCTGCCGAGTCATCATGATCCATCGCCTTCGCCTAACTTTCCGAGGTTCTCATGTTTTCGTGGTTAATTTCGTTTGTGCCGGTGATCATAATCACCAATTTCATAATCGAATGAAGTATTTTATCGATATATAATTTGAACTTGATTATTTTATCACAATAATAAACTGTATATATAAATAGTACATCCTCTTTCTTTTTCCTTTTTTTATTTTTATTTTACTTGTTTTCAGTGAATTGTCCACAAAAAAGAAGTCCGTTAAGAGCTTTTGCCTTCCAGAAGCTTGTTCCCCAAGCAAAAAAATATAATAAAAAGAAAAAAAAAGGGTCCTACTTGGTTGTTAGTCTTTTAGGTCCGTTCAATATAAGAAGGTTTGTATTTAATTAGAAAAAGAATTGCCACCAGATCGACTTTCTTTGATTCTTCAAACAAAATGATAACTCTAACTTTTGTTTTGATCTATTATACTAGCATTATTGTATGTGCAATCGACATTAAAGTTTAATTATTCCAATTTTTATATAAAAAGAGTCATTTTAATATCCTAATGTATAACAGATGTTTCTAAAAAAATTTTATAATATTTGTTCATTCACTATGTAATATTACTATAAAATATTTTATCTTATCTTATTAGAAATTGGTTATGTCATATTTATACTTGATTATATTGAAATTATAGTTGCTGCTGATCTTATTGTATTTATTTATAGGGAAAAGAATTGTATTATTTCATATGTTATTCTTTTATAACATATAATTTAATAGAGATTTAATTATTAAGCTCTATAATATGCTTGAGAAAGTACTAGAAATAAAGAAAGAGAAAAAAAATGTGAAATGACCAAATTGTCCTCATATTTTTAGTGAGATAAAAGATAATTTTCTCATGCCCTTCAAACTTTTCCTACCCTCACTAAGGTTAACAAAGTAGTATAGATAAGTCACTATTTAGCATGTAGATTGAAAAGTATGAATAATAATTATAGGTCTTAGTCAAATGATTAGTTTGTCTTTTATTAACCTTTTGTTCCCTACACAATTATATGAATAATGTTTTGTGTATATATCTTTGAAATGTTTTACTAGAGCAGTTTAGTTTGTGTAGTATAATTCTTGTTCAACCTAGAAATTATATAGACCCAATTTTTTTAGAGATTCAGATCCTCTCCACTAAGTAGTTGTGAGATCATTGCTTTTATCGCATCGATTGAATTGTTTAGTGAGTGGTTGTGATTTGTCTTTCGTGACTTTAAGTTAGGAATAAGAGCAATTCATGAAATATGATAAATGCTAAATTTTGAAGGAATCACAATTCACTAGACAAAAATAGAAATCTCTTCACTACCTTTTTATAGTGGAGATGATGCAAATCCATTTTCTAGTCCCCTTTTTTTTCATTGGTGAACAATGCTTGATCGGGTTGTGTTTTACTATTTAGAAGGCCCCCATAAGCTCTCCGTCCACTGTCATTCTTTTTATGAAGAGTGATGCACATCCGAATCATGCATATCATAATCTAGAGATTCTTTTGCGAACCTAAACTTCAAACATCCATAATTTTTTATCCAAATGTTCGATTGAGGTGATCCAAAAGTCTACAGAAAGTGTTTTTGGAGCTCTACAACGTGAAATTCAAGTAAATTTGTTTAAGATTGTTTCGAGGTTATTTTTGCTATAGGACCGTTATTTCACTCGGAGGTTGAATTAATTCATATTATTTTATTCTCAATCTTCATGTTTTGTCCGAATCACTAGTTATTATTGTTTAGGCATTCTAAGGGCTTTTAACTATTTATATTTTGATTTTATGCCGTAAAGCAGATTATTTTACTTTGAGAGTATTTAACTTCGAAAAAATTTTCCTATCTTACGTTTTTGTTGCGTCAAAGATAATGGGACGTATTATCAATCAAGAGAAAACATAAAACTTTAATGCTTCTTGAGTCAGTAGTATTCTTTACTATTGATAAACTACAGGAACACATATTTTCTTTTTTTAAAAATGAAAAATAAAATTCAATGCTTCACGGAATACCCCAATTCCCAAGTTCTCTTTTCATATACAGTCCTTTTATGTGCGCATTTTTCTTTTTAAGATCAATCGAAGTATAGTATGTTGTTCCGAGTTTAAAAGTGTCTGTCTACGAGAGAAGTAGTCAATGATTTTGTTATTAACTTACTACACTTCTAGACTCCGATTAAATTCCTTGATTTGTAGCGTTACATTGACGACGGATTCTTGGGGTGATGAACCAAGGGACGCGGGAAGCGGCTTCCTTTATGACTTCCTGCCCAAATTGAAGTATCTCCCAACTTTATCTCGTCCTTCTTTTTCTCGAGACCTTTTGATATTATTTGCAAAAGGCACATCAAAAGTCAATTAGAAAAGATTCCACATAAGCAGACGCTTCCTTTGATCCTTCTACATGCACAGTGCTCTTTTAGGAAACCAGTTCAATTCTAGAAGGATAGGAGCTAGCTATTCAAACTTCTAGCCAATGTTTTCAAGGTTCTGAGAATTGAGATACTTTCAAAGATACATAAAGAAAATATTAGTCATGCATGGTCAGTAAAAGAGATGGAATGGATGCAAGAAACCCCGTTGAAGGTGTCAATGACAAATGATTGATACCTACTAGAAGATCAGGATGCAACATTATAAGCTTTTTAAATTAAAGTTTGCAACAAATGTCGTCGAAAACTACCATAGTCGATAAAAGAGCTGGAGAAAATCTTTAATGTTCCAATCGCACATAATCAATTATGAAAGAGAAAACAATATTGCACACTTGCAATAATATTTGAGAGCTATCAGACACTCGCCATGTCTTTCCCTCTCCTGTTGAAATGAATTACACCAGGAATGCGGACATATTTACAGCATGATAATAAATTCTTACATAGAAAAGGGCTATAGTTAATTTCGATACAAATGCCACCCCAAAAGTTGACATATCTACAGCGTGGTAAACTCTTACATAAAATACCTACACAAGTATGATGCCCTGTTGTAAAGAAACCCAATAGGAGCATGCATTGGCAAAAATCAAACAATATGCTACACTTATATCCCTTAATCACAATACAGAGTAGTAGATGCCTTGGCCATTAGCCAGATACTCTTACAGTTAACCTTGTAGTTAACTTAACTATAAGTATGATGGCTTTATATAATTAAACTCTGACGAGTTCTAGATGTCAACATTCTTCATTCTTGTGAAGCCTCTCATAAGACTTTCGGGCAATCTGTTATAGAAACAATTTAGCAGGGATCACAAAACAAATTAGGACTGGTGTTAAAAGAAAAAGTAATTTGAAGATTTGCGTAACTGCTGCCAAGACGACAATTATTATTGAATATCTAGTTTTGTCTGTTGAAGCCAGTTTCAGCTGTAGAATAAATCTCAAATTAAACAACTGTCTTCTTCAAAGTACGAGTGTAAAGACTCCTATTATTTGCTCATCCACCTGAAATGTAATGGATGGCCAAGTAGACATTTTAAGGGTAAGCAATGGTGTGTCTTCAGATACTGGCAGCAGATACAGTGATATAGTACCAGTTAATCTGAAGTTAGACCAAAATGTGAAAATTTTAATCAGAGATGAGGATGTTAAAAAAAACTGAATTAATTTATACACGTCTGACAGATTAGAAAAGCAACATACGCTGCCAGTGGCGTGGAATGAGCAGATGATTTTTGGGGGGAAAATCATTACTACTGCTGCTGTTTTGGCGCTTAGGCAAACTTCAAGCATACTAATAAATTTGCAAGGAATGGACATTTGCATGGGGAGAAAATGCTCTTGCACCATCATATAGTTTATTTCTTCATATATTTTTTGCTAAAATGTAATATATATTTTATCTATTTTATTTTATCTATTTACGGATCATTGTTTCAATCAGTTTCATGTACTATGAGTTATCGTCCAAATTCAAAGGCGAAGCCTGTCGACTGATTGAAAGGATTAGCTCTAAGTTGTACATATGCATCTTAGCAAGAAACCTTCATGTCACTAATTTTAATTTCTCAACAATATCTATAGTTCCTACCGCGCATTGCATTATTTAAGTATATCCCATGTCCTCATGTCATATTCTCATTAAATAGTTTATGAAAATAACTCCTACACTTTTCTTTAATCGGTCAAATGAAATACCATAATACAAATCAAGCCAAACCATGACCAATCAGCGACGGGAACAATAGCTAATATATAAAAAGTTTAGCTTGCTAAAGTTCGCAATGGCTCAGAGAAGATGAAACTATGAAGTACCCAATGAAGCTCGGAGAAGTATCGAAAATATGTACCTAAGAAACACACGAAATTAGCAGCATCGGCCTCTACATTATCATTCAACTAATTTAAAAAGAATGTATGCTCATGTTGAAAGGCGGAAGTGGGACAGATTGGAAGCAAAAAATATATTCTAAAAATAAAAAAATAGTTTCGTCTTCATCAAAGTAAAATAGAACAGTAATTAGGAAAGGGCTAAAAATAGTTGACATACTTGATGTGAAGATGGCGAACTTTGACCAGCATGCGTCTGATCAGATGGTGAGCTTGGTATTGAGTTTCCAATACTTGAAATGGTTGGTAATGCACCAGGAGTTTGAGCAAATGGAGAAACAGGTGAATGTAATATAGAAGTAAAATTATGTGGAGAAAGTGGAGATGTCATTGGAGTTCGACGCTGAAAATAGGATAGAGGTGAAGCTTTTGGAGATCTTGATGAGGACCTTTTTGAGGGTAGCATGTTTATCTTAATCCTGTAGAACAAAAATCAAAAAGCTACATCAGATATGTTGGAGCCACAGGTAAGTGCAAAAATCAAATAAAGGAAACTCACTTGTTGTGAACGTCTACATACTCATCGGTTTCATCCAGTATTTCTTCCTGCAGATGCAATTTAAACAAAGAATTACTGTATCTAATGCTAAAATTAAGGCAAGAACATAGTTCTTGATCACTCAAAATATTTCTTGGAGAAAAACTTGATCATCTTAATATGATACATATCTATTTGGCAAAGGTTCTGCACTGCAAGCGTATGTTCTTGACAAATAAATGGCATACGTATCACATGCAAGACTAACAAGTCAAAATATTTCACCTACAGTTGTTTAAATTTCTAAAGCACAAATAGTATTAAATATAACAAACTATTATAGCCCAATGAAATTTAAATGAATAATATACTAATATTATCATTGCTGAAATTATTATCAAAAGTAATTTCCACCAGAAAATTCTCAACCTGTAGCAATTCTTCCATAACATCTTCCATTGTTATGATGCCTACAACTTCCTCATCCATTGAATAGCTAGGAAGAGCTTCCGAAACATCTAGAATATTACTATGTCTTCCTCGGTCCGCCTTCTTCATTTGTGATCGAACATCTCCATGTTTCTCCCAATTGCTTCTTAGCACAGGACTTCGAGATCCATTAACATTACTGTTCATGGCAGATGCATTCACAATGATATCCAAATGCTCAGCTGAAACAAATTGACATCCATATCTTGGAATTTAGCAGAATAACTGCTGCAAAGCTCAAATTTGCACTTATTTATGCATTTGCGACTCTAAACGGACTCTGAACCGATCAAGAGCTAATTGTCTCGGATATTAAACGGTTAACTCAAGTGAAAATTTACACAAATGAAGCGGTTACCATGAATCATACCAGTAATACCATCACCTAGAAGATGTTTCCTGCTTTGATGGCCTACATTTTCTGATATATCCTTCTTGCTCTTTTCCATATTTGCTTCAGTATCTTTCATGCGCTTCACAACCACAGCCATATGACTGTGACCTTTCTGAAATTCATTCAGTATGTCATAAAGTGGAAGATCATCATATACCCTGGTCAAAAGAACAAATTATTACCTGGGCATGTAAGAGAAGGTCGGAAAAGAAATTGCTTTCATAAAGAAATGCAGCTATAAACCGTGATTTTTAATATTATATTATTAGTTCCTGAGAATTTTATTTCTATTCTTTGATACTTAAGTTCGCAGATGGGATCTCATGGCTGAACATTAACCTGAACACAGAATCCAGGGGTTAGCAGATGAAGGTTGCGTAATGCAAGAAACATATATAGCACAGATACTCTTATCTCCAAACCACGTCACACTGAAGACATGATAGAGACATAAAAACCCTTGCAAGAATCGATTCTATTGATAAACGTTGTGTGACGAATGGAAATTTATGGGACAAGAAAACTTGCACCGCGAAACCATGTTGTAATCGATGTACGGATGCACACTTCCATCCCAACTTTCCTGAACACATGATTCGTACACAATAGTTCTTGATGCATAATTGCTATTGATGAAGGTTTTTCAAGAATGGAAATTGATGAAAGACAAATGCGTACTGTTAGATTGTCTCATGTTAATACAGGTACAGATTGAGACTTCTTTCCATGCAATTCCTACTACATTTGTACTATTTTAGAATTTAATATATTCCTTTTTATGGCTTACCGTATGTCCTGTCATGTCGCGTCCATGTCCGAGCTTCTTAGATCAGAATGATAAATTTTACTGGCTTCGAGTTTAAAAAAAATGCTATGGGATTCTATAAATTTTGTTTCCCAAGATAAAACTGCATTTGTGAGGATACGAATTTGTATTAGCATTTATTCACAATGTTACAATGACATCCGACTCAAAAATGTGGTGCATAAGACATAGGAAACCAACCAATTAGAAAAGTAGACATTGATAGATGATGTATGTGATGTGCATACGACCTTTATTTAGTTTTCTGTATCTTTTCCTAGAACGTGAGCTAGCTATACCTGCATACCTATTCATAAATAGGGGAACATGATTCAACAGTTAGCAAACCATCCATTAAATTGCAAGGTGATTTATCTTTACGACTTAGTCTGGAAAAGGTAAAATCACATGCTTCCTCCCGCCCACATGAATGCGCATGGAAGGATCATATAATATTTGCTTTTGCTCACAAAATTCTTACGTATACTGAACCATATAGAAACGTCTGTGTTAACAAAAGCGAGAAACAAAATCATCCTGTACAAGATAAGATCAGACTTGTCCAAGAAACGTGCTTTCAGCTGATGCATCCATCCATTTAACAAGGAGACTACACAAATGGCAAATGATAAATCAGACGTTACCGCTTGCAATCTTACATTAATAAAATACCTGAAATTTGACCCAGAACATAGAAATGATAATTATGCTATTAAAAACATCAAAACCAAGCATAACCATTATTGATAAGGCGATGAGATCTTTCTAGAAATGTGTTTCAAATGGAGATGCAATAACGGCATATCATAAAATTAAATAACACGCAGGATATAGCTTAAATAGTAAGTTGAGTATTGCCTACCAACTTGAGAACTTAATTAAATGTGCAAACATAAAAACAATTTGAGTACTTAAGGATGGAAAACATTTGATGGAAAATAGGAGTTGGTGTATAATTTATCCTAATGACTGTATGATAATCCTCCAGTCTTTACCACAAGCTATCCTTGAATAAGTAAAAAAACTTCTGATATGTATTTAAGATAAACACATACCTAGGAATTTTTCTTATAGTAACATTCCTAATGGGAACCTCATCTTCATGACGGCAAGTAATCAGATTCTTAACCTGAAAGGAAGATAGAATTACATTATCAATCACAGGAAACATGATTTTCCTCAACTAAAAAAAACAAAAAAAAAACATGCGCGCACACACAGAGGAATCTTGATCATTTAATGTATAGCTTGAAACCATCTTGCATCTGCTTCTATTGAATCTTTCTCATTGAAGTTTTGTCATCTTACCCATAATTCTTATTTTACCAATAGCAGAAGAATACTCTCTAACTCCTAATAAAGATGTTCTAGCCGTAGAAGGTCGAGACGAAATAGTGTGTTCAATTAAAGGGAAGGAAAAAACGGATTTATAATGATGTTATATAGAAGAAACAAAGAAAAATGCGGGTGGAGCAAGCACATACACATAACAAAAGGCACCAGTGAGTTAAACCAAGCTGAACAGCTTTAGCCAAATTTACAAAGGAACTAAATGTGTATCAAGGAACATTATTGGTGTAAAAAACCCTGCTCCAAATAAGGTGATGGGATTTAAAAGATAGAGCCATGCCATCAGAAAAGAGTTTGCTGCAAATCCCAGCCAAGAATATGTGAACCAAAAACAGCATTATGGAATGAAATGCACCAATCACTTCCTAATGTACCTGTAATTTTCTTACTGATTACAGAAGGAAATTAAACTCACTATAAACACAGCAGTCATCATAATGGTGCTTGAAGAAGGTAGTCCGTGTTGAAAAATAATTATGAATGATGGAACATATATAAACCTAACTCTATAAGTCTATGATGAACCATGGTAGCAGCTAGCCTGTGATGAAAAATGGTAGCAGCAGCAGCAGTAAGGTAGACCACGCAAGAAAATGGAAAGAGTTTCTAAAGAGTGAAACAAACAGCTATATACATTCTCCTATCCTTCATGTAGCATAAAAATGGAATAATTTATATATAAAAAGACCAAGCTAATTAATCTGCTAGGGCCCAAAAAGCAGTTATCTCCATATGCATGAGACTTCTCAATATTCTGCAATGATCTTTGTTTGGGACATACTAGATAAATATTTAACAAAATAGTACATCCAATGATATTTGATGAATGCCCATTACATCCAATGTGTACAAACTCATAGGTAGTTTAAAACTCACCAAAATAAGGCCAATAATATTATCTGGAGTTCCGGAATATATAGGAACACGGCTATGCCCTTTACTCATTATTAGACCCATAGTGTGCCTAGTAAGAAAGAAAAGTTAGTGCAGTGAAAGTGCAGTGAAAAGGTAGATAGAAACCATTAGTATGATGATCAAATCACATACATGTCAAGCTTAGAGTTTATATCAAGGGAAAAAGTTTCGGAGATTGTCGTCATAGCATCTTTAGCAGTCTTTTGGGTTAATTCCAGGGCTCCAGCAATAATTGTGGTCTCATCATGAGTTAGCTCCCCACCCTTCCCTGCCTAAAATCAATTTGAGGGAATAAGAGTTAGGATAAATATGTAGTATTAAAAAAAATATCAAGCATAATTTGCAGATATGCATTCAATCTGATACACCTGTCTTGCATAAAGTCAGAGAAGTAGAAGAACTAAGATTGCTTAAGCTTACATCTGTTGAGTTAAATAAATTTACATTAATCTGGGAGATTGCAGGAAAAATAATAAAAATGCATAAAATCGTTAGAATTTCAAAAGTTTGGATTCAAGTTATGCTTTAATAAAGCTTCAAGTAATTATTCTACATAACAGACTTTTCAAGCCTTTAGACCACCCCCAATTCATGTATGAATCAACGAATGATGGATACACTAATTTTGAAATCAAACCTGACTCATCATTCCAAGAAAACCACGTACTTTAACGGGAGAGCTACGCATCAAATGGTTCGTAATTCAAGTCAACACTATAGAAACTTGGCAGAAATTTTTTTAAACCTAAAAGTAGAATTTTAAGATGTGGAAATTATGTTCCAATGAAGTAGTTGTTTTCATTATCCCTATCATCTGAACACGTTGCCATATCAGGGAAATTTTGGTCTTTTGAGTGGCGGTGGTGGCTGTTATTGCCGTTAAGGTGTGTATCTATGTAATTTGTTTTCACGGATGGGGGTGGGGGGGGGGGGGGTGGGGAGGCTGCCTTGTCCTTTCATCTCTCTTGATGAGCGAAAAAAGCTATGCTACAACAAAAAACAAAAGGTGATTATAACATTAAAACTCTAAATGAACCTAAAAGTACAGAAAGTGTAGTAGTCAGAGCATTTAAAGTATAGATGGCATAATGGTTACATCCAGACATAAAAAGGGTCCAATTGTAAGACTTGGCGTCCCACAATAAAACATAGAAAATTATCCTTTTTTATTGTCATATATTTCTGGAAATGAACAGAATGTTGAAGACATTTTAAAGGCTCCACACCGATAACAACACGAACAGTAGAAAGGATTTTATACCAAACTTTCTGGATCAGCTCACAAATTTCCATTTCGCTACATTTAATGCCCTCCCTCTGTGAAATGAACTACCCTATCAATATTTATGCTCCTTAAATCAAGGTTTTCTTAGGTTAAACTATATTCATATGAGCTCTTGAATCGACAGTCTCCGTTGCACTTGTCTAAATCACCACAACTGATTCTCCCCCACCCTATCCTCAACTAGAGCAACCTATTGCACTTGTCTAAATCATCACAACTGATTCGCCCTCACCCTATCCTCAACTAGAGCAACCTATTTTATCTCATACAAGAAATATTATCTGTCACGTGTCTACTGGGAATTTTTCATGCTGGAAAACAAAGATGTGTAGCCCAATCTACGAGGCTCACAACATTACAAAATCTGAGAAGGTGAGTTTTGCAGTCTTGACCGTCCCCATCAATTCCACCATCCGCGCCACTCCGGTACTATATCCTAAAGGAAAGAACAGAAGAGGGAAAAATTAAGATGTCTCTTGTTCTTATCTCCAAATGCTTATGTGCCATTTGAACAAGTTGATCCCGCAATAGTATGGATTGATCTGTCCATGATCTCGACAATAATGTGCTTCTATGAATTTCGCGGTAGCCAATTGAATGTAGAAAGTGACCTTAATTTCTCCACTGATTTGGATCTTCTCTTCTGCAAAAAAATTTTTTTTGGAGAAATTGCTATCTGAATCACCATAGTCTATTAATATTTTGAGAGCTGTGATTTATTGTAATCTAACATTTATCATATCTTTGAGGTTTATACTAGCTAATCGCTCTTCAGTCAAGACAAACAGCAACGGTCGGGTAAAAAAGATAACAGAAAGAGGAGGGGTTCACAGATGCTTCTTCCACAACTTGCGCACTGATATCCTGGTCAGAACAAAGACACCTTATGGACAGACCAAGGATCACCCTTTGGATGCACAGATATTTATAGTAATTGCAGCTCATATTTATGCAGATTAGGGCTCTAATGATGTCTTATGCTTCCTAAATCAGTTGATGTGTAGGTTCCTTCTCAGACATTAGATTTTCAATTTGTTTAGAACAGATTAACAAGAACCAGAATTGGTCATTATGCAATTAGACATTAGATTTTCAAATTGTTTAGAACAGATTAACAAGAACCAGAATAGGTCATTATGCAATCACCATTCCGCATATTGAGCTAATGTGGTCAGTGTAATACGTGCAGGTTTCCTGAATTGATAAGCATGCATAGTACCAACCTCATTTCCATGCATATCCACTAACGTCTTTAACTCAGCCCTTCGCATTAGTGCGAAGTGTCCCTTTCCCAACAGCCAGTCCAATAGCTGAACAGTACCAAAATTTAATCACTTTCAAAAACAAAAAGATAAAATAAAATAATAAAGAAAATGAACAGAAACGATAGGGAGAATACAGAGTCTTATACAGAAAAAAAGACCAATCCAGTCCCTAGTAATACATGTCAGATTAGTTTTGCTAGTAGTAGACACAGGAATATGATGCACAAGTTAGTAAAGAAGACAAACAGGTGTGGTAATATTCAAACAAGAGCTGTCAAATGACAGACTAAACCCGACTTCATTCATTAGAAGTGTTCCAAAGGTTTTTTCTAGATAATTTTAGCAGAAAACAATAAACGTTGCTCCCGCAAATAGATGCCATAAGTAAAAAATGACAGCTAAAGTTTGTAACTACTTAGAAACATAAAGAGCACAGAACCCATTTCAGTCACGTTAGTTTTAGTCTACTGAACTTAAGATCAAAATCTTGAATTCATCATGATGCCTAGCAGTTACTCATAAAAATGTCAGATCAAAGGTTTACATTTAAGAAACAAAAGAATTACTGATTTTGGATTCGAATTTTTGAGTATGGTAAAGATTTTTCTGTGGAACATTCAAATATGCTTTCCCTTTTAAAATTTTCCAGATTTGTATTCAGACTAAATATTAATCCAAATCCAAGAGAATCCTAATAGGATCCAGTTATGCAATAGGTACCTTACACTAATAATATAATAATATATATGAACGCTTGAGTCATGAGCTGCCACCAGACAACAATTGAAGGCAACACACTAGAAGCTAATGTAGGGATAAAACCTTGAAATTAGTTAATGGGGCCCAAATTTATTATGTCTTTATAAGGCTAGTTAATGGTACCTTCAATATTTATATTTTATTGCATTTCATGGAGCATAAATATTCGTGACACCTCATCCTCATGTGACCTCTTTTCATAACAAACAACAGTTGTGATATTAAACTTTTCAAACTTGTGACTATTAATTTTCATGGATACCCGCATTGTGTTGTCTTTGTTCTCAAAAAATATGATAGTGGTGTAGATTTTTGCATTGTATCCATTTTTTTAATTAATCAATGTCTATGAATTTGCATAATGCATATAAATACTACATAGAAACATCCATCTAGGTTGTTCGCTTCATGTCTCCTTGGATTTTCTGGAATTCGTATATACTTTTATATGTTTCTCACCACAACTGTGATTCAATGCAACAGGCTCTTCTTATGTTTATGATGACTTATTTTAGTATTTATATTACACTTATTACTAGTATAACTGGTAGTTTTCCATGGCATAGTTTGTTTTCTATTTCCCAAAAAAGCTGTATATTTTTTGTTCTCGCGTAGTGGAAGGACCTCTGTCCATCAGAGGTCCATCAGACCATGTAAAATGATACACAGGTTCTCCGTTACATGTGATTTTAACTGTATATATTGTGATTCCTTCAAGGGTACCCAAATAGTCAAATTATAGTTATTATCATAGAATCATAACTCTTCCATACATCAAATTGATTATCTTGTGAGTTATTTCAAAATAGTTATCTGATTTTCTACATTTAAGAGGTACTTTTGATTTATAAGAATTACTCAAACAAAAGCAATTACTTGCAACTTTTTAATGAATCTAATTGATTCTCTTATTCATTCACATGATCTTCTCTTATTCATTCCCAAACAACTTTTCTTCAAATTTTTCACATATAACAACAATATATGAAAAAAAATAGTAGATAAACTAAGTTTTTCGTGAGGTCATATGCGTTGAGGATATCATTTTTAATATGGCAGTTATAAGTAACAGCTACCAGTAATACCCTGATACGTATCAATTGCATGAATCATGTAACATGCAACCTAGGGAAGAGCTAACCGCCTCATATGTAAAAGATATATCTTTCACTTTTTCCATGTACATAATCTGTCACTGTATCTTTCTAAAAACGGACAAAAAACTTCAAACTAATCGCAGGAAAAGTTCTGATCCAACATTTCTCTTCCCAATATATAAACCCCTCAATTTCATTATGGTTCTCCTTTTACAAGCATATATACTTACTGTGACGAGGTCAATCTAACATAGCAACATAGATTGAATCACATTATCCGCAGAGAGATTGCATAAGCTAACGACTTCAGATACGTTAACATTTCTAAGCACGGAGCTTACTGCCATTTTGTAGCATAGTTTGAAGAAAACTACCAACAAAAATCAAACCCCCCAAATGTTTATGATTCACATAGATGGATCAAGGGGTTTTAACAGAAGAATGTTCAACTACCAACAACATTCTCCAATTTCTCCACGAAGAATGAAAATACACCCACGGGTGAAGAGAAAAATTAGAAATAAGGAAGTAAATAAATAAGCTATGTGCTCACCTTGCTGATGGGATAAGCAATTGGGAAAAACACCAACAAAAGCACACGCACAATCCCAGCCATTTTGGCACCCACACTCAATCCATACCGCGAACAGACAGCTTGTGGAATAATCTAAAAAACAACAAAATCTCAAAACCCTCCAAGAGCATCAACAATCAAAATTCCAAATTCAAAATGAATAAACAGACAAATCAAGATTCATTCACCTCCCCAAACGTGAGGATTAGGGTCACTGATATCAGTATAGCCCCCCACGCCGGAACCAACGCATCAAGAAATATCGGCAACGCCTGCAAGCCACAATCCAATCAGACCCAAGAGAAATCCCAATTAATTGTAGGGGGAGAGAGAGAGAGAGAGAAAGAAGAAGAAGGAAACCTCCATAGCAAGAGAATTCCCAATTAGAAGAGTGCAGAGCAGCAGGTGCTGATTCTTGACCACCGGCAGAATCTTAGCTGAACAAGAACAAAAGGTAATAAAAAAAAGCAGAAATAATCAAGGCACACAAAATTAAGGAGAATTACCAGCATTGAGACGGTCTTTGGGCTGGCCGGCCTTGATGAGGACCTCGAGGTCGACGAGGCTAAGCGACATGAGGCCGAGAGTGAGGCCCGACATGATCCCAGCGAACATCACAAGGCCGACGCTGACCATCAAGTAAACCCAGAACTTGGGCTCGCAGCACGCCACATCGGCAGCCATCAATTGTTCTTCTCACTTTTGTTAAGGAAACGTGAGGTTTTTCGTTCTCGTAATTGTGTTCTGGTTTTAGTTATCGGCGTGGAGTTTTGTCACTGTGCTTTTGTCTAACGCATATGCAGACAGACACAGAAAGGCTCCCGTCCCTGCTTATCCTCTATATTCTAAACTATTATATTTGTCTCTTTTTATCCCTGATTGCTACCTGAACTACTGAACTAGTTCCCCCCACATTGCCCCCCATTAACTTTACTTTCTTCTCATAAGTCCATAAAGTAATAAATCGGACGTTGTAACTAGCTAGGTGCTGAATTTATAGTCCAAGAGGTAAGTAGAGGCATATTTAATAATTTAGAGGTCAAATTGAAACCAAACATAGTTCAGAAAACAAGCAGAGAATGAATTCAACCGCTTAGAGACCATGAATGCACTAAAAATAGTTCCGGAGGTTAAGAAGTGGAAATTTTAATAGTTAAGCTATGAAGAAATAGAATATGGATGAGCTTGGTTTTGTGAGTCATGTCAGAGTATGTGAATCTCACTTTTTTCATAATTCATTTTGCTAAATGAGATTTTAGCTCAAATCATATGTGTGTGTGTGTGTGTGTGTGTGTGTATATATATATATATATATATATATATATATATATATATATATATAGAGGCTTGCTATGAACCTCTTAAGTGGACAAGAAAATTTGTCCAACTAACTTTTCCACCATCCATCTTCTCTTGAGATGTGTGGCATGACCAAATAAAAAATTAAATTCATATTATGCATGGATCCCAAGAGAAAATGGATGGAGAAAAAGTTAGGTGGACAACTTTCCTTATCCACTTAAGTGGATCAAAGTTCTTCTCTCTCTCTATATATATATAAATTAAAAGTTTTATTAGAAAACATATTTAAGATTATTTAAGTCTTAAAATTAGTACATAAAACTTAAGTAAAAATGGTAAGTGGGTTAAAAATATGACATCATATGTGCAATAACACAAATAACAAGTGATCAAATTTTAAATGAATATTTGATAGACAAACGAATCGAATATGCATCTAGTTAAATTCTCTTCGTTAGTAAAGTCGAATACTATTTATCTAGTGGTAAATAAACTACCGAATCGAATATGACCGAATAGTTATTCGAACAATTATCGAACTATTTGTTAATTATTTGGTTCATTTCCACCCCTACATGTGACTTTTTGGAAGAAAGGTTTCTTATGAGTATATTCCTTAACAGTGGGGACTAGTAAAGAAATCCAATGGTGAATATTTACGCAAATAACGGCAAATGACCCAAAAAAGAGATTGAGCTTTCTCTCCTTTGCCCACAAAGCCCCTCTCTTCAAAAATCAAATTTTGATGGATTGTTGTTGCTCTTCCCTGAGTTTCTACATGCCTCTCAAGCTCATACATGCTAAGAGGCGCCGGCTGCTCTCTCCTTTTGCAGGTAATTTCATTCTCTTTCCTTCGTTCTACTCTTTTTCCTTTTCTTTTTTTATACATATTTTTATTTTTTTGGTTAATGAAATATTAACTTGAATGGGTCTGCGAGATCAAAGAAGAAATTTTTATCCATTTGAGATGTTGGCAGTAAACACACAGATATGCTATGAACCCTAAAAGCAAGAGGGTAAAACCTATTTCTGTTCATTGGGCAGTTATTAAATTGAATAAGTTATTGGATGGATGCCTAGATATGGTTTAAACTTGTGTTCATTATATGATATATTCAGATCAGATTGTACAGTTTCAATTAATAGTAAAAACAGATAGATTTACCAGTTTTACTTGACATGTGGGCTATCATTATCGCACCATTTCTTTATGCCCATTTCAGTAGTTAAATCTTTTGAAAGTTTTATTGGCTTATATCCCTGTGGAGAACAAAGGGTAATATATTTAATGGAGAATTTCTTGTTCTATTCTGCTAGATTTTACTAGGTAATTTTGTTAATCTATTCATTAAATAAGTTACTAATGTTAAGGATATTGCATACATTTTGTTCCATTTCATTCTTGATGTTTAACAACCGTGTAATTGACAACATTAGGCAGCAATTGGCATGTTCAATCATATAAAAATGATGTAATGCTACACAAAAAGCGTCGTAAATGGTTCCTTTTCTCTCCATATGAACTATGAATTTCTTTCTTCCATGATTAAATATGAAGTCCACCTATGTGCTCATGCTGCAAAGCAACCTCGCGCTTGATTCATGAAAAATGCTTGTGTTGACAAATCAGGTAAATTTATATTCAGAGTCGCGAATAGCTCGTCCAACGTACCTACGGAAGATCAAGTTAAGGATCATGTTCCTATGACTGGCAGCGCATATGATTTCAAAGGGGCAACCACATCACTAACTGATGAGCTCATATCTTCGTCCAAAAAGGTCACTCTTGTACGACACGGACTCAGCTCATGGAATGAAGAAAGCAGAGTTCAGGTCGGCTGTTCCTTAGCAACCTTGTTAAAAGATATAATTTCATTAACATGGTTAGATACTATCTTGATGGTGTATCTAGAATCACTTCCTTAAAGCAGGTAGTTTTAAGAATTATAAAATTGCATTTAGCATCGTACAATGTAGGTCAGATAAAATAATATATGTAGACAAATTCAGTTTTCACTTCAAAAATAATATAACCCTTTATCATTGACAGTAAATAATTTAGAAAATGGTCCAGACAAACTTTTATATTATTACATTCAAAAATTAATTCATTTTTTTAGGTAAGTTCAACATGAGTTATGGCTATTTATTAGTGTTAAATATAACAAAAAAATCAAATTGATTAAGAAACAATATAATTCTGAAATATCGAAAAAAAATTAAAATAGGCCCCCACCCTGAACAAATAGGAGTCGTGGGCCACCAGTCACACATAAGCCACTTGTGTGAAGAAGCAATGCCATTGTAATTTCTTTTTCAGAAAAATATGATAAAGTGTGTGCGGTAGAAATGAAATAACTTATTTATGAATTTGAAGCAAAAAAAAAAGAGAGATGTATATCCCAATAATTAAGGTCAATTTTAAACGAGAGCCACAATGCTTATTATCATCCAGCCAATGTTTTAAAAGCAAAAGGCGAGGTCAAGGCGATGAGGTCCTATGTTGCCTAAAGCAAGGGGCGCCAAAAAGGCGATCACTTGAGTGAACCAAGGTGATAAATATTCAAAAAATTCATATACATTATAATACTATGCAAATATCAATAACTAGCAACGAGACAAGTTAATCAGTGCCAAGTTTTCGAAGTCATAAATCTAATAATTTATAAACCATCTAAATGAAATAGTAAGTAAATTATAAACACTGAATAGTAATATTAACTAGTACCGCTAACACAGATTATTAAGCAGCAAATTTTGAACTTTAATGTTTAAATTATGGTATGTCCTCAAAATGATATAGGTAAGAAAGTACATTACGGCTAAAAAGGTAAAAAATTGACCAAGAAAAAAGTAATACAAATTCAATAACAAAAACAAACTTTACTTTATCGAACACCTTTCACACCCTCAAAATTCTGAACCAGAAACAAACATCATGTGTCTTGCATCACATGCTAGGCAAGCGCAGCGCTTGAGGCGCCAAGGCAAGGTCATGAGGCGCTAAGGTGAGCTCTTGAAGCGTCAAAAGGCGCTCACCTTAGTAATCTTCGTTGCCTGACAATGTGCAAGGCGCTAAGTTAGAAGATCTGCTCACCTGAGCACCTAAGGCGCTAAGCCATATCGCCTTTAAAACACTACATCCAGCTATTCTGTAATAATCATAAAAGGAAATACATATCAATGATGAAGACAATCAAACATTGGTATGTAAAAGTTGTGACTGAAATAACAGCTGGCAAGATGGACAAATATAGTACATAACATTATGCAAGAAAAAGTGGAGTGCAGTATTCATTGTATCTTCACGTCAGCTGTTAATATGATCATCATTGACATGTTTCTGACTTTCAGCAGTTGATATGACGCTGAATAGCATATCTGTGAGTTATCGAGGTAATTATCAGTTTGTATTCTCCAGATACAAAGTATTGACTTAACTGATACATGCTTTGTCCAGGGAAGTTCTAACTTGTCCGTATTAACAGAAGTCGGAGCTAAACAAGCTGAGAAATGCCGGAATGCCTTGATCAACATAAAGTTTGATCTCTGCTATTCAAGCCCAATTTCACGTGCAAAGGTTTCAAGTCCTTTTTACCAAACTTTATCATTTCATGATGACTCTTCTTATTTCTCAGCTCATATACCAAGTAATGTAATTTGCTCAGAAGTTGTCTTGTCATCAATCATATCGAACCCTATGTTTCATGCAGTCAACTGCAGAATTGATATGGCGCGGCAGGGAAAAACCTCTGGTTTTCCTTGATACCTTAAAAGAGGCACATCTGTTTTTTCTCGAAGGCATGACTAATGGTATGGCTTAGTTATTTCCCACTTACTCATTTGCCGTTGTTTGGCTTTCGTGATGGTGGACCATGTAATCACACTTAGACTTTGGAGGCAGCGGATGCTAAGAAGAAATATCCAGAGCTGTATACTGCATGGAGAGAAGATCCATCAAATTTTAGTGTCGATGGTATTTATCCTATACGGGAGTTATGGGTAACGACTAGAGAGGCTTGGAGGGAGATTTTATCCACACCAGTAATTGAGTCCTATCTGTCTATGCTTTATGCATTTGATTTTGACTCTCTGAACGATTTTACATTGGTTGTACTAACTTCCCATTCCTTCTTACAATTATCATTAGGTGGAAAACATTTTGGTTGTCACTCACAAGTCAATTCTTAGGGCTCTCATCTGCACAGCACTTGGACTTGGACCTGAAAGGTACGTTAATCTTGATAATGCAATGAAATGTTTAGACTTCTTTGTTTAATTTTTCTTGTCGGGTAGTTTTTGTACTACAATGTATAAAACTTCTTTATGGTTTCCTTACTCGTCTTCGACATGTTCCAGAGACAACACTTCATGTATATTGTTGGAAACACCTAGACGTTCCATCCTGAAACTTTGTTTTCACGTTAAAATACATGGCAAGATGGCCTAATCAAATCATATTATTAGATTTAACTTCTTGTTGTGTGCATAATATATCTGTGTTCCTGTGTCCTTTCTTTCTACAGATTTTTCTGTATTCCATGTCAAATGTCCCGTGTCATTATTATGTCCATATATGTTCTGTGTGCACGCTTCCTAGGTTTTATAGTGGCGGAGGAATTGTGTTTCTGCTACAAGTGCTAAGTTAAACAGAATCAAGTAATTGACTACATACGCAACGAGAAAGCTTGTGGTGGTGGTTGTTGGTAGATGGTCAACACATGATGGCACATTTTTGTAGTACAATTAGTTCTCTGAACATCAAGTAAAAATTGTGATGATGATGCAGGTTTCGGGCAGTTGACATAAACAATGGTGGGATTTCAGTGTTTACATTCAACAGAAGAGGAGAAGCTATGCTTCAATACCTGAATATGACGGCACATATGTATAGTAATCACATTTATCAGTATTAAGTTTTGAAAATGCAGTATGGATTTTGGGCTGGTCGTTTTTCAACAGCTTGGGGAATTGCAAATAGGCGAAGTGGTGGATTCTTGTATTAGTTCTTCATGAATGAAGAACCTGAATGGAGATGCTTTAAATCTGTATTAAATTGATGATTTTCGACGACAACTGTATTTGGCTGCTATGAAAGCATGACGTACTTGTAATGCAACTTGGTCTTCCATATTTTTATGGTAAAAGATACACAACTAAGGATATTTGGATTCAATGGACGATAGGATGACCTGATTGATAATATGCTTTCTTTTTTTTTTTTTTTGGGGCTTGTTGTTGTTGACAAGGGAACCTTGGCTAGCTCACTCAACTGCCCCTGCCGAGCCTCAGGTTCTATCCTGGCATCTGGAAGGGGATTCACCTCATTACCAGGGGTACCATCCCCATGTATTCTATGGGCGACCGGCACAACGGACACACCAAGCCAAGCAGCCTCGAGGCCTTTGAGCGAACCAGCCAAGTAAACCCCGGTGCACCCCCTACCACCACATTCACTGAGGGGGACAAGTAATCGCGTGAACGGGGATTCGATCAAGGACCTGTGGAGATCTCCTCCACCGTGGGGTTGCTAACCACTTGACCCACCCGCTGGTGGTTCAATGCTTGTTTCTTCAGCTAGGGAGACTTTAACCTTTTTTGTAAGCTTAAACTGCATATTGGATTTGTGCAAGCCATCTATTTTATTTTGTTCTTATGTCTAGCTAGGACATTTGAGAAGGTCAGAATACGGCACTGTGATTGAAAAGAGGCTTGTAACGATTTTTTTTTAATATAACCAAAGGTGTACTCCCATTTACCACAAAACCCAACCAGTTGTACATGTTCCGGTTAACCCAAAATGCCAAGTTTTTTTTACGTTTAAGCCCATATATAAAGTTCAAAATGTATAGTTACACACAATAGGGTATGTAGCTATACATCCAAAATATTTAACTATATATTAAATATTGTTTAACTACACACCCTATAATATGTAGCTATACACCGTACTATATGCAACTAAACTAAGCAACAGTAGGAACTCCTGTTTCCCATGTCGACTAAAGGCAAAACAAGCATGAGCAGGAAGATGACCGAACTAAAAACATGCGAAATGATCAAATATGTTGCCAAAATTCAAGAGAATGCTTCTTTTTGTCATTGAAAACCTCTCATTTCTCTCCTTACAAACTATCCACACAAAAGGCACTAAAATAGGCTCCCAGGTAATTCTCAAACTAGAATGAAGTTTTTTTTAATGCATTAATCGTGAATACATCTCTGTAGTATCACTCAGTTGTGAATAAGGCCCCCGTGTAGTTCTATTTATTGCAAATAGAGCCCCTTTAGTATTGACCCAATTGCAAACACACCTCTTAGGGAACTTTTTCAATGTTTTTAAAATTCGAAAAATTAGCAAATGACAGTCTATCCTCACAAATAGAACTACAGACGATCTCTCTGCTCCTTGAACTTTTTGAACGATTTTAAAAGTTAAAAAAAAATCCAATCAAGGGGTCCATTCGCACAAAATAACTACACAGGGTCTATTAACAATTAACTCTTTTTTTTAATCTCTCTACGAGGTCCATAATCACCCAAAGTTCCTAAACATCCATGGCGGCTAGAATTTTACGAGCGATGGTCCTCGAGGTAGAGGAAACATACCTACACTTCAGGCTTCCTACACTTCAGGCTAAATATTAGAAAATCCTCCCTTAGCTTTGGATGATTTATCAAATAACCCTCCATAACTTTCAACATATCAGAACTCCCCCACAAAGCCAAAGGTAGTGGTTATTAAAATTTTTTTAAAAAAAACTCTAGTAGTTTTAAAATTTTAATTTTGGATGAGTAAAATTACAAAAGTCAAATTGACCGTTTGCTCACGGGCAAATAACGAAAGCACAGCTGCCCAGCTGCCTACGAACTTTATTCGCACGCCCGTCCATATTCTTCCCCTCCACGTTGCATCCTCTCCTCCCTCCGCTCGCAAAAATTCCAGCCGCCAATGCCAGCTCCACGACCACGAGCCCCTCACAATTCGCCTAATTCCATCTCTGTCCCCTTCTTTTTCTTCCCCTTCCTCAAGAAAATAATAATAATAATAATAATAATCAAAATTTTTTGCTTCCATCTTCTTAAAAAAAACTAGGGTTTTTAAAAGAAATGCTAGGATCGAGCCTGCAACTCACTCGCGAAGACCGCTTCCACAACTCCGCAAGAGCTCGAAGAGGCTACGCTAGCAACCATCTCAGCTCTCGAGCTCAAAACCCAACTCTCGTCTCTCGAACCAAACCCTCGGCCTCACCGAACCGAGCCTGGTCGTCTCCTTCCAACAATTTGGACCGGTTCTTGGAGTCCACTACTCCATCAGTTCCCGCTCATTACCTCTCAAAGGTCTCATCTTTTTTTTCACAATTTTTGGTAATTTTATTTGAACTTAGAATTTTTTTTTTAAATTTAATGATGGCTTGCTTGGTTGATTGAAGACGAGGATGAGGGGATGGAGAGAGTGCGATGTGGAGTACAGGCCGTACTTTGTCCTTGGGGATTTGTGGGAGTCTTTTGTGGAGTGGAGTGCTTATGGCGCTGGAGTTCCTCTGCTTCTTGATGATAGAGACTGTGTTGTTCAGTATTATGCGCCGTATTTGTCTGGTATGCAGCTGTATGGCGATTCCAGTGTACAATTATGCAGCGATTTGAGGTAATTTTCTGATTATTTAGTGCTTCTAAGTTTGAAATTTGAGTCTTTTCTAGTTGTTAAGAACTTGGCTGATTGTAACTTTTGCATGCTAAAAGGGACCTTTTTTTTAAAAAAAATTCTGCAATGAAAGTTTCGTATTTTAAACTCCAGCTTAATCTATTACCTTCTGCATACTTACAATACCCTAAGAGCCGCCTCCCCCCGAGCTTCATTGTGAAACATCACGGTTATAATGATATACGTGATGTACATAACGTAAGGAACCTGTTTGGCTAAATTCCCGAGTGAAGGTTGCCATTGTTGATGTTATTTCTGTCTCTGAGAAGTCACCTATTAGAGAGAATCTGATGAAAATATGTCGGAAGAAGTTCGTACTGAATCCAACATAGCACAAGTGTCCTAATTGGTCTTGTTTGGATTCATCTTCTCGGGTTGTCATCAACAATTGACTTCAGGTGAACTAGGCTGATTGCTTTCAGCAGCAGCATACATCTATACCTGCATGCTATGTCAGTTACATTGAGGATGGGTGTTCAATAGAGGTTGTGGCAAAATGAACTTTTTATAGGGTAATACTCTTTGATGAATGGAGATAAGCATATTATATTCAATATATGTTTCTTCATTCTAAGTTTTGGTGTATTGAATAGCGGCCAGAGAAGGATAGCTCCACATAGTGCAGCCATCCATCATTGTGTGGTATCAACTCTTGCTGTTGAGTATCGGTACTGTCATGATGTTGTGGGACTTTGTGATGATGGATATAGGTAAGATTACCAAAGGTTGCTATGCAAAGTCCACGCCTTGGAGACAAGAACTTCCTTACAGGGGAAAGTATCAATACAGTCCTAAATCCCTAGATTTGAGCTTTTAGTTAAACTGGAGCCGACAGTTGTAGTTAAAAAATAATGTGGGTGTTTTTTTATTTACTTCAGTGGGTTATGGGCTACTTGGCCTGACTTTTCAGTTCATTAAGGTTAGAGTAAGAGTATACGTACGGAAATGATTGGAGATATGAACCTAAGCTGAGATTCATGATGACTTTTTACCTAATGAGAAAATTGGTCTTGGCAAATCAGTAGGGTTAAAAGGAAACCCGGGTGGATGTCCGGCTGCATTCTACCTCAAGCGCAAAGGAGTATGTCCTTGTATCTTGGTAGATGTAGAATAGCATAAAGTCTTAATCTTGCAGCTCAATCACCAATGTTGACTAAAGTGTCGTACAGTTGGTTAATCTTGTACTATCGTAGCATTCTTTTGATGAGCAGAGGCATGCAGCTTCTACTGATGAGCTCATGAGGCTTCGTAACATGGTTTTTGGGGGGACTTGATTGATTTTGACCGCCAAAATATCTCCTCTGGTGTGAATGATTTATCAGTTGGTGACTGAGGGTTTTGTGTGCTCAACGGGGTGAAAATGCCATATGCTTGCCGATAGTGACCTAACTGAACAAGAAACTAGCAGGGGTTTTCTCTGGTCAAGAATGATGTGTTCCGTAGTGGTGAACTAGCACATTTAGTACAAGGGAGACCATTAAATGTATCGGTTAGGAGAATTAACAAGATTGTAGTTAATGGGTAAAGAGGACAAGAGGTAGCTCTAAAAGAATTTTGTTGGAAAATGTGAGTATGAAATTATAACTCTTAATCATCATCACAACTTTGGAGCTTTGGAGTTTTCGTGTAGTAACAAGGACCTTTGCCTGGTATCAGAGTAACCTTGGTTCCAATCTTTACCGATGATAAATTTAAAGTGGATTTTTAAAAGAAGGTTATCGTTGTGAGAGTCTAGGTGTACCATGAATTTGGGCGCTCAACCTGTGAGGGCATGTTAGAATAGAAAATGTAATCTCATCCTTCACCACAATTTCAAAGTTTTGGTGTCATGACATAGACTTTAAGAGGAATAATGAAGAAGGATTTAATCATAGTTTACTTAATGGAGGAGATGACCCATAATAGAATTGAGCAGAAGTGTAAGATTCATATGCCTGACTCGGGGCATTGTTGTTTGTTTTAGTCAACAGGTTTTGCAATGACCTATATAGGTCTTGGTTTAGTGCAACAGTGAGAGGTATTGGGGCTGCCGTTCGTGTCATTGAATGGTGTAAGACTTCGATGAGGAGATCATCAAGTTGTACATATCATCCTGTAGGTTGATATGATGCAGCCGCAGTTTTTGATGCTTGGCCTAATTGCATTTTCATCAAGTCATCACTGATCGACTACAGGTTGATAGGGAGAGGTGGCACAAAAGGATTGATGGACCCATTTATAGTGCATAACAATAACAAATTGCAGACATGTATTATCCGCTTATATTGAACAGCAGCGAGTACTGCATAATCTAGCAAGTAACAACAACTACACGAGAAAAATCAGAAAACTACAATGCAATACTATATCTTCTGCCTCTATCGGCTACATCATGGATCTCTCCAAGGTTACATAAAGGGCTAGGCAGCCTAGTCGTTAAACTAAATGCCTAGAGCCTAGGCGCCTAGGCGGTTTTCTTATTTCTTTTATTCTTTTAAGTACAATAATTATAGTAAATGTCAATGTTATGGAAAGCTCAGGCGCCGGATTGGCACTTGGGCTGATTTCTTTCTTTGTTTACGTGGTGATGGAGGATATTTTGCTGAAGATCTGAGGAGGTAGGGAGGTGTTCATAGTTAGGGGCTGGAGGATGTGGAGGCGATTGGAAGATGTGGAGGCTACAACGGAGGAAATTACGATCAAAGTCTAAAAGGTGTAGTCCGTGTAAGTGGACCATGCTCCCCTAGGCACTCCAGAAAGCTAGATGGGCAACCTAAGTACTGCCTAGGAGCTAGGCAGGCCACTTACGTGGTACCTAGGCCTACACGTACACCTAGGCGGGCTAGGCGGAGGCTTTTCATTGGATCTCTCTCTTAAGTCGACTTCTCTTCTGTTCTTCCATCATATTAATGGATGAAGCCAATTCCTATCCTGCCACGTCACGAACACATTTGACCATTATATTTACAAAATTAGTTTCTAGGAGATCATAATGGGAGAAAAGTTGGTGTGTATGCTGGTTAAATCTTCTTTATCTAGCGTCTACCATGCAATATCCTAGACTAGTAAAAACTACCCCTTTTATCCCAAAATGGTCACTTTTTATTGGATGCATGGAAAACCCTATTCAATTAAGAATCCTTTGTTTTATATCATGGTCTTTCTTTATGCAATCCATAAATTTTGGAAACGGAAAAAGTTGTCTAAGATTACTCTTTAGAATATATAAGTTTTCTTTCTTTCTGCTGCGTTGACTTGGTTGTATGTTCCTCTTGTGACATAAATTTGAGTTCATGTTCTTGACTTTTTTTTAACCAACCCTTTCTGTTCTGCACTGTTTACTATGCGCTGATTTTTTTTCCCATGCTACAGACAACCTGGTGAGGAGAGTGATAGTGACTGTTGTAGAGATTCTAGTAGTGATGGAAGTAGTGATTATGAACATGAAGGTGGTCTCAGAGCAAAGCAATGGAGTCGAAACCGTCTCTCAGTTACCTCCATGCTTTGGATGAATAGGCTATCTGTAAGAGAGTGTTGCATGGCCTTGCATGACGGATTCTCAAGTGATGACAGTGAAGCTGGAAATGCTCTAGGTTGCTTGCTCTTTGAGTATCTTGAACACGATCCTCCATACTGTAGAGAACCGTTAGCTGATAAGGCAAGTCTTCTGATTATCTAAATAACCATTATTATATAGCTCATAATTATTACCACACTAACTTACTACATGTAACTTCCTTCCAGATTTCAGATCTTACATGTAGCTTCCCTGAACTAAAGAGCCTTAGGAGCTGTGATTTACTACCAGCCATTTGGATTTCTATAGCATGGTAAGGCATATGGACACGAGGTATATCTTATCTATGTTGCTTGCCTCATACCAGGATGTGTTGGATGCATCATACTTAAGAAAATTACAGGTACCCTATATACCGGATTCCAACTGGACCAACATTAAAGGACTTGGATGCCTGCTTCCTCACTTTCCATTCACTTTCTACACCAGTGAAAGGTAGCATCTATGTTCTCTGTCGTAGGATATGTCATTTCAATTCAAGAAAAAATTTCAAAGAACTTTATCAGCTCATGGCATCTGGTTTATGCTTGTGAGGGTGTCACAAGCCCACTTCTCATGCATAAAGTATCAAGGTTGGGAATATATGTTGCCATTCTTCTAAATATTTTACTTAGAGAGAGAATTTATATAGATAACTTTATGTATATCAGTAGAATTCATGAATACTATGATAAACCTTAAAATATACGCTTCATATGATTTATAATTTTGAATTATCTAATATTTTAGTCAAATAGAAAGCGCACTTCAGGTTCCAATTCTAAATGTAGTCGCTAATTGGTAAACTCATGCTGTTTGAAGTACAGGACGCGACCAATGACTTTATTTGTCCATGTGAAGTTCCTGCATTCATGTCCTCTGTGTAGGCTGTAAAATAATTACTGAAGACAGCCAATATCCAAGAAACACTGTCGACGAAGGTTACAAACTGACAACTTTCACTACAAATGCCT
>JBAKGM010000200.1:28976367-29012783 GCA_037177215.1 Asparagus racemosus
TGTATGCAATCCCTTCGACTGTGCAAAATTCTTGTTTTATAAAGATGATGAAACTATAATATTTAGTAATTTATGTAATCCCATCACAATGCACTTTGATTTTTGTAATCTAAACTTCAAAAAATGTGCTCCTACTCACTAATAACACAATGCATTTTGATTGTACTAATCTCCTTCAAGATTCCTGGTCATATATCACCTATTATAGGTCAACACTAAAACAGATTATTGATCCTTCAAGCTAATGAGGCCCTGAGACATAAATTTTAGTGGAAACAATTGACCCATAACTGTTGAAGTTCTTGTGATGTTGTGATTTCTATCATGAAGTATTTCTGAAATAACCATGTAATTAATAGTTCATATTTTTTCCTAATCTATTTACTCATGTTTTATGAGTGCAAACACTGCCCTCTACTTTTATGCTAAAAAGACTTCTCTGTCTTGAAATAGGTCTATGCATCATTTACCTTTCTTCAAGATGGATAGAAGGAATTATTTTCAACTGTAATTACTAATTTCTATATACTATTAAACTTTACATTGTAATTCCAACATATAGTGTCGTCTTACCTTTGCCTATTGACATGGCTATATCCAAAACCAATTGTCAGTATATAAAATGACCCATCTGTTTTATGTTTTGTTCCTTCTCAGCATGAGCCCCTTTTGGTTTTAAACTTGGAATTGCTATACTTCAGCTAGAATATTATCATAAAGGAAGGATTTTATTATTCGGATTGATATAAATATCTAAGTGATATGCTGTATTGTCATGCTCCTTGTTTGTTTGTAAAAGGTTAATTTTCGTGCAACTTTAAACAAAACTGTAAGATATTGATCTGATAGAATGTATTGTTTTAATATTCATTTTAGGTTACTAAAAAATTATATATAGAACGATCCATGTATAGTATATGTTGTCTAATATTCATTTTAGAATGTATTGTCTAATATTCATTTTAGATTATTAAAAAAACACTTATTGCCTTTTTACAAACTTAGACACAAATATTCTATTGTCTTCTTGATTTATACTGTTCAATAGAACAACTGAAATTTATGACAAGTTGGCTTTTCCCCCATAATCATCACCTTTCTCACATGGAGCACAACAAGATTCATAACTGCATCCACATATATAGATTTTCCCCACTATTTCATTCTTTTCCTCCATTACTTAACACCAAATACTGTTTTGTTAGTAAAAGTTTGTAGTGGCTATCCTCAAATGGTTACATACTATCTGTAGTGACTACCTTGTTCAAATAAAACCTGAGATGGGCTTTACTTACGTAATATGGAAAGTAAGCAAAAATACATGTCAAAAGACAGTCTAATAAATGCAATATGGGTGCATTCGGTTCGGATACGGTTCGGATATGACACTTACCATATCCATATCCACTTTCTAAAAACGAATACGGATACGGATACGGATATTCATCGGTAAGAAAAAAACATGACCATATCCGTACTAAACGGAAACGGATACTGTTCGGATATTAGATAAGCAGATACGGATACAATACGAATATTAATCAGATATTTAGGAAACAGGTATGAATCGGATATGACAAAAAATACGTAGGATTATAATATTTCGCACACTAAATATAACTAAAAAAACATTCATTTACTAAATATAATCAATATAAGTTTATTCAAGTATATAGAAATTGACACCTCATAGACATAAATACTAGTCCTCACGTAATTCTCAAGTCTAATCCAAACAACAACAAAAAATACAGAAACCGTATCCGGATATTCGAACCGTATCCGCATTTTCGACCCGAAAACCATATCCGAAATCGTATCCGGATGAAAATCAAACAACAAAAAGTGCAGAAATCGTATTTGGAAAAAGTGCAGAAACCGTATCCGGATATCCGAACCATATCCTCATTTCTGACCCGAAAACCGTATCCGAAACCATATCCGAATGAAAAACTAAAATCATAACCGTATCCGAAACCATATCCGATCGGTTTCAATTTTTGCCTACCATATCCGCTTTCTAAACGGATATGGTTGCAGTTGGTCCGGATATATCCGGACTGATTTGCACCCCTAAACGCAGGTGCCTCACTCTCACAGCAGCTTACAAGAATGACCCCTATTCGAACTGCGAAATATTCAAAATATTGAATGGTAATATTGACCATGGAAACCTTTTCTCAAACTCGTACTTTTCAAGGAAGTATGATTTTCACCTAAAATCCTCATCAAATTAAAAACATATTCATATGATTAATTAGAAAATTCTATAATAAAATATTTTGTAATTCTAATCAAATTATAACTATCTATAATTAAACATCTAATAATCAAATTAAAATCCTCATTAAATCAAAACTATTCATCTCCATAATTAGAAAATTTTGATAATCAAGTTTGGTATTTCTAATCAAATTGTAACTATCTAGATATAATTAAAAAAGTCTTATAATCAAATTACTTACTGTAGTTTTCTTAAATTTATGACATTTATAATTGGACAGAAGTTTGATTAAGCATCATTTGTTATGGTCACCGTTCATGGTTTAAGCCCTTGTCTAAAAACATTAACGGGCCTTCTTCAATATCATATTGATACGAGTGTTTGAGATAAAAAATAGGGTCAATTTCCCAAAGTCCCCCCTTAGCTTTATGTGTTTCTCAGATAGTCCTTGCTAACTTTTTTTAATATCACCAAACCTCGCTTGAGTTTCTTTTCACTAATAACCCCTAGAGCTTCTTATATTTCATTCAATACCTTGAAGATTTTTAGCATCACGAGTCATAAGATAGTTCAATAGTAGAGAGGTGTCTGCCTTGGTTTAGTCAGCAATATTATTTGAGTTGTGTATGACAACTAGTACAAAACAAATTTTCTCAACAAACGATTCTCGTAACAATTTGGCCAAGTTCTTTAAGCCCAAACCGTTTAAACCGCTTGGCTTGCAATTAGTCCCAACGGTGTAAGCGGGCATAACGGTTTAGGCTTTTTTTATAACACTTCTTAAAAAAAATTAAATTCACTTATTTCCCAAACTCGGTTAGCCCATCGGTCTCTTAATCCCAAATTTTCAAAAACCCAAAATTTTCCGCCAACCCTCAATCTGCTCCCTCCTCGTCGTCATCTCCTCCGGCCACGACCACCGCCCCACTTCTCCTCCAACTTGCCCCCTCCTCGTCTTCATCTCCCCGCCGCCAGGGCTCGGCCTCACGCCGTTCGAAGCTCGGTCGAAAACCCATAGCCGCCACCAAGTTCTCATCCTCCACCGCCCCCCTCCTGCTCCAGATCTCCAACCGCCCTCCTTTTCCTCGTCTGAATTCTGGTTGCGTCATTCTCCTCGTCTTCCACCGCCGCCGCCGACGACCACACCGACTCCGATCTCCGCCTACCTCCTCGTTTTCCACCACCGCGGCTCTGACAACCGCCACCTCCTCTTTAATCCCATCGACCATCTCATCTTCCTCAACTTCACCGTCTCCTCCTCAAAATGTAAGTACTCTCCTCTCTCTCCTCAAAACCCTAACCCCTAATTTGACCATCTAACCCTAGATTTTCTCCTCCAACAGCAAATTCGCCTGTGTTGCATCCAGCCCCTCCTCGTCCAGCGGCAACACTTAGGTAATTTCTAATTTTCGTTAATTTCATGGTTGTTTTCTGCAATTATCATGGAATGGTTATGTTCTGTCTGATTGTTTGTGTGTGTTTGTTGTTGTTTGATGCTATGAATGCATTTGAATAAAGTTTTAGTATGGTTTTCTTCATGTGTGAAATCGAAGAGTGGAATATTGTGGAATGCAGATAGTTTTCCTTTCTGTTCAACAAAATTATTTACATGTCGATATTTATGAAGGACTAACAAGATGCAAAAATTATTCTGGTAATTGCTTCCCTAATTAGTTGAATGATTTCTCAAGCTCAATGTAACATGTGAGAGAGATAAAGATTAAACTTGTAAGGATCTTTCCCTGAATCATAGAATTGAGTAACACAGTAGCAAATCCAGATTGTAGATGGTGATAAATGGTGGCTTCAGAATGTAGTCTCCATCAAACTCATTGAAATACTGATCTATATTAGAACATTCATTTACCTATTGAGAACAACGTGGGAGTTCCTTGATTTAAAAAGTCGAACAAATTCGGGGATTAGATATTGCTAGATCTTAAATCATGTGATGGCTTCCCTTTTTAAGCATAATTATCCATGCATTTTGACTATCCAATCTTTTTATTGTGGGCAACATAAAAGCAATTAGTTTATTTTCATTGATTGAGCCAATTAGGAGGGATTTAGTGGAATAAAGAAGTTCAGGAGGGTTTTGTGAAAACTACCCTAAAAAGTAAGAGGGTTTTATGATATTAAAAAAGGTAAGGGGCTTATCTGAAAATTGACCAAAATTAGGGAGGAGCCCATTAGGGTATTAAAAAAAGTTAAGGGGGTTATTTGATATTAATAAAAACAATCCACGCTGTCATGGCCTGAGACCTAAACGGCATATGATTTAGGTCAGCACACCACCTGGACAATAACAATATCCAAATTATATACTTTAGCCTCTCAATTGCATATTTTTTCGAGAAATATTCTATTAAAATTCATTTATCGAAGAATCTGTAACCAAACCATTTGATACATAAATTTATTTCCAAAACTAAAAAAATCAATTCAACATATACCTGTGTAACCATTGTTCTTGACTCAACCCAGTATTTATTCTGGAATGCACCAACCTCCAAAAAATGATAAGAAAAACAACAAAACAACAAAGCAAATCCATCAGAGTGGATAATAGCAAGTACCCGCCTAAGAATAGGATCCAAAAGGACTGAATAGTGAAAATATGAATCACTATACAAATAAAATCAAATGAAAGAAACACTAAAAAATGATATATTCATCACGATCCAAGAATGAGAAGTCCAAAAGCTGAATATGAATACGGAAAGATAACATGACTTTTTAGATACTAGCCAAAAATAAATTCTTAATTTATACCAGAGTATCGCCACTCGATGTATTTCTCAAAAGGAATATATTGGAACTCATAGCTTAACCTTAAGATGACTCTATTTCACAAAATACAGATATAAAGAAAATAAATATGCCACATTACTCATCTCATATGTGTCATATAAGCATGCGCAAATCGTATCACAATTACTAACATTCTTAAGTTAATTTTTTGTTATTTAAGATTAAATAATAATTAGGCCAGTTTAAGGTGGACAAAGATCACAACTCATAAATCCAACAGACTTCCGGCAAACTCATCAAAATGGCCAAAACAAATCTCACACCTTAAAAAGCCAAATTATTATTTATTCTCCCCATTTAAAAACCTTAATTTTTCATATCAATTTATCTTAAGGCGATTACAATATTACACAATGTTGTCTAATCTCAATTTTTCTATATTGCACGACTAACTATCAGTGAGAAATTCAAAATACAAAAGCATGGAGGTTGCAAATCCCCACACTCATACTTTATTCATCATCCCTCAATACTTAGCAGAAATATAAAATTTCTAAGAGTTCGAAAAATTAAAACATATCATATCCACAAACCCGTAGGCAACAAGTTTGCACCTCTTGCGTCCACCACCATCTCAGTTAAAGGCTTATCACGTTGATTGGGACAAATGTCGGATATTTAAACTCCTAATTTCTGTGGGTTGCATGTGTAATCCAAAATGATGCAGGTATAATTCATCATAATTGACCTATTCACTTAAGAATCATCATAGGATATTGCCCACATTATTAAAACATCAATATCATATTGGTAACAACTCCATATAGAGTTTGGCTAAAGATTCCAATTCAAGAATCGTATTGCATCAAAAATTTAGTTCAACTGGATAAGTTTGAAAACAAAAAAGTCAAAATTATCAAATAAACACTTGAACACATTCAAAACTCACTAACAAAAGTGTTTGCAAAGTTGCAATATCAAAGAAACTCATGCAAAAAAGTTACGGAGTCAAACGACTCATAAAACACAAAAATACAGGCTGTGAATGTTTTCAGGCATTTGATCTTTTAAACTAGACATCTGATTTATGCTCCAGACATCCAACACTTTGGACCAGGCATCTGAATGTAAAACAATGGAGAACCAATTTTTAGAAAACAAATACAGAGACGGCCGACATTTGATTTTTAAACCAGACGATTGAATTTCACAATCAGACATCTGAATTATAGACTTTGACATATTTTACAGATTTCAACCTAGAGTTTCACATATCTTTCTCATGCTATTCTCAGGGATAATTTCCTATACCTTTTCAACATGAACTCACGAATCTGTCATGCATAGAAATTATGTCATGGATCATGGTTTTGCAAAAATAAGATTTTTTTTAAAGATCTAGGTTATTAAACAACTTCCTGAAACTTCATAAAAATTCATGTTTTCGTGATAAGTGAAATATGATACATATCAACAGCATCAATTAACTAATAAAACTGGTTTACTGATTTTCCACAGATTTCTAGAGTTCTAGGGCAAAATTATCATACGTACGTGCATGTTCTAACATCAAATTATCGATATGAATATGATCATATATCAAAAAGAAGAACATAGATTATCATGATGGATTGAGATGCGTTTAATATCAGGAATTTAAATGTATAAAAGAGTCAATGATGAAAAGACATCAAGTTAGTACTTGCTTGAAAGCATTTCCACCGAAAAAAGAAGATCATGAAGCTGACGAACGGTGTGCAAAAGCTCTCCTTTTCCTCCTTGCTTGGCTGGCCCTATAGATGTCAGAGATCTAAAAATTCTAATCTCTAGGGTTATCTAGATCTTATATAAGGATTCTTGGCTTAATGGATTGACTAACACCTTGACCGCTTTTGACTTAGAACCCATTTAGGCTTTTTAACATATAAAGCCTTGTAAAAACTCCTACTTAGCTAACTAAAACTCAGAGTACCTCAAAGCTATTAGATAAAAGAATCTATCTAATCTCTCAACATTCAAAAAATAATAATGGAAACTACTTTTTGGTCTCGACAACACGGGGTAACACGCCTATTCAATGAGTCAATTTTTTCTAATATTTTTCTTTTCTATCTTAGACTTTTATGAAAAAGTAGGATATTATAAATGAGGGAATTTGAAATATCTTGAATTTCAAGCTATCGAAGAAAAAATCTAGCTCAGGTTGTCAAATTTTGAATTTTGAATTCAAGCAAATCTACTTTTCATCTCACGTAATATGTTCAAAAAGCTATGGGAAATTTTAAGATTTAATATCATATTCATTTCTATAAGCCATGTATTATAGTAAATGGTATAACCACTTGTATGCTCATATTCAAGAGAAATGGAGTATGCATCAAACATAGAAAAGGAGCAATAGGCTAGAGAAATCTTTTTTAGTGCAATTCAATTTAGAAGCATAAGCATGCTGCATAGTGCATAATCAAAGAATAACCCATAAAGACCAAACAATAAGATATAAAACCAAGGAAATCAAATTCACCCATGCAAGCATGAGCAAAATACTTATGTTAGTGAAGATGAAAAAGAAAGGAAAAAGAGGGCACTATCTTTAATCTTGCAGTATTTGAAGCTAGAAAGGATTAGTATGATTGGGATTGACACTATATTTTAACTCAAGTTTGAGGTTAGTACTAGGTGCTATTTATTTGGTTGTAATTGATAACTGAGTAATTCTTATTTGATGTCGCAAAGTAAGCAACTAAATTGTAGAAAACTTACAAAAACCTACTCTTTAACCTGCCATATTGATCTTAGGTCAAAAAAATTTCAAACTATATTATATCTCATAATTATTTTAGCATTTTGGATGTAATAAAAGAAAGACCATAAATCTTTTTTTAAAGTTAGAAAACCTCTATAATCACCGTCTTACATAAACAACCTCATTAGCAGCTATATCCGTCAGACTAGTCTATGTCCATGATCACTGGAAGATTGGATGAACTGAATGACAAACATTACTCGCTACAAACAAAACTCAACCTTCTAATGACTTTGACCCCTTCCCAAACTCCTCTAATATATACAACAATAAATCTTGATAACAGTTCATAACCTATTTTTAACTCACGATGTATCATGCTACTGTCATCATAGAAATTGTCCTCCAATCAGTAATCAAAGCCCAAGCTCATGTGAATTTCTGATAATTTCTTTTTCTCGCTCATTTAGAAAAATAGCCAGAAAAAGGGGAGAAAACAAATTAATCTTACTGCAAGAAGAAGAGAGGGAAAATCGTTCCCATGTCGAGCATTCCAAGAGACGACGTCGATCGTCTCTTTGCCTGCTTTAAATGCGGGCTCTCAACCCCCGGTAAGCTTCGATATTCAGACCCTAATTTCTATTGCTCAACGCTTATTGTCTTCAATGCTTTCTAATTTTTCTTTTTTTTTTTTGCGGAAAATGAAGAATCTGCTCCAAAGAAAAGGAAAAACCTTGTGAAGAAACTAAAGGCTAGCTCAGCAAATGGGGAATCATCTTCAGTCAACGAGGCAACTGCGGCAAGCTATTCTAAGCAAGAGGATCAGGATTCACAGAAGAGTAAGAAGGTAAATTACACATCTACAATTTAGATCTTATTTTAGATAAATGTTGATCTCGAGCTGGTTGGTTCTTCGAAAGTTGGAGCATTGCTCTCATCACTGTAACCTATAGGATGCAATTCTTGGATCTACATGTGAAATTTCAACTAATTATACTCGTTAACTTTAAGAAGGAAATTTCAATACCATGGTCATCTTTCTCGTTTGCAAATTGGTAATGGGTAGATCCTTAAGTTACTTGATACAGTTCAGTATATCATGGGAGCTATTTACATAGAGTCAGAATATTGTTTCTAGTCTTGATATTTAGGCAGCGTTTGGTTCACGATGGGAGTGGGATTAGGACTTAGGTTAGGATTGGGATTAGGTAGGACTAGGATTAGAAGTCTTAGTCCCATGTTTGGTTACATGTTCAAAGTCTTTGGGGCTATGATGCCCAAAATTCCAATCCCATGTTTGGTTCCTACAGTTGGGATTACAAATTCTAGTCCTCTATTATTTGTTCACCTTACGATCTTATTTCTTAGTTTAGAGAATAAATTTTATATATAACCCAATTATAAACAAGAAAACTATCAACTAGATTAATTGCTCTGAGAATATAATAAGAGGTTAGGCTTCATGGACTAAGACCTTAGCTGAATGCATCTAATTATAATATTAAGGATGATTACATAGTAGCTATCAGAAAACAATCAGCTATCTATTTTTCGATGAACAAAAATAGAAGCTAAAAAAATATCACATTACAATAACTAAATGTTTTACAGATGCAATAACACAAGAAACTTAACAACATTCATTCAATTATTTACATAACATGACTAGAAGAAAATGTTTTATATGCTTGGTATATAAATTCTAATAACCCAACATTCAGCTTTCATAGGAACTGTCAAAGAAAGTGTCGCAGACTAGTAAACAAGTGAAGTGAAAACATACAAAACAAACCAATATTCATGAAGTACTCAGCAATAATTCGATCACCATATTCATCATTAATAATACTATGTCTTGCCTGTAGCTAACACAACATCAACAGCTCAATCACCACTAAGATAACATCCTATCGAGATATAAATCTAAACCGCATCCAAGCCAAATATAAATCCAACAAACAACTTTATTCTATGATTTGACCTTAGATTTCTCCTTAGGACTACTTCTTAGATTTGAATGCTACAATAAGTGCAAATATCGTCAGAACGAGGACACACTAGATGTATACCTTCTAGTACATGATACACATCCATTGAGGAAACACATAGTCAAAGCATTGGAAATTGCTGACAAGAAGTCTAATAGTTGAACACACAATACCGGAGAGAGTCGTCATAAATAAATTAAAAAGTGAGGTACCTTGAATGTCTCTGCAACCATGGTCATTTCTAGGAAACCTACAATAAAATCGAGAAATGTTGTTAAAGAAGTAGACCTCATAGCAGTGTTTTTATTTTTATCTTGTTTCTTATCCTCCATCTTCTTCAATCATCCATTCTATCAGCTTCACTCTTACTGTTTTCATTCTCTTCAGGCTTGTTCTTTTGCTTTTGCTTCTCTTCATCTTCAATCTTCTTAATACATCGTCAAGCATTTCTGCCTCACTCTTAGCCTCAGCCTCTATCTTCTTTAACAAGTCATCAAGTTGTTCAGCCTCACTCTCAGATGACAATCTCCTCGGTCATGTTCTTTTACTTCTCAGTGTTGTTTTCAGACTTCTTCATCTTCATCTTTAACATTCTTGCTGTATGCTTTCTCTGCGATAGTATTGATTGTTTTACAACTCCTACCATTATAATTGTATGACCATTCTCCTCCCTAACGACAATCACAAATGGACGGCTTGCATCAAACTCCTTAATGCTAGTATTCTTAATTATCAAAGTGTTTGACTTGTTTTTCGTATCAGACTTGCTTTGGCTTTTCCCTCTTTCCGCACATGGATTGCCAGTTCTTTTTATTTGCTCCTAGGTATGTCACCTATTTTCTCATCCTTAGGAGGTGTATGTACCAAAAGGAAGCTCAAATTTGAAAACAAAATTGGCTTGAGGGGATCTTCCTAGGAAATGTTTAGTTGTGGCGGCCAAACGATGGCCACTGCTGCATGAGCAGTTATTCCTAGCCCAATAGGTACCCTAAAACTCCGAAGTTTGGTAGTTGTATCAACCGAAAAGTAATCTTCAAGTGGCCTAGTGTGTTCCTACAACAAGTGAACAAGATTATTTACTCCTTCGAAATCATATGATAAGAAGACGTACATGGCAAACCTACTGGTGTCATTGTCTATCTTTTTAAATGATAATTTTAAAACTTGGAATGACTCAATTTTGAATTAGCTGTGGGCGAGAGCTCGTCATGCAAGGAACTATGGCGGCTTTACCATTATCCAAGAAGAACATGGTAGGGTCTTTATTTTCAGGATGGAGAGCTAGCTTCTTGTTGCAGACTCCATCAAACTTAATAAGTTGCTTACAGCCTTAGTGTCTCGTTGAGCTAAAGACTTTGGAATCAATTCGATCGGCATGTTCTGGGTGAACTTCATTCTTATACATAACTTTGAACAGGGGGCTTAGTTGTCAAGTGAATGATTTAGTGTCAGGATCACTTTCTAAGCTTAGTTACCATGTTCACTTTCTAAATTTTTGTGGCATGTCATGGAAGAGATCAAAGTAAGATTTCAGAACATATCACGATTAAGTTAAAACATATCACCATAAAGATGGAGATCCCACCACGTTCTTCTTGGACAGTGGTAAAATCGCCACAGTTCCTTTCATGACGAGTTCTAGCCTACAACTAATTCGAAATGAGTCTTTCTAGGTGTTAAAATTGCCATTTTAAAAGATCGAGAATGACACTAGGAGGTTTGCCATGTACGTCTTCTTACCGTATGATTCTGAGATCTTATTCACTTGTTGGAGGGAGACACTGGTTCACTTAAAGATTACTTCTTGGTTGATACATCTACCAAACTCCAGAGTTTTAGGGTGCCTATTGAGTTAGGAATAACTGCACGAATAGCGATGACCTTCGTTTGGCCACACAGCTAAACGTTGCCTAGAAAGATCCTCTCAAGCCAATTTTGTTTTCAAATTTGAGCTTCCTTTCAGTACATTCACCGCCTGAAGATGAAGAAAGATGTAATATGCCTAAGAGCAAAGGAAAAGAATTGGCAATCCATGTGCGAGAAGAGGGAAAAAGTCAGAGAGTCGGGTACAAGAAACAAGTCAAACACTTCGATAATTAAGGATGTTAGCATTAAGGAGGAGTCTAATGCAAACTGTCCGTTTGTGATTGCTATAAGGTAGGAGAACAGTTGAACAATTATAATGGTAGAAGCTATAAAACAGCCAATGCTATCGCAGAGAAGACATATAGCAAGAATGTCAGAGATGGAGAAGGAGAAGTCTGATTACAACATTGAGAAGCAAAAGAACATGACTGAGGAGATTATCATTTCTAAGAGTGAGGTTGAACAACTTGATGACTTGTTGAAGAAGATAGAGACTGAGGCTAAGAGCAAGGCAGACATACTTGACAATGTAATAAAGAAGATTGAGGATGAAGAGAAGCAAAAACAGAAGAACAAGCCTGAAGAGAATGAAAATAGTAGTGAAGCTGATAGGATGGATGAATAGTTGTTGAAGAAGATGGAGGATGAGAAACAAGATGAAGATAAGAGGGCCACTATAAGGCCTACCTCTTTAACATCATTTCTTGATGTTATTGCAGGTTTCCTAGCAATGGCCATGGTTGCAGAGGCATTCAAGATACCTCACACTTTTAATTTATATATGGTCTCTTCCCAGTATTGTGTGTTCAACTATTAGACTTATTGTCAGCAGTTTTAAATTCTTTGACTGTGTTTCCTCGGTGGATGCATCTCATGTACTGAAATGTATACGCCTTGTGTGTTCTCATTCTAATGATATTTGCACTTATTATAGCATTCAAATCTAGAAAGCAGTCATAAGAAAAAATCTGAGGAAAAATCATAGAATATATCATTTGTTGGATTTATATTTGGCTAGAATGCAGTTTGGATTTATATTTGGGTAAGATGTTGTCCTAGTGGTGATTGAGCTCTTGACGTTGTGTTCGCTACAGGCAAGACATAGTATTATTGATGATGAATATGGTGATATTTTGCTAATTTTAATAGAATATCGAATTAATGCTGAGTACTTCATGCATATTGGTTTGTTTTGTATGTTATAACTTTATGGTGATATATTTTGCTAATTTTCCCCTTTTTTGGGGGGAAAATAAAGAATCTGCCCCAAAGAAAAGGAAAAGTCTTGTGAAGAAACCTAGGGCTAGCTTAGCAATCGAGGCGTCGTATTCTATCAACAAGGCAATTGCGGTAAGCTGTTCTAAGAAAGAGGCTCAGGATTCACCAAAGAGTGAGAAGGTAAATTACACCTCTACGATTTAGATCTTATTTTTAGATAAATGATGATCTCGGGCTAGTTGGTTCTTTAAAAGTTGGAGCATTTGGCTCATCACCATGTAACCTATAGGATGTAGTTTTTGGATCCACGTGTGATATTTTAATTGATTAAACTAGTTTGTTTTAAGAAGGAAATTTCAATATGATGGTTGTCTTTCCCATTTGGCATTTGGTAATAGGTCAATCCCAAAGTCAGTCAATACAATTCAGTATATTATGGGAGCTATTTATATAGAGACAAAATATTGTTTCTAGTTTTAATATTTAGAGAATTTGTCAGATCATGGTTATGAAAAAGTTGCACAAGCTCAGACTTAGAATATTGCATATATATATATATATATATATATATATATGGTTAGACCCTCATCGATTTATAATCTATTATCCTTGAGCGAATATAATAACTTTCGAAGTATACATTGTGAATTTATCTGCTGTGACCATACTATTTTCTTATGCTATAATCCCCTCCATGTCGAAGAACTTGGATTTCAGCTATCACATGCTATTCTCTTATGCACATCATTAATTGCTATAAATATATGATGCCTTAACCCTATGTCCGAGCATCATAGCTTCTTGTAACGGCTATATGTTGGTACAATAAGTTGTATCCATTTGTAAAACAGGTAGGATTTGGATCATTGCTATACACCTGGTAATTTCGGAAGTAGACATATCTCATTATGCGGTGCAAGTGACAAGTAGTGTTTACATTATCCAATTTCGGTGTGGATCCATTGACATACCTAGGGGTGCAAAACGGGCCAGATATATCCTATCCGATCCACAAACGTATCCAAAATGGATGTGGATATGGTAGCCATAATTGGAAACCTGTTGGATATGGATATCGTTTTGGATATAGTTTTGGATACGGTTTCGGATTTTTGGTTAGATATAGTTTCAGATATGAATATCGGCTCAAACTCCGGATACAGTCAGGATTTTCGAGTTTAGATACGGATTCAGATAAGTACTCGGATATGGATTGGGATGTGAACTTGAATATGGATTCGGTACAATTACAAATATGATATTACTTTATCTTTAATTATCTTGAAAACAAATGCATGCGCTTTGGGATTTGGTCATATGTTTTTAGTTTATTGGATCCTGCTTTTATTGTGGTAATCAATTGTACATTTTAGACTTATTTATATTATACTATAATTTGATTTATTTATTTTTTATCAATGGATATAATAAAATGTGTGGTGTAGATGAAAAATTTGCAGCAATTTGTGTTTGAATTCTTGTCTTCTACTTAGGTTTGTGAGGTTCACTTAGGTAGTGTAGTTGAAATTTCATGAGGTTTTACCATCTGAAAGAAATTTTTTTTAACTGAAACTTTTGCTGGTCAATTAACATGATATTTTTTGTCATATTCAATTCATATCCGAGTCATACCGTGTCCTACATATCCGATTTGTGTCCGTATGTGCTTCTCTAATATCTTAACTATATCAGTTTTTATTTAATGTGGATATGGTTATGATTTGTTCTTACCGAAAAATATCCATATCCTTATCCTTTATAGATAGCGGATATGGATATGGTAAGTGTCATCAGAACAGTATCTGAACCAAATGCACCCCTAGACATACCTGATGAATTAAATAACCCGAAGTAATCAAGACTTAAGAAAAGTTTTAGAAAATGACAATATTATGTTAACTGGCCAGAAACAAATTATATTTGAACCCACTGTTGGGGGCATTGCATTCACATGCGCAAACCATGTTAATTTGCAAGGGATGATTGTAAATAATTTTATCTATTGAGACAAAAAGGAAACATTTTCAAAGCCCGGGGGAGAAGGTCTTCATCATCTTTCTGTTTGCTGACAATTACTGTTTAGTTCTTTCTAATTCAATAACTAGTAGTGACTGCTTTTCAGCAGATATGCATATGTTAGCTACACACACAGCCACTTGGATATAATAACATGAATGACAAAAGCTTATGCACTGAACAGCCACTTGGGTATAGTAACATGAATGACAAAAGCTTATGCACTGAACACTAGAGGGATTCAGCAGTATTAATAATATATATTAATTCAGGTTCAGCAAAGACCTCAAACCAATCAAAGTGATGCTTTGAATGAAAGAACTTTGGAATCAGGTTGTCTATGAAGGAAAGAAAATGTAACCGGTCAACTATGAAGTGTGAATAGCATGGAGAGTTTATTCCTGGCTTAGGATAGCGTTAGGTATCAATATTATTCATAATTGGGTACTTCTGGTAAATGGTTATGACCTAAAGCCAACCTAGTTGTTAAACAGGTCAATCAAACCAGTCTGATTGCAACTAATATCTTTTATACTCTAGCCTAGCCCACTAACTTTGGGTCTGGTTCAATGAGTTAATGTACCACATTCTCCATTAGAGAATTTTAGTCTGATTCTACAGTATTACAAATGGTTATAAAATCAATACATTCTCTTTGCCATGAGATTGGCAGTCGGTACTCCTATTTAATTTCTCCTGTTCAACATGTGCTACTTCAGAAGAACGTTGCTGTTTTATTTTTCTTCATTTTTGTACGTTCAGGTGAGTGCTGGGTGGGCAGTGGTGGGGGTGAATGGTTTGCAGGATGGGATTGGTTTCTTTGATTCAACACCTTAAATAAGGAAACATATTAGCTAAAGCTAGTGTTTTCAACTTTTACTAAAGATTGTTCTGTCCGTAAGCACTTGATTCCGAAAAACTGTACATAACTGTGTATAGTTATTTGTTTTTTCCTTTTCAGCTTGGTGGATCAATTTCTGCAGCAATCAAGTTCAGAAATGGCAAACATATATCTCCAATTGTATTTTATGGTTCACCACATGGTGCACCTGTTAAGAAACCATCACAACTGTTGCGATTGTTGCATGAAATTCGGGTTGATCGCAGAGAACAGAATAAATTGATTCCAAGGTATCAAGCGTTACAAACTCTTTGCGCGCGTAAATTCACTTGTTAATTCGACCCTTTTTTCCTTGTCTATATAGGGAGGAGGTTTGGGCTACTTTTCCAAGACAAGAAGAGGCTGTAAAATTTGCTAAAACACATACACAGACTTATGTTTTTAGCTATCAAGACCATTTGACTGGGCAAAGAAGGTTCCTTGTATCTACATATGATGAGTTCTGGAGAAGGTTTAAGTTCTCTTAGTTAATTGATATACTGGAGTTTTGTTTTGTTGTATCTTCTTGTCAATATCCCGTCATTCTTCTTCTGTTTGTTCATTTTCAGTCACAAAAAAAATGTTAATGTTCCTCAAATACTCTCAACTACCTCATTTGCGGTGCTATTCTCAGATTATTGTTTCTCTTTCAGGTACAAAAATATGGATCCCAGACAGCGCCACCATTATGAAGTTATTCAAGAGGTAATGAGTTTCCTTATTATAATTATTTTTGAAAAGATGTAGTTAGGATAAATAGTTGAGTATTTTCACTAGAATGAATTTTCTTTATTAAAGAAACCTCAAAGGACTTTGTCGTTTCATAAATCAGTACTTAATTGTACAGTTGAGCTTGAGAATTTCAGGGGGGAGGGTGAGTGATTTTTTTTGGTGGGGAGGGGGTGGGGGGTGGGTTATATTGGCTTGCATGAAAGAAAGAAACAAGAAAGTTTAGCAGTGGAGCTTCATCCAGTTTTTATCCTTCTCTTATAACCCACTTTACCTGAACCTCTATATTTCAAGTTTCTTTATGTTTTTTATTCTCTTTATATGAGATGACGGATTCCTGGCACACATTATTGGATAATAATGGCATGAAGCATACAACTTATGATTCTTTACATAAGCATGTAACAAATTGCCTTGCGATCTGAACATTTGTCATCCTGTAGCCACATGGCCTTTTTGGCAGGATCCTTGTAGTTTAGAGCATAGCCCGTAGATACATATCTTGGCATAACTACCATGATGATATGGTCCATTTAAGTCCTTAAGTTCAGAGAAAGTTAAAATCTCCCACTTATTTTTCTTATTTCCAGCTGAAATTTGTCAAGGTCTCCTTATTCAAACTTCTTATATTGATGCAACACGGGCTGGTAGATTTAAGTACAGTTGATTCCAACTCATCGAACGTTTGCACTTTATGAGCATTTTCTTACGTGCCAGCTAACACACATTGATTTTCCTATTTTCTAACTGCTGGAAGTTCCTCAATTTTTACGATGTACCACATAAACTTCTGCAAGTATGTTACAATAAAATGATTTTGAATGTCTGAAGGAATCAAAATTCCATCTTTGCACTACCAGCAGCTATTAGTTCCAGCTAATTACTTCACTGCATCTTTTTCGAATAAACTTAACTATTGACACAATCATGCACAACTCTATTCCGACAATGAATTTATTGCCTAAAGTTTTGGTCTTTCAAATGGTCACACAAAATTTTTAGTGAACTTCAATTGTCTCTATAAAATTTGGCTTTGGTATGTGTTCAAAGAATGACATGTTTCAGCCGCTGCTTAGTTCTATTTGCAGTTTATAACAGTGGGGTCTGCTACATTATTTCTACTATCTTGTAAGACAATGTAAATTCTATTGAAGCTTGGTAGTACCTGACTATTCTGTTCGACTGCCAAAAAAAACCTTTTTTTTGTTAAAGCAAATTGTTATGTACTGCTAAGTCTGAAAATATCGATTGAGGCAAGTTTGGAGATCCGTCATCTGTGATTCTAGGAGGAGTTCTTATTAGTTAAACGAAATTGTACCTTTCTGCGTTTGACTTAGAAAACTCAAGCAGTAACATCACCTCGCTTTTACTGTAAAACCCTTCTCCTCTATTTCTAAATCTGAATACCTCAAACCCCTTAACTCTGTTAGTGGGTAAATGGGCCTTTCAGATGTCATAAAGATTAACTTCGTTTCACAATAACTAGATGTCTCCCACCATTCAAAGAATTGTAAACAAACTATGGAAAGCACAAAAAAGAAAATGATTGAAGGTGAAGGCTCCACCATTCAAAAAGTTGTAGAGAAACTATGGAAAGCATAAAAAAGGAAATGACTGAAGGTGAAGGCTCCAATTTCTCTCTGAAGATTGTGATTTTTGTCCTATTTTGATTAAATATTTCATCGCAAATCCTTCTCAAGTGATTAGTTTGTCCATCCAATTTGAAGCCTCCTCATATGACTACAGAGTCTAAGACTCTTCCAAATTGTAAGCAATGCTAATATAAATAGACATATGAATTCTGTCAGTGAAATCCAATAGTTGAACCATTTTCATCTTTGCAGTGAATTCACAAATCAGAATATGCATGAGCTGTCTACTGAACTGCAACAAAAGTTTAATTTTTTTTTGTTGGAAATGTTGTCCAATGCTGATTTGCTTGTTTACAGATGTCCATTATAATCACGTATGTACAATCTCTAAGAAGATATTAAAAAGTTATGAACTTCACAGTTTTTTCAGTCGGGTTTGTGATGACCCATGAGACAGGTTTTTCTATAGTGGTTTTGATTTCCTGTTCATTCTTTCCCTTTTCCATCTAAAGGCTGTTTCTTAGTTTCAATTTTAAAATTTAAAATTTTCAGGGTTTGCCTTGCCACTTGTATTTTGATCTCGAATTCAGTAAGAAATTCAACTCCAGCAGAAATGTAGACGAGATGGTAGATATCTTAATCTCTATCACCTTGAAAGCCCTATACGACAAATATTTTATTGAAGGAAATGAAGATTGGGTAATAGAGCTTGATTCATCTACTGAAGGTATGTGTTTATAGTTTGTTTGACCACAATTGAGACCTCTTTTATGGCATCAGATTGGCACATAAGTTTTTGTGAAGTTAGCACTTTAAATTAGGGTTTGATATTGCTTTTGTTCATCTATCATGCTTTATTATGCATACTATTCAATTGTTCAAGTGCTTAGGTATATTGATAATCTGATGACACTTTTTAGACATTTAGGCTACCAGTCCATTGTCAACCAGCTCAGAGTTTCTTATGAGAGCTAATTTCTTAAAATTTCACTGTCAATGCATTATCCAGATGCTTCATTCTTCCATTTCTCTTTCACTCACTATTTTCTGAACAAACCTTAACAATCTCATGAAAATTTTAATGTATCCCAGTTTATGATCAATCAAATATGTTTTGAGAATTCATAGTCTAGCCTTGATAGGAAACCCATCGCCAACTTTGCTGTCAACTGCAATTCATGTTCAACTAAGTATATGAGCTTGTGTGTATCCTTGTTGTTTATTCTAAATCTTTTAAATAAATTTCACTTTGGATCAAGCACTCAATAAAGTTGCTTACCTTTTCTTTAAAGGTTTTTTTTCTTTTATAAGTTTTTTCTTATTTTATTTTCAGCACCCTATTTTCCTACCTTAATCTTTCTGAGCTTCTTATGTTTTACCCGAAAGTATTGACTTGTGCTATGCGGAATGTATTTTTTGTTTGCTTTGGACAATTGTAGGCATTGTTTGAAGGTTTTCTCGTTATGATTAATCTTTACTTGTTTAGATGGACTTTCTGCGAAGTTTATGACAACTTTTTGATATACAAGATGACATATAACTGATTTTCGTTTTTATTTCATAAGCAGTTTGTCATAATAATTCTTTTGTTTGATAGAAAAGTTTTCACGTCATTTGGTTGTCCATGTACCAAAGACTGCCTTTAAGGACAACTCACATGTGGGGGCATTTGTTTCTGAGGTATGCAATTGTTCAGCCAATCATATGTAACTTATCTTTCGTTTACTTAATAGCAATTTTGTACTGTTAGCTATTGTTGAGAATATGCGGACTTTGAGTTATGATCATCAGAACACATAGAAAGGAGTTGGATTTGGGCTGAGGCTGAGAAGAGTATTTCCAAAACTAGATTTCCATCATCTGAATGTATATCGACATCTGTGATCCATGCCTCTGTCTATAGATAAAGCTTCTAGGTTATCTCATTACTAACATCACATTAGATTAGTCTTACTCTAGGCCCTCTGTGTGAATCAACATTCTTTTACTTTCTCCACATTGCTAAATGTGATCATCCAGCTATTCTTTACAGATAGACTTGAGTATTGTGTTGCCACAGACATGAAGTATCTGACTTGCAATTGTCAAAAGTATGTGTGTGTGTGTGTGTGAGAATAATGAGTATGCTTGGTACCAAGCACAAAATCGGTGCTTGGTAGTGATGTGACCACTTCTCATACACTCATTTAATTGGTGGGTAATCAAATGGGGACCATTTTTAAATGTGCACCTTCAAATATACGGATGACATTTAAATATGCGGATGACATAAATATCTGCATATTTAAAGGTGCACATTTAAAAATGGTCCCCACTTGATTACCCACCAATTAAATGAGTGAATGAGAAGTGGCCCAATTACTACCAAGCACCAATTTTGTGCTTGGTACCAAGCGTGCCCATTTGTGTGTGTGTGTGTATACATGCTTGGATCTCAATGATATACGAGTGAGATTAGTTGGATGTAAAGTACATCCTCATGTGACACCTTTTCTCTTTGTACTTTATAACCTTAGATGTGGAGTTGAGATGCATCCGCCTTACTATCAAGCACCAAGATTGTGCTTGGTGCCAAACATACCCATTTTTCTCATATATACACATACAAGGATTGATGGTTATGAGGTGATGACTGATAGCAATGAGCTACCAACAGATATATAGAGGTGAGACACACATTTTGATGTGATTAGAAAGGTGGGTCACACCACATGACTATCTCTTGGTAGCTCATTTAGCAAACGAGCCACCACCTCATCCAAATTATTTCCATATATAGCCATGTGGTGAGACCCGTCTTACTTGTCACAACAAAAGGTGTGGACGTCACTACTCTCATCTCTTGATAGCTTATTTAGCAAAATGAGCTGTCACTTCATACCCATCATTCCCTATATATATATAAACTAGACTACTATTAATAGTATCCAACATGCAGATAGTATCAAATCAATTTTAAAAGTTGAAACCCAACCACAAAAATCCAAATCGGTGGATGTAATCTATTGTACATGAATAATTTTCAAAAGATTTTTAACCTATGCATAATATGTCATCAAAATCAACGTTTCAAAATTTTCATGAAGTTTAATTTTTCACCTCTTGATATATGATTTAAAACACATCGAGATTCTTTAAAATTTATTTCTAGATAGTTCATGTATAGCAGATCACATCCACCAGTTTGGATTTTAAGATTTGCGTTGATAGTATCCGCATGTTGGATACAATTAATAGTAACCTAGCTCAACTATATATATATATATCTATCTATCTATGAGTACCCTTGGTACCAAGTACAAGATTGGTGCTTGATAGTGATGTGACCACTTCTCATCACACGTTTAAAGTTATCAAGCTAAAAATATTCCCCGCTTGATTACTCACTCATTAAATGAGTGGATGAGAACTGTCCACATCACTAACAAGGACCAAATTTGGCCCTTTGTACCAAGGATACCCATATGTCTCGTATATACATACATGCGAACATACATGAAATAATCTAATTTTATTAAGTGACCAAACAAAAAAGGGTGTGTCATACTCAATAAGTCAAAATTATAATAAATTTAAGATGAATTTTAGTTAGACGCCTATAAGTTGTAGAAATGGGTACCCACACATGTTATGTCCGGGTGTGTTGGATGCCCTTTTTTTGGGGAAACTAGCCATACCATGGTGGTGATGAGCAACGGATGCTTTTATTGTGTGTGGGCATGTGTGTGGGAGGGGGGAGGGTAACATTGATATATTCACTAATATGCTTGACCAATCAAGACCATTCTAGTTTAGGGTTTTTGTGCATGCATACTCCCAAATCTATCCTTTGCAAATCTGGCCTTCAAATCTAGATATTTGCTAATTTACCCTTATTCTCTCACATTGGATAAAAATACCCTTTAGGTGACATATAGTCATTATATTCCACAATATGTTACAAATTCATACATATTTTTAGTAAGACTAATCCACCTCTAATTACATAATTTAGCTACTAATTAGTTTAGAGAGAGAGAGGGGATAGCTAGCCAGTCGGCCGACAATGCGAGTCATTGATGCAAGAGAGAGGTTCTCGTCGACGCAATCAAGTTTGTCTCTGTCCATATGTACATGAGAGTTGGGGGTCTTCGACAATGAAGCACCGGCGGTCAGGCTCATGCTAGCTATCAGTAGGTGAATGATGGAGGATAAAGATAGAGGGATAGAGATAAAGAGGGAGGGATGCTTTCCCTCATTTTTTCATGAGAGGAGATGGTATTATTGACATTTTATCGCCTCTATTGCTAAATTAATGATGTTAAAATTGGAGGGCATTTTTATCTTATATGTGAGAACAGAGAGTAAATTAGCAAATATGTAGTTAAAACTGTAGATTTAGCTCATTGCATGCCTATTAGGATTTCATACTCTATATCCAAATAACATAACTTAGGGAAATTAGGTGCCTTACATATTTTAAAAAAAAAAATGTAGTATTAGAAAACAGGTTGTGTATGTTATCATAGAGTAATCACTTGAGTAAGAACAAATGAAGGAGAGACTAAACCATTTCCTATTACTGTAAATTTACATCAAGGATCAGTTGTAAGGCTTTGTACATTAGTTAGAAACCAAATTATTGGACATATTCAGGATGAAATCCTATGGTGTTATTTGCCGATGATATAGTATTAGTAAACTAGACAAGAAAATGTATAATTACTAAATAAGAAAGGTGGAGACAAACTCTCAAAATTATGTGTTGTAGAATAAGTAGAACAAAAACATAATGCATGGAATGCATTTTTCATAAAATTAAAAAGAGAAAAAACCTATAGTACATATTGATGGCCAGGAAATATCTAAAAGTAATTACTTTCGTTATTAGGATCAATTACTCTTCATGTTGCTGAGATTTAGGATGGTGTTGTCCATAGAATAAAATCTAGATGGTTAAAATGGAGGAGTGTTTCGAGTCTTGTGTGATTGTAGAATATCTATGAGACTAAAGGGTAAGTTCTACATGGCAGTTATAAGACCAATAATACTTTATGGATCAGAATGTTGAGGGTGCTCCTATTGAGGATAAAATGAGAGAGAATTTGACTCAGGTGGTTTGTTCATGTACAATGTAGACCCCTTTGTGCACCAGTTAGGAAAAGTGATAATTTATAATTAATGGGGCAAAGAGGTCTAGAAGTACCTAAAAGAATTTAGTTGGAAGCAATTAAGCAAGTTATGATAATGGTTAACTTAATGGAGGAGATGACGTAGAATAGAGCTGAATGGAAGAATAGGATTGATGTAGCCGACCCAAACATCTGGGATAAGGGCTGTTGTTGTTGTTACATAGGAAGTAGGTTCTGAGGGTATGTTGTTGTTGTGTAGCAAGTAGGTTGAGTCTGTGTGTGTCTGTGTGTGGGTGCACGCACATGCAAGTAGGGGCGGCGACCTGGGGTTAGACACACAGGTGTCCTAGTTTAAGAATTCTGAAATCTCCAAAATTTTTGATTTCTCTCCAAATTTAACAGGTGGAATTTTCCGCTGTAAATGTGAGTTTCTTTTTTAACATGAAATATTGTTTCAATCTTAAACTTAAATAAATAAAGTCAGCTGCAATAAATCCAGAAATGCTTATGGCTTATCATGTTATCATTCTGCTTCAAATCCTAAAATAGTTATTTAGAGGGAAGCTATTTTTTGGATTGAACTTGTTAATGAAGACCAGCTCAAAGGTATTTCAGGCAAGGAAAACCTACCAATTAAGGATTTGGTTTCTCTCTTGTTTCGTAGAAACTTAATAGAAGGGATGTTTCTTAAATGAGTTTATGTGTAGTATAGACTTCAGAAAGCCTGAATTGCATAGTGATATGGCCAGATACCTGCTGTTAAGTACTTTTTTCTTTAACTACTTTGCTTTACAAAGTAATGCTAACTTGTTGTAGAAATATCTGCTTATCAGGTGTGTTCGCGCATTACCAGTTTACGGGAAAGTGACCCTCAGTTTGAGAAACTTTACATTAGAAAAGATTCAAGCACGTCTAACTGCCCTGATCACCTTTTCCTCGATAGTGGTGTTTATACACGAAATCGCTGTTTTCGTCTAGCTCTCTCATCAAAAGCTGGGAAAAATGCTTTTCTTCAGCCAACTGGACGCTTTAGATGTAAGAATATGGTATGCCGTGTGTCTGTACTAGATGTTCAATATTTTGGGTCTTTTTGATAATATTCCTCTCACTCAGTCATTCAACTATTACATAAATAAACAATTATGAAAAGTTTTAATCTTTTGCTTAGTTCTTCTGCATCATTTATTAGTTTTGCTGCAAATGATTGCAGAATGAACAACAAGTGTTCTTGGAATCACTTATTTGCAGAATCGATGTGGACTGTGACAAACTGTTAACATGCAAAATGGATTTGGATTGCAAAAAAATCCTTTGCTTTGAGACTGAGGTAACCTTATTTCAGAACACGAAATTTTATGTTAAATGCCTTAGGCTATGTAAATTATGAGTGTTATTTTATGTGCACTTCTAAATTGCTTTTATAAGGTTGCCCATGTTTCCTTGCTTACTCCATAGATGCTATACTTTTTTGCCTACTGATATTCAATATGATAGTCATTTTTCTCCTTGCTAACGTTTCTATCAGTGTTTTTAGGACCAGATAGTTCCCTATTAAGATAAGTAAAAGGAAACCTGATAGATGGTTTGGAATTGTTGGACATGTAGACCACCCAGTCAAAATTTGATCTTTAAATTAGAGTAAGAGTCATAGCTGTTTGGTACTTTGAAGTTCTAAACATTCATATGCAAGGAGTTTTTATGTTTTCTTTTTTTCTGAATTTTTTGAATTTGTAAATGGACATATTATGTTAAATGTACAACAATAGTTCAGTGTTGCCATCACACTTCATATCATATCATATCATAGATATAATAAGCATTTCTAACATTTCATGTCAAGCTCATGGCACATCCTCTGGTAGTAAAAGGACAAAAGAAGAAAAGGGAAGAATAATAGTCATAACATCATGTGAATGAATGAAAAATTGTATGTCAATAGATACTGAAAGTGCAGGTATACAAAGATCTTGAAGTATGAAAGTGCTTAATGAATACAACATGATGTATTAACAAACCAGACATCAGGTATATGCCAGTAGGTTGAAGAAACAAAATGAGAGCTACGGCATGTGTATTATCACGCGAAAGGGAGAAAGAGAGAAGAGAGCCATAATGTTTAATTGCAGATCCAAGATGTATCCGTCTTCATTTTTTTTCATACTCACAAACAGAGGCCATTTTGTTTTACATACAAATAGAGGCGTAACTGGGAAATCATAGGTAAGTACTACTAAAAATGTACCTCTGGTGAAATTAAACAATTATAGAGATAGGAAGAACAGAAGTAGAAAAATCATAAGTAAGACGGAGAAGGTTGACCAGAGTCAAAATCCACCATCACAAGACCGCCAAAACGTAAAATCCAAGTTGCATATGTATGCATGCAGTGTTTCAATGTGTAATATGGAAAAATAGCCAAGTGAGGATGAATCAATGACCTTGGTTGCAATGAACAGTATGGGATTAATCCCAGATCAATTAGGGAGTCATTATATATGGTTAAATTAGTTTGGACGTATGACTTTAGTAGGAGTTTCTCCTCTGCTGATCCTGTGGGTTTCAAGCCAAATCATCAAAGCATCTATTTTGGTCGTCTTGTGATTTGGCCTTAGCCAACTTCCTAACAACTTGTATCAAAGCCCATGTTCGTATCATCTTCTATCCAACTAGTAAAATATGCAATGCACTTTATTTGTTCTTCACGAAGTGAAGAGTAACAGTCCATGATAATATGTGCAGAAGAGGCTTCTTATAATCTAAAGAATGACTCGGCGTGAAGTGCTTATCCATGGAGAAGGGAAAAGAGACCTAATGATTGGAAATACTGTTAAAGTATTGCCATTTCTCTCTGCCCAGAAACTATGAAAACAAACAATAAACACATACATTCTTCTCTCGATGATTCCTACATCTTAGTCATCTCTCCCATTATCATGGATCCGAAAATTTCATTCTTCTATTCATTCCAGTACAACTATTGGTCTTAGCTATTTCTCGTCGTCTCGAATTCTAAGATGTTAAGTAGGCAATTGGTGTCCACTGGAGTCTACTACCATAAGAAACATTGCTAAAAGACTGGCTTCAAACTTCAGATTAGTGTCTGCTTCACAGACCTATTTTCCCTCTTGTTGTTCTGAATTATGAAGGGGTCATAGGTCCTATCTTTATGGTTGCAAGGTACTAACACATAAGTTATGCAGCTCTACTGCACATAAATGTTTATGCACCTGATTTAACATGATAGATAGTAAATAGCGCCTGTCGCAAGTTTCTGTGACTCCCATTTGATAAAAATTTCAATGGTTTTTGAGTGCTTGTTAACAACAGCTACAAGGGCCCATTTGTACCTTTAGGTGCTTTGTTGGAAGAATTACATTATATTGACTAAAACCCGGCAACATCAGTTTATTTGGTTGGTGTTCAGAAGCTCCTTAATCATTGCAGAAAATACTGCAAGGTGAAAAATATATAGCTTCATAGTTATCAGTTGCAACTGCCTCAGAGCCTGCATCAAGTTTGACTTGTCATGTTTCTTTGACTCTAAATGGTGTTCTGAAATTCTGTGTCAAGAACATTGATCATTCATTGATTTATAATTTTTTACATGACTTTTTATTTGTGAAGGTATTAAGAAACAAGCTTTTTCTCTGTGAATCAGGTCCATGAACACATAAATGGCACCCTGCGAGATATTCCATTAAGTACTTCTGGAAATGAGGTTCCAAGCTCATACTTTTCTGGAAGATCTCCATTCCCAGCTTTGGACACTTTTGTGGAATCCATTGCCTCTACTGGAAATATTTCAGGTGGTACTGTAATTTATTTATTTATTTATTTTTGGTTTTAGGTTATAGGGATGATAGGAAAAGCTGTAGATGATTGAGACTCTATTAGGTGGAGAAGGCAGCTGGTGCAGAGTGCTGTAGAGGGTAACACCTTGGAGTGTTAGTGGCTGCTGAAGGGGCTACAAGATGCACTACAATGTTAGAAATGAGGTGCTAATGAATGTCCAGAGCCAATCAGAAGCTCAAGATGAGCTAGACCAGATAATAGATTACATGAGAATGTTCCTTATTAACTTACTCTGATAAGATAATGGCCCCAGCTTCGATAATGCATCCTTGATAGCTAGTTAGGTTTAGAGTTTTGTCAAAATTTTCATGCATCCTTCCCATTATGGTGGTATGCTCCAACAAAACCTGGTTTATGTTGATGACTTGAGTGAAAATCATTGTAGGATTGCATGGGGAGGATTGCTCATGGCTTGCAAATCTCAAAAAGGGGGTGAGGCAGGTATATGGCTATGGGGTGTAACAGGTCCATGTTGCTAGACAAATAAGTACTTAACTCTTTTCTTCGCCTATTCTTCTAGGCATTTAGAGATTGTATCACAAAACACCAACGGAGCCTTTATTATGATTCTAGAAAACCCATTTGACATGGAAGACTTAAAATGAATATCACCGGAGGATTTTGGGGTTGGACCACACATTACTTAACTGTCCAAAAAGGAGAGGGAGGTAGGCTAAGTGGCATGGAAACGGGTACAGGTACCAGTAGGGGTGCAGATGCGGGTACGGGACACGATAAATTTGTAAAATGCAGGATATGGGGATACAGCTACACACACATGTTGGAGTTAATAATTTACATGAGATCATTATTGTGTTTCAATTCATATGTTATTGGAACTAAAATTCCTATCACATTTTCACGTTTCTTTCATTATGTTAATTACTGTAAATTGAAAACTGCTCGTTTTTGAACTAGTCATCCGGATGACCCTTTTAAATCATAGTTTTTGAACTTGGGTACGAGGTAAAACAAACCCGACCCATGTCTAACGAGTAACGGGTTTCAAGAAATTATGTGAAGTGTCTAATATATGTCCAAGAAGTTTATGGCAAGTGTTTTAAATTAAGACATATAGCATATAATTGATTATGTTTTTGAACAAATGTATGCATATATCCAAGGAGTGTCCATGAAGTTTCGGTACGGGTATGTGTCGGGTACATGTCCAGTACGGGTGCAGCTTCATGATAGAAGTACCTGAGTAACATAGGATGTAGGTATACTGTAGCTATGGGGTCCAACAGATCCATGGCGCATAGACAAATTAGTGACTTTTTTTGGGGTTCCGTGCATCATGAGATTTTATCACAAAACAACAAACGACAACAACAACAACAGCAACAACAATAGACCTTTATCCTTATTTGATTGAAACTGTTGTTACTTGTTAGGTGTCATCTAGATGATAGGATAAGATATATATGAATCATGCCTATGGTACTTCTGCATGTTCACAGAGTTATATAAGTGCATTGTTGGGCATCTTTTAGCTTCTATTTGCTTGAAACTCATGAGATTATCCTTCTTACTTTGCTTAATCTTGATCATGTTCAAAGCACTACATCTAACTTTCTTTTGAGGGAATACCTGAATGAACCAAAATGAAAGTATATAAAGCCTGCTTAAAACGATTGTTGAATATGTTCCTTGCAATTTGCCTTCCTTTTCCGTGACAAATTTAGTTATTCTTGTAAATTGTTTTTACTTCCCTAGGTCCAGTCAAGCTTGCAATCAATATTTTCAGCCATTGTAATTTACATTTTTGTAATTAGTTTTTTGAGCTAATTTTATTTTCTAGCATATTGACAGTTTAGTTCAAATCCAGGAAAGATCCGGTGTTGGTACTGGTTTTCGGCATATGGTTTGATGATTTATAGTATGTCAAGAAATAGATATTGTGAGCGGATAGGAAGAGAACATAAAAGCAATCACGGTATGGACTATTTTCTTTAATCATCCAAAAATGCTAATGTTTCTTGACTTTAGACCTGGTCTTATTATGATCTTGCTAAATTGTTGAAGTTATTCATGTTATGAATTGTAAGTCTTCATTTTCTTGTTTCTTTGATTATGAATATCTATGTTAACACCAATATACAAAAAATGTAAATGGGTTACTTCTATTTCGGCTGTTTAATATTAACATTCAAATTTTAAGAATGATAATCAAGTTCATTGCTCATTTCAGGAGTTTTGCCTGAATCAAAACCTGATATAAGTTGCTTTAAAAGTTAATTCTAAAAATAATTCTCTTATTTATACCACCAGAAGGGTAAGGTTTGTTGTCCTCTGCAGCCAGCTTCACTCCTTATTCTCTTACAAATAAGAAAACATTAGTGGGGTCTACATACTCCTTGAATCCTTTCAGTCCGTAAGAAAGTATGCCATTGCAATCCAACTAACATGGGCCCAAAGAATGCCATACCTAAACCGTAGGTTTGTAGTTTCATCAAAATGCCAAACACTAGTAAATATATAACAAAAGACAGATTCTACAAAAAATTGCAAGGTATTGGTATGTAGACCAACAGTTGTTCTGGTTATGGAATAAGTAGTATAATTCCTCAATTCATTTTTCATTCAGCAAAGAGATTTGATTGTACCTGTCTTTACTGCAAACACAATTGCGATAATATGACATCCTGGTTTTGATGATATTGAATGATTTGATATGTTATTTTGTCAATACATATGTACTCAATATATTAACTATTTCTTTTCTTTGGACAAAATATCTCTTCTCTTCATTCAGGGATTTCTGATCTATAGAAGACTTGTTTGAAGGATTCAATCTAACTCTGACAATCTACGACGTTTTTAAATTACTATAAAATCACATCACCATGGGCTTTATTCTTTTCCTGTAGAGCATATGAATCATACAATTGGTTAAATATTCTTACTTTTATTTTGGCCTTTTGATGTAATAAGCTGAAACTTTTCTGAAGTTTTAAGTTTGTGCATGTCATGTAGTCAATCTAAAAGTTAGGAGTTAGGTATTTCTTCTTGTAGTTTGTTATTGTATCTCATCAATTTCATAAAGAGAAAGCTGGTGGCTAATGTTTTAATAGGTTTTGTTTTCCTAATCTGTAAAGTTATCTTCCCTTCAGAATATGTTTGGTGACATGACATCACTTCCGATGTTGATTTGCAAGGCACTGAGATACTGTACTTTATCTCAGCTTGTTGTGAACCTGTTTGATCTTCTGCATCCACATCTTGTTGGCATGCTCTTCCAGTTTGTACCCCCAACGGAGTATAATTAAGATAGATAGCGCATGAATAGGGTCTGAAGTCCCCTCAAAATTCAAAATTTTTTGGTTGGGGTTTTTTTTTTGGTGGTGTGGGTTGGGGTGGGGGGGGGGGGGGGCTTTTTTTCTCCCATGGCTCCGGCACTTTCACAAATGTCTTTAGCGTCCAGCGATTCGCTAGGTGCTAAGGTACAAATCGCCGCGCATGAGATGTTCAGGCGTGGCAGTTTAAAAATTTGGATATTGTTGTTTTTCTTTTCATTGAAACTATTACCAACCATTCCTTTTCTATGGTGATGAAGGTTTCTTTAAAAAAAATCATAACGTAGTTACCCAATTCTTATCATGTCATTATTTTCTTGAACTGAATTGACTTGCAGGAATATATCTACTTACATATCAGTGCAGTCCTTGAACTGGAACTTACATTCCAGTATGGAATGCAAAAATTCTATTTGGATGAGTGGTTTCCTAGTACTAATAGGGTTAGTGGAAAACTGTGGTGACAAATATTATACTCCTTAACAGTATAATGATTTGAATGTTTGAATGCATTATTAAGAATATTTTAGTGTCAAAACAAAATCTTCCCTTGATTCATTTAGATTCTTGCATAAACCAGCATCAAGATAAATCTCTCTTTTGTACCAGCGAGAATGCCAGTACATATGCAGTCCATGGTCAGACAGTGTTACTATCTTCCGGCATGATCATATAGCAGTACAATATCAGTAGTATAACAATTCAATAAGATAAAATTCTAATTTCTAATGTTGTTCTACCTTTTTCCATATTTCCTTCCATCTTATGATCAATCTTTTTTTTTCTTTTGTACATTATATATTTCTACTGGCATAACCTTGTTTGCTTGTGCAGTTATTTATGTTATTGATTTTCAAAGGGCCGGCTACTACCAGAAGTGTCACGATCCTGATTGTAGAGGTTAGTGAATTTCTACCTCATTTAATCTTCTGGAAATATAGAGAAACATGAAAGTGCCAATTTGTTTATTGTTCCTTAAAATTTGCTGAACTAAAGATTTGCATTAGGTTATCGTTCTCCCCTGCGACCATTACCATGGGATGTGATTCCCAATAGTTCAGCAACATATGATTCATCACAGGCAGAACACAACATGGAGGTTTTAAATACAAATTTAGATCTTCAACCTAGTATAGTTAACCTGGAATATCATCCACGTGATGGAGAGTGGATTATGGACAGCTGCAAGAAAGATAGCAGTTGGTGGCATGAAGCCATCAGATATGCTGACCACGTTGAAAGTTTAGGAAATGCACCTCAGTTCAGCAAATTGGCAAGTACTCGTTTTCCATTCTTTGTAAATGATCATTTAGATTATTCTATTTTATTGATCTTAAAAAGTTTCACCTTTCATTTCTATTTATCTTTCTCTGTCTATCTACTTGTCTTAGATTGGTCTTGTGTATAGATGTGAGACCTTTGCTGCACCAATGTTCTCTTTTTCATTTATTTCACCCTTCATGATTGGAACAGTTGTCAGATTCTAAGCTTTTATTTAGTTCCAGCTATTTATTAATTATGACACCGAATTTTCGGTCCTTAAGCTAAATTAGTATGTGTCTAGTGTATTAATGTTATTGTATTTGTTCCACTTGATAACTATAATTTAAATAGAATTTATTCCTACTTGTTCAGATAAGTGATCTGAGAGGAATTGCACTTTAGTTTTAGGTGCAGCTCTTGTTCGTAATTGGTTAATCTCTGTTCATTGAGGTGAGTAGCACATATTAACTGGATTAGTTATGAACTGTTGTTGAGTGTAGACTGGGATTCATAGCCTGATAGATCAATTTAAAAGCTCCTCAGAAACTGTTGGCTTAATCTTGAGGTTTCCTTTCTTTTTCGGAGGGCATGTATGAATTTTGCGAGTGCAGCAGTAGCATAAGATTGTTCCTGTGAACTATGATTTGATAGCTGCAGTGTATGGCAAAAGACAAGATAGTGTGGTTTTCAATGACTCAAAATGAGTAGCATTGTTATTGTGATGATGCTAAAGGATATTAGTAGATAAGGCATGAAGAGCCCAAGATCTGAGTGCGGGGATGAGATGAGGATACAAATCATGCAGAAAGAAGGATATACAAAAACCTGCTTAACTAAGATATGCATACATATATAAAGTATATATAGTTTCTCAAAGCGCACTGAGTTTTAGGATATCAATCTTTAACATCCTTAAGCATACATGCTTAATGACCTGTCACAAGTAGGAAGCATAAGGTTGAAAGATGAGCCTGGAGATTTACAGTTAAGACTTTGAAAGTAAAGAAATTCCTTTATCTTAGTCAGAGGTGAGAATGTGGGACCCTGTATTGGAGGGAAAACATTATTACACTGGAGACTAAATGAAAAGCCTACATTGAGATAATAAATAGATAAGGAAGGTCTATATTATCTAGTAGATTTGAAGCTTTGAGTTCTTTTCTCAGTTAAAGGACTTTGTCGGGGCTATCTCACTACAGTTCCCTTCATCAACGTACTCATAATGTAGCAGTAAGGAAAGGATGTTGAGCAAAATAACTATAGTTCTAAATGCTTCGTAAGGAAACTTCCAAAAAACAAAACATGTTATTTCTCAGATGGCACAAGTAATAGCGCCATCTTCCCTTATCATCTGCTGCCTAACATGGGTGTAGAAGTTAATGATGTCTGCTGAAGCAAGTTTTTCCTGAAAGGTTTTTTTCTTAATGCATGCATGTCTTTTTGGTCTGAACATGGGTCCTAAGACATTTGTTTTCAACAATCTGTCTTGATCAACTTAAGCCAAAACTTTCATCAATAAAACTGCAAATGTTTACTTGAGAAAAAAATCAGCTAAGAAATGCGAGCAGATCACAAGTAGAATATAAAAATGTCACCTGGAAGAATATCATACGCAGTTCCTCTGTCACGTACTAGCTAATAAAGAAGAGCACCTTCATCTCACTAAAAGATATCCTAGTCTTGGTAGTATCCAATTTGTTTTATTTGGAGACTTTTAGCTTGCATCATTTAATTTTGGTTTAGTTAGGATTAAGAATTCTAGTTTTGTTTTTACTGTCTGATACACACACGCACACACATCATCGATGACATGTTTTTTAGTTGACAAACTGAAAATTTAATAATTCTGTGAAGATTTTTCATTTGGAGTGCCTGTATATGGTGTGAAAGGAAAACCTCGATCCTAATGTCCTTTCCTTTTATTGCCACCTCTCTTATCCCCACTATACCTAGCTAAATCTTTATATTGCTGCTGCAGCACCTCTTTGCCTCATCTAACATCCTAAACCTCTCTCTGGTTCCATTCCCTATTATTAGCACCTTTCCTTTACTTTTACAGATTAAAAATTAGTCATGTACTACTGACTGTTGCTGTCATATGAGGTCAATACAACCACCTCAATTTTGAACTCTGGTGCAACTGACTATGCAGATTCCCTTGTTGTGGTTGATACCAATCGAAGCAGTTATCACACAAAAGTACAAATTCTGGAAAAAAAAATCGGATAGTACCGGTACATGCTCATTACTTTAGGAAAGTAACCTAATGCGACACCTACATAATGCTACATGGAATCGACGACGAGCAAAACTCTTGCTGTCAATCCGCTTGACTATGTTCTCTTCATCTTTTTACCTTTATTTCCTTTTTCATTTTCCCTCTTTTTTATCCTTTTTTCATTCATGTAAAGGCTTCGATCTCCATATGCACCTGTAGAAATTTAATTTAAGTGATGTACTACTTTTTTTTTTTGGTAAAAATACACATTGCAGGAATATGACATGGATGAAGATTGTGGGTGGTGGAGGGATGCAGTAAAGATGGCATCTCAAGTAGAAGAACAAATTAGTTGAGTTAATGATGGATAATGTCAGTAGCCATAAGAGTTACTCCAATCATCCCGGGTGATCGAGGTGGCAGAAAATGGTTAAGTCTGTTATCTGACAATCAAAACTGTAATTAATAGTTTACGGGAAAGAATTATCAGGAACAATTTTTGCATGTATGTTGTCTACCATTATCTAATTTTATGTAAAACTATGTATATATAAGCTGTTAAGCTTTCTGAGAATAAAGGTTTGAAAGCTGGGTCTGGTTCCTGAGTACCTCTTTGCTGGAGATGTTTCAGCAGAGTAAGTAGCTATTTCCTTGAGAATTTCTCCTTTTGTTTCCCTTTGGTTTTACTCTGCATAAATTCTTTTTTCTCTTATTTACTAACGAAAATAAATAAATTATTTAAGCTCTAGTTTTAGAATCATGGAGATGAATAATTATTGGGTAACTAGACTATACTGCATCTAATTTGTGATGATAAAGTTTTCCATTTTGCTTCATCCTTTTTCCCAATCACTAGTTTAAAATTGTATTTACTTACTAAGCAAAAATAGATACAATTTTCAACTATTCGACTTATCCTAATATAAAATATTTAACATCTGTGTACATACTTTATCAGATGACAAATATACTCTGGATATCCACATCATTTTACATTCGCACTCCGACTGCATGTCGCATATAGTGTTAGAATGTATTATGCTCGCTAGAGGAACTTTGAACTACTTTATGTTCAAGATAATCCTGTAAATTTAATTTAGGAGCGATAACAGTACAAGAATATTGTTAACAGGTTTGTCAATCATATGGACAAATTGTACTAATCATAATCTTCGTTTGGTACTCACGGATGGAGTCAAGTGAGAACGAAGAATGAAATAGAATTGATTTGCAAATGGAATGCTCATTCTTATTTTTCATGTTTGAGTGTGATTAGAGAATTAAGTAGGAATATCTTTAAGAAGGGTATATCTGGAATTTATTTTATTATTTTTATTCTCACTTAAGTCAGAATGTTAATTCCTTAATAACTCAATGGGAATAGCAATTCCCACATAAAGTAGGAGTTAATGAGAAGTGGAAATGACATTTCTAGCATTCAAAAACACATCGTGTTTGGTAAGCATGAATGAGAAGTTAGAATTGCATTTCATTCTCACTCATTCCCGCATACCAAACGAGGCCCTCCATCGTAGGGTAACATGATGTAGTTTTTTTTCCCACCAAAAGAATCGAGTCAACTCTTACATCTGATGTTTAAATTTTAGGATTAATTGTGAACAAACCCCCTGTAGTATCACCCAATTGCAAAGAGACACAATGTAGTTCTATTTGTTGCGAATATACCTTTATAGTTCTACTTATTGCAAATAGACCATCATAGTTCCACAAAAATATATTTTTCCCCACTACAATTTAATATATTGTAATTAGAATACAATAAACTACAATATATTATGTTTTAATTAATATAGTAACAATAAATATGTTTAATACTATTAAATATTATATTGTGTTAATATAGTAACAATAAATATGTTTAATACTATTAAATATAATATGATGTATTGATACAACTATCAACACACAATCACGCTCTTAATATTTTACAGATTGCACAAACAAATTCAACAATTTTAGCTGCACGCTTTGTGGTGTTGTTCACAAAAATTAGCGAGTTAAACAATAATTACAAATTATTTCGTTTGCAAAAATAAAAATATGGAAAATACTAAGAAATTTACTCACAAATGAATAAATAAAAAAATTGCAAAACTAACTAATTAATGTAAATTTTATAAAATTATAAAAAATAGCAAATAAAACAAACAATTACCTAGAACTAAAGGAAAGAATCAATGCATCATTGACCAAATTTTTGCATAGAAAATTAAGAAAACATTTACGAATGACTAAGCTAAAAATTATCTAGAATAGAGGGGAAAAAAGGTATTGCAATTCTGTAGTTAAATTAAAGATGAAAATCAAATACGAAGGAATATTATATTTTTGATTACATATTTATTGTTGGGAGCTTCTCTAATTTTAACAATTCTATTGTTTTCGGAGTCTAAAGGGTGTTAATATAATATCTAATATAATATATATATTTTGTACTACAATATAATATCTTAAAATTACAATACAATATATTAGTTATAATTAATATAATAAGAATATTATGTTTAATACTAATAAATATTATTTTGTGTTATATTATAATTAATATAATATATTAATAATATATTTAATATAATATAATGTATTAAAAGGTAATACATTAAATTATAGTTAAATAGATTAAAATTATATTTAATTATTTAATC
>JBAKGM010000200.1:29017834-29042696 GCA_037177215.1 Asparagus racemosus
TATATATAAGGGAGAGAGAGTTGAGTTGGGCTACTATTGATAGTATCCAACATGCGGATTCTATCAATCCAATTTTAAAAATTAAAATTCAAACCACTAGATGTGATCTAGTACACATACACTAGCTAGAAATAAAATTTCAAATGATTTCAATGTGTTTTGAATTATATATCAAGAGGTGAAAGTTAACCAATATCATGAAAATTTCTAAATGTTGATTTTGACGACATATTTTGCATGGGTTAATGATGATGAAATCCTTTGGAATTTTATTTCTAACTAGTTCTTGTGTAGTAGATCACATCTACCAGTTTAGATTTTCATTTTTCAGTTCTGAATTTTAAAATTGGGTTGATAGTATCCGCATATTGAATACTATTAATAGTAGCCTACCTCAACTTTATATTATACACACACACACAGCTCCTATATGCTTAAGTGGATAGGAGCCCTTTGTCCACAAACTTTTTTAGCCCTTCATTATGCTTTGAGATTTGTTCTAGCATGTGATACAAATAAAGGCACAAATCTCAAAGATGACATTCACGTGTATCACAAATCTCAAAGCGTAATGAAGGAATAAAAAATTTAGTGGACAAGTGTTCCTATCCACTTAAGTTTATAGGAGCTTTATTTTATATGTACGTGTGTGTGTGTGTGTGTGTCTGTGCATGCGCATGCGTGTGTTGATGTCAGATGATTAACAGTAGGGTTTTGTGTGAGTTATAGAGAGTTTAGGGTCCCTCAATCTTCTTTGATGGTTGATTATTGAGCAGAGAGTTTGATTTCGCATACAAACAATACGTAAGAGGATCAGAGTTAAGTTCTTCGTTGGTTCCTCTAATGGTCAAGTAAGTATTGATCTTAGGTAGAGGAAAAAAGTATGATTACTATATGATGTAGTGTGAAAATTGCATACCTTCATGTAGTAGGTAATGTGCCTATTTATAGTAGATCCAGAAGGGTAGTTGCATAATTTTGGCCAAGTCCAAGTAGTCAACTTATTCAGTTGATACTTTACTGGTGTCAGCAGTGGGTGGTTTGAGTCACCTCTGTTATTAATATGATGGTGATAGGGGAGTTAAGGTGTTAACGTGGTCTGATGAGTCATTATGACTTTCGACAGTGGTGTAATGACGACTCCCACTATGCATTTAATGCGATGGTACTGGATGTCATCGATGGGTTCCAGAAAGACAACCTTACGTCTCGACTTTTCCAGGAAGGTCGATAAAAGACATCTTTTGATTTGGCCGTTTTGAATGAGGGCGCTTCACGACTCGGTCAACTGAGTGATATTGCACTTAGTTGGTTTTAGCAGCAGGGCCCGAGTAAGGGCGCCTCTCGACTCGGCCCTCTTGGGAGGGTCCGAATGAAGTCATCCTTTGACTCGGCCTTCATAAGGTCGGATCGGGTTAGTGTAGAGTTACTTTGAGACACATTTCATTTCCTGGAATGGGATTGACACTTAGTCATTTCTATCATACAACTATGTCAATACACACACACACACATATATATCACATCACAATCAATATCACACAAGAGTATACACATATAGAATGAAAAGCAAGCATTAGATGAATGCCAATTAGTCTCCCTCTTTACATGGAAACTAGATGGGAGCCAACTCGATGATAGAAAAGTAAAAGTTTGTACATGACCCGAGCCGACAAGGAAATAAAAGGAGGCAACTAAATGCACTGAAAGCAAGAAATTAAAAGTCTACCCTAAATGACCAGACTCAAACTCATCCTCAAAAGCACCGTGAGTCCTCTGAGACAATGAAGGCCCACATGCACTAGCCAAGGCACCACTAGCAGCTGTCATGTCCATGGCTAGTGGTCACATTAGTAGCAACACCTAGACAGGTAGCCACATCCTAGACCACCTAATGAGCCCCAAAATGACCCTAAGAGCGATAATGGTGAATAAGGTATCCTTGATGAAGCTAAGGAAAACATGATCACTCATGGAGCCTTGGGAATAATTAGAGGATGCTCTACCTCAGGAACATGCACATGATGAGAAGGTGGATTAGCCGCCATGCTACCATGTCAATGACCGGTGTCCATACGACTGACATTCCTACTAGTGAAGTTGAACTGACACTATTGTAACGCCATCAAAGGAGCACTAATTTACCATGAGTCGAGCCATGATCAAGTAGCCAAAGATTACTGATTGTGCAGAGGAGGAGATATGCATGAGGTTGTGGACAATAATTTCAAAGGGTTTCTATTGATTCAAGCACAGAGATGAGCCACTAAGAGAGTAGCTTGGTCAAGAATATTATCATGGCCGCCTATCTTTAGGAATATGTTTGCCATTATAGCATCCGCGATGATTCGAGCAACATGGTTGAGAGAACCCATCTTTTTTGTCACCCCGTTCACCTTAGTATCCTCCTCAAGAATAAGCATGTACATCACATTGATACCTAGATTGTGCCCCAATGCGTCAAAATTAAATTCATTGAGAGTCATCCCCGATATGTCGGTACCCTCATTTTGAGAGTTCGTAGCTCGACCCAAATCCTCGACAAAAATATGGATATCCCGATGCAACACCTAAGTCATGAACCATGCGTTATTGATGTTCTGGATATTGCATATGAATTCCCCTATTATCTCAGGATAAATCAGCCCCCTCATCTTTACGAAATTGATCTATCCTTGGTAAGAGAACACATGATAGTGCTTTGAGTCCTCACCTATAGTGTAAAAGTCCACGATATGACCGACAATGGTAATTGTTTTTACAATCGCTCATAGAGTTTTGGCATCCTCTCATTGTAGAATTGATCGTCCACAATCGTAGGAGCCCTCCTAGTTTAAAATTCCATCAAGTAAATCAATTGTTAATGAATTTTATCAAGTTAGCAAGTGACATATTGTTTTAAGGAAAAGAAAACAAAGGACAAAATAATATAAGAAACGAAAAGATATTTTTAGGGGAAAGAAAAGAAAGGATAAAATAATATAATAAATAAAAAGACAAAGAGAAAAGGTAACTAGTTCCCACTCCCTCGCCTAAATTTTGCATTATCCTCAAAGCTAACTATATGATGCCAAAAGTAAAGCAAATAGCAAATAAAGCACTTACATCTGTTTGGTTAACCTTGAGCAAAGATAGCATGACACAAATCTGCAATTACCTTCAATTCTGATGGATAGAAGGAGGGTGTAGCCAAAAAATTGCTTTCTTTCTCTTTTTTTTCTTCTCTTTTTTTCTTTCTTTTTCTTCCTTTTATCTTCTTTTTTATCTTCTTTTTTCATTTTTTTTCTTTTCATTTTAACAAGAGAAAATCAAATTCTTTATTATTCTTATTCTTATTCTTATTAATGCTTTTTTCTCATTGTCCTTGATGAGATATCGAATAAATATGCAAAATAAAGGATTGAAAATAAAAAAACTCGCATGCTACATCAGTTCCTGCCTTGTTGCTGAAAATTCCTCAAATTTTAAAGATTCAAAAATGATAAACTCTATGATGTACTTAAATTTTGTACTCTCTGATGTTTTCAATATTTCTGCAGCATTGGATGGCAGGTTGGTAGTGGGTAATATGTCAAATCAAATTTATCAAGTGTCATGATTTTTTGATGCAGACCAATCAGAACGCTAGTTTCAGAGTTGAACTCAGGTTTCACATGAATGAAAATTTGTCCTAACAAAACCAACTCTTTTTTAAAAATTTCCTCAAACCCAGAGTTCATGGTTGAGGCATGATAGGTTGATTGCTACATATCTTCTAAGAATATAAGTTCATCAACAAAGATTGTCTTAAAACTGAGAACATTGAAACTTATTGTAGGCGTTGAAAATTGCCTATAAGTTCCCGAACGTGACTCGTGACGATGGATTGACGATCGACGAGCCATCCGACAATGCAATGGTGAACGTTGACGGCGTAACCGCACCACAAACGTATAAAGCGAGTCGACAAAAGCATAAAGCGAGTCGGCAAGGCGTGCAAGCTAGGGAAGCGATGAATCGTGGAATAGATCCAACTACGAAGCTTCAGATTACCTCGTATCGATGGAAGCGATCCAACCAGACTCGAGTATCAATGGAATTGGATCAACCGGACTCTGGAATCGATGGAACTAAACCAACCAAACTCTGGAATGGATGAAACAAACAACTAGACTCAAAAAATGACCAAAAAAAGGCTATGTGGGTAGTTCGGCAGTCAAGCCACATCTTGGTGGCTCGGCCAAAGATGAGCCACCGCTTGGTGGCTCGGCTGGGTCAGATCTGGGCACAGATCTGACCCGTTACCTGCATTCTGAGGTCTATAAATATGAGATGGGGAGCTCATTTGCACAGAGCTAGACTTTTGGCAAGAAGGGGAGACTCTGTTGAATTCTAGAGCGATCTACACTTAGATCCCGAAATTCTTGATCTGAGATCTCGGCGAACCCATCAACGCAAGAAGCGAAGAAATTTGAGAGATCAAAATCAGATCTACACGAGATTCCTCCAGATCAAACTTGGTTTTAATCCCGAGAAGAGTAGTGGCTTCGCTTGGTCGATTTCACTTACTTCAGGCGATTATTTCCTTAGTGAAATAATCTCCTTTGATCGTGTCAATCTCAGATCTGACCAGGATCCGATCATGCAACGGTCCACGGATAAACCTCGGCACCAGCAAAGAACCCACGCAAGCAGAAGTCTGATAAACGGGATTTTGCATTTGTTTTGAGGAGAAGTTGTAATTTTTATTTATTTCGACTTTCATTGTAACCCAGTCTTATAAAAAGATGAGTTTTGTTTTGAATTCCTTTGTAAACACATAAAGCTATAATGAGTTCACGTTCAATGGAGATCGTCGTGTCGCAACTGCGGATTGTGATCCCGGTCGAAGAGGAGGTTGAATACGAGTTCAACCAACAAAAGTTCGAGGAGTACTTATCATCCTCGTCCAGATCATCCTCCCCCTGCAAGTCTAGAAAGATCTCCACTGCAAGGAAGAGCTGCTGGTCCTCAGACGTGGAATCTCAAGGCGAGGATCCCAACCCCACCACTGCCAAAGTCGTAGTAAGCAGTGTCCGTCAGGCATCAAAGATAGCAGGATCTGCAGATCTAAACCCCTCCATGCAGGGGATGACCACTAATGGCGTGCCTTCTCTCTCCAAGAGAGCCTGCCAGAGGTGATGCCCAAACCTGGTGAAGCAGTTCGCTAAGGCCATGGAATCGCCGTACGAGATCTGCTATGTGACGGATCTCAAATCTAAAAGAGGTCAAAGGCATCAACAACGGGTGATTGACAGCTCCTCCAAGCCGTCAAAGAGTGAATGGGTCCGAGTCAAATGAAACCATTCAACGCTTGAAGAGTGCATCCGAAAGTGCAGCGCACTGCTTGCGCACGCACGGGCTTTAGTTCAAGAGGCCCAAAATTTGAAGAAGGAGGAAGCGGCCAAGAAGCCACCAAAGATGTGCCAAGTTTGGAGGCCAAAATCTGAAGCAACGATCCGGGCAATTCCACCTCCAACGGTCATAGCCAAGTCTCCATCCAACTCTATTCCCACTCCTGTCCAGCTAGCAGGCTTACCTCAGACCAAGAAAACAGTGTTAGAGCGCCTTAGCCATATGCACAATGATCGAGGCAAAGTGCCGATCAAGGAGTGTTTGGGCCCGTTGAAGAGGTCCCAGACAACTCACGGGATTGGGAGTCACAACCACCATGAAAGGAAGATCCCTTAAGCTGCTCGCACCGGGCTGCAAATCGAAGTTCAAGAGTCCGTCAAGACTTCACGCCCGCAAAGTCGAATGTCGAGACGAGTCACTTTTGGAAGCTTTGATGACACTGTTCATCCTCAGAAGGAAATGTTTTCATCTGACAATGAGGACATTATACCTGAGAAGTCGTGCCAACACACTATGGGTTGCTCCAACATTCATGCCGATGAGTTGTACTATCGTGCTGGGGGTACGACTAAATACCGAAAGAGGAGTTCCCCATAATCGAATACACATTGCCTGCTTTCCAAGCTGATCAGGGCGGTCTTATCGAAATGTAATTGCACCAAAATAGCCCTGGAGAAGGTGTTGGTCTTTGATAGGCTTGGTACTGAAATGCCAAAACCCATGACGAGGTGTTTCCACCGAAGAATGTCGGTCTCTTAAGGTAAAGAATTTCTAAGAGTTACCACCAACATGACTGGCAAAGGGACATCGTCACGTGCCATTCTCGGTGCATCTCAACGAGTAACTCAGTTGCAGTCCGGGACTATCAGACGGCCTAATTATGGCAAAGTGCAGAGGGGGTTAGCCTCCGATGATGAAGTGTCAGACATTAGCTCTGCAAATGCTTCCGATAATACAGTTTCCAGCGAGGGACAGCCCCGTAAGGCACTGATGATCAGTGCAGAATAGTTGGCCAAAATGTTTGAAGAGGCTATAGCTAAACAAAAGGAGAATTTCAAATTCGAGATGGAGATGGCCATGCAGCAAATGAGAGAAATGCATGACTAGCAAATCCAAGCACTGATGAATCGCCAGGGTGAATCAAGTTGTCGCAATAACGTCAACCAAATAGACAGTGACACGGACAGGGAGGAAGGTCGTAATATCGATAATCCTCCTGATGAACAAAATGTGGGGGGTGGCCTCAAGAACACTAGTGGTAACATCCTCATCCCTGAGAATGAAAAGATAAAATATCTTGAGAGTAAGATCAACACTTTGATTTCCGCTCAAGAGGTAAAGAAGACGGGAATACTATGTCCATACCCAAGAGAGTGAGAATCAATGCCGTATCTAGCAACGTTCAATCTAATAAACTTCACGCCATTCGATGGAAAGGGTTCACCTACTCAACATTTGATCTACTTCAAGTCGCACTTGGGAGTTTTTTCTGGTAACGATCCCTTGATGTTTCGGTCATTCGTTGGCACCCTTCTAGGAGCTGCCTTCGATTGGTACCACCGTCCCAAACTAGAGAGCGTTAACAGCTAGGACAATATGGAGACCATGTTTCTTACCAATTTCTTTGATGACGATTTTGAGATATCCATCAGGACGTTGTTAGATGAAAAGAGAAGGGGGGGAGACGGTAGATAGCTTCATCAAGCGGTTCCATAACAAGGCAGTGATTTGTGAGAACTCAATAACTGAGGATTTCATTCTCCAAATCTGCCACAACAACCTTTCATTGGACGTACTGGAAGTAATGGAAACAGCACCGTCCAAGACATGGAAAGACTTGAAGGTGCACGGGGAGCAAGCTGAGCAATTCGTTAAGAGGAAAAAGGTAGAAAGGGGCCAGTAGACAGCAGATGCCCAAAGTGAGGGTTTCGTTCCACGTGGCAAAGGGAAGGAGCAGCCGAGGGCAGCAATCGTTAACCAAACGTTCCAGCTGCAGTCGCAGCAACAATAGCAACAGCGAGCACCACAGCAATTGCAGCCCCAATGGCAGCAAAGACCTCAACAACAGAAGCCCTCCACTACAAGGTTCCCCAAAGTCTACTCCTTCAAGGAAGATGAGGTCCCCACTATCTTCAAATACCTCCTAGAGAACAATAAAATCTAGCTGCCAGCGATTGTGAATCAAGAGGAGGCAAATAAGGTCACGGATCCGAAGTACTGTGCATTCCACAGAGTGGTTCATCATCCAACAAAGGCGTGTTATCATCTCAAGGATAAGATCCAGGCCTTGATCGATGTAGGGGTCATCACCCCAAAGCAGTCCAAAGAAAAGAAAGTGGGGGCGAACGCGATATCAATCAGCTTCAGATCAATGCCTTTGACTTGGTTTCAACCCGGGCCCGTCATGAATGTAGGAATAAAGACGGTGAACGATGATCCTCATGGACAATGCAAAAAGGGGCTTATGCCACATGCCACCCCGAACGGTGAAATTCTTTGGGTCCACCTTGACCTGTTCGAAGATGATTAGTAGTCGGCTTCTTCATCTAAGAAGAAATCGAAAGGCAAGGGGAAACCATGTCATGCCACTTCAGCAATTGTGGAGAAGGATGATGAACGAATGATAACATTATAGCTTTTCGAAGAGGAACCTGAAGTTTTTGCCACCAGGAGTGGACATGAGTACAAGTACAAGTATCCTGAAGATACCAAATGTTAAGACGCTGACGGAGCTAGGAGTAGCAATAACTCTTCCTACGAGAGCTGAAAAATCACAGCAGCAGATGATTGCTAAGGAGGACACGGCCAAATCAAAGGAAAAGCAACTCTAACATCAGGAGGTTCAAGTCCTGAAGCAATCCTGATTCAATCGTTCAATTGGAAGGGACAAATGGGGAAGCTCGAGCTCCCCGTACCGCTTCTATGTCATGGCCCAATTGGCAAGCATCCCAGCGAGAATAACTTAATGAGCTGCTACGGTTATTAAAAGAAACCAGGGAGGCCCTTCAGGAAGCTCTAGCTTACTCTGAGATGTTCCTCACTCAGATCAAGCCAAGCCCCGGAGAGCTAGAGTCTTCAGCTCAGCAATGCAACCTCGCAACCAAGCACTTCCCCTACATCACCTTCACCAAGGAAGACATGTAGACAAAGAATTCAAAGCACGACAGGCCTCTATATTTTAGTGGGTATATTAGCTCTAGCGAAGTCAAATGGATCCAAGTTGATCTAGGTTCTGCTGTGAGTATCATGCCCCTCCGTCTGATGTATAACCTTAGAATTCCTGCCAGTAAGCTGGCATCTACAGGAATAATGATTTATGGATTTATCACCAATGGGTCTCGGTCACTAGGTAAAATCTGGATAAAATGCCAGATGGGAGATTTTTGAAGTCTGAAGTCACATGCTATGTGATTGATGCGGAGACTTCCGATAACTTATTATTGGGTCGACCATGGATCCATAATAATATTATAGTGCCGTCCACCTTTCATCAGTGTCTAAAATATGTTGACATGAATAATGAAGTCAAGATGGTGGTCGCGGATAAGTAACTGTTTAAGGGGTTGGAGAACTATTTTACTGACTCCCTCCTTTACGGTAACGAATTCGATATTGAATCATCGGCCCAAGGCACTAACAGCGGCGAGAAAGCTGATACCAAAATCGGGCTTGATTACGATGGTGGTTTTTGTCATAAATGACATTGTACCCTTTGTAGTCAATCTTGACGATGAAGAATCATCGGATGAAAGTTGTAATTGGTAACTTACCGACGATGAAATAAATAATGATTTAGAGTACTCATTGTCACTTACTGATGTGATTAAAGAGTTGTACGATGACTCTGAGTTGCACATGCCGATTTGGTCGTCTTGTGTAATGCAGAAGCATGTTCGGTACTCTTCCAGAACAACATTCTTCATCCCGGGTAGAGCAAGTGATGAAAAATACTTGGTCTATGGTAAAGGAAATGCGACTCTAGCACCAGACCACTTTTTAGAAGAGGATGTTAGTGGTGATAAGCCTGGTCCTCATATGTTCAGATATAGTCTAGAAGTGCAAAATCTCATGAAAAGATGGGGGTATGCATCCTCTTAAGAAGCTGGGTCTTTATTTCGGACGAGGTCCTCAAGTCCCACCCAAAGCTGCACACGTCCCAGAGGGGAAACTCGATAACTACTATAGATTCAGGAGAGGATTGAGGTATGTATCCTCTTCAGAAGATGAATGTTGTTGGTTGATTGATAACCAATTGTCCGATGTGGGAGATGGATATGCATCTGGCTCATCTGCTTGGGATTCTGACGTCAGCCTTGGCGAAGTGTTCAAGTGTCTGATGTCGAATATGACTACAGTTGACCCTACTACGGTGGAGGACGATGAGAAAATACCAACGTGGGAAGACACGTGGATCCATCACCTCAATGTGCAATATGGAGACCGATTTGAGTAAAGAAAACCCTCCACTGAGGATGAAGTGGTCCAAGTCAATATGGGTGACGAAGAACACCCTAAGCCTATATTCATGCGCAACACTCTCTCCCCAGAAGAGAAAGAAGAGTTGATTGCTCTCATTAGGGAATATATTGATATTTTCACTTGGAACTACGAGGATATGCTAGGACTCGACCCCAATTTGGCGATACACCGTCTCAATATCAAGATCGATGCCAAACCTGTCAAGCAATAGCAAAGACAATTTCGTCTGTAGATTTTTGAAGCGATCGTCACAGAAGTGAAGAGGCTTATAGAGTCGGGTTTTATCTGGGAAGAACAACATCCAGATTGGGTAGCGAATATTGTCCTGGTCCTAAAGAAGAATGGGATGATCAGAACTTGCATCGATTACAAAGATCTGAATGCCGCATGCCCAAAAGACAACTTTTTCCTCTTCCCATGACTGACGTCATCATTGACAATACGTGTGGATTCAAGAGACTGTCCTTCATGGATGGCTTTTCGGGTTAAAATCAAATCAACATGCACCCAGATGATGAAAAACACACGGCGTTCAGAACTCCCCTCGGTGTCTTCTGCTACACGGTCATGCCCTTTAGCCTGAAGAACTCAGGCACCACGTACCAGTGAGAGATGACAAAGATCTTCCTGCAACATCTTTGAAAAACAGTCAAGTGCTATGTCAATGACTTAGTCGTGAAGAGCCGCATAAAAAATGACCACATTCAAGATCTGAGGATAGTGTTCAACCTCATGCGAACCCATCAGTTAAAGATGAGTCCTACCAAATCCTTCCTCGGAATGTCCAATGGAAAATTCCTCAGATTCGTTGTCACCACTAGAGGTATTCATGTCGACCCAGATATAGTGAAGGCGATACATGAATTACAATCCCCGAAGAATGTAAGAGAACTTAGAGGGTTACAAGGGAGATTAGTCTACATCCAGCCATTCATATCGAACCTCTCCGGAAAATGCCAACCGCTCTACAAGCTAACCAAGAAAGGCGTGTTATTTGTCTAGGACGACGCCTGTCAGAAAGCATTCAAGGATATCAAAGCATATATAGCGAATCCTCCAGTTCCTGTTGCAACGCAGTAGGGTAAACCGTTCTTGATTTACACCAATGTGGTGAACTATTCGTTAAGCGCTTTACTCGTGCAAGACTATGACAGCGGTCACGAACAAGCAGTGTATTACCTGAGCCAGACTTTAGTGGGTGCTGAATCCCGCTATCCGATGATTGAGAAGTAGTGCCTTGTGTTGGTTTTAGCGATTCAGAAGTGTTCACGAGAAAAGTCACTTTGATTTCCATTGACTTATTCATTACAAACTTCGGTCGCTTACAACGAGGTTCAAAAAAAAGATCGCCTTTTTATAAGGCTTATAATAAAAATCACAAAAAGATTACAACTTTTTCCTCCTTGTTGAACAAACGCGGGATCCGTTTATCGGATCCTCGCTTGCGTGGGTGTCTTTGCCTGTGCCGAGGATTCTATTCTATCCGTAGACCACCGCATGCTCAGACCTAGATGTGAGATCTACAGATCTACGAGGATTATTTCATGAAGGAAATAATCACCGATGAGAATTAACTCACGAAGAAGATAACTGCTGAAGTGGGTGAAATCGACCAAACGAAGTTACGCACGAGCCCTGGGATTAAGACTAAGCTTAATCCTGAGGGTGGATCTATAGATTTGACCTAGATCCGCACGATCTCCTCTCCTAGATGCGTAGATCTGCATCAGGATGAGTTCCTCGCGTGCAAGAAGTCTAGATCTCAATAAAAGGTCTTACATTTGACAAAAGTCTCCTGCTCAAAAGATCTGATCTTTAGAAAATTTTTTGGCCGTGTGCAAATGAGACGCCCCCCACTATTTATAGGCGAAAGAGGGGGGAGGGCTTTGTGGCTCGGCCTTGGTCGAGTCACCTTGGCCAAGGCCAAGCCATCTCGGCCTTGGCCGAGCCACCTCGGTCAAGGCCAAGTTGCCTCAGCTTCGACGCCCTTGTTTTGCAATTTTTCAGGTTTTTTCTGACTTTTCGATGTTGTGATTCTGTCAATCCAAGTCTGATTTGGCTCGGGGTTGTCAGTTTCGTCAATTTTCGAGATCGATCAGTTTCGTTCTGTCGACGTTTGAGTCTGGCTGATTATGTCTCATCGGTATTTGCTGATCTAGAGCTTCGCTGTTGGATCTGTCCCACCATTCGCCACTTCACTAATTTGCACGCCTCGCCGACTCGCTTCATGCATTCATTGACTGGCTTTTATGCGTTTGCGGTGGGGTTACGTTGTCAGTGGTTCTTTGTTGCATTGTCGAATGGGTCGTTGATCGTCAATCCATCGTCACGAGTCACGTTTTGGGCACTTATAGGCAATTTTCAACGTCTACAGATACCCCCTCCAAAGTGTTTCAGTCTCGATCTTATACAGAGGAGCCTGAAATACTTTGGATATGACAAGCCCCAACATTCAATATGTATAACGGGACCTGAGATTAGCTTCAGAATTTGATTCCTCCAATCATTCTTGATTATCTAGAAAGTGTCACAGTACTGCATTTATTGTCTGACCGTTGTCAGAATATTGAACTGAAGCTCGTAACTAAGTTCATTTTGTTTTGACTCGTGTTGGTGAGTTGTCGTATAACTGACCATCAAACGTTTTCTAAGACTCCTCCGTTAATCAGCATATTCTCCGTTGTGACGCGTTGACCAGCGTCAAAATTTCCTTAGAATCCAACCTTTGATCGGCGAATTCTTCGCTGCGATGCGTTGACTAGTGTTAAAAGTTTCTGAAATCCAACCTTTGATCAGTGGTTTCTTTTGCTACGATGTGTTGACCGGTGTCAACACAGCTTATACTCGTACGTTTACTAGAGTTTTGGGGATTAGTTCATCCTCATATACCTGTTTGGAGGTGGGTGAGTTATCCTTAAAATATAAAAAATATTTTTCACGAACTTCTCGACAAAAATAGGAAATAGTTTATACTCATATACCTTTTTAGAGTATTCCTGAGGCCCGAATAAATTGAGCCAGATGAAAATTAGCCCTTAATGGGTGATATCTCCGCTGAATAATTGTCCGGGGATCCCTCCATTCCTTGTCAATTGCAGAGCTTCAATTTGATGAACTTATTACTAGCAGGGGCTCCTATCGAGGCTCGTTTTTTCAGTTCCTTATTCAGATGTTCCTCATGACCATGCCGTGAGACCATCTGAAGTAGTCGGTGCGTCAACGGTGGTTACTCCTCCGATAGCACCTCTGAGCCATGAAGCTACGCCGATGGAAGCAGGTATGAGTTATTCTGCTAAGGATGTCTATGTTGAATTTTGAGTCACAGATTCTGAAATGTTCATCCCTTTATTTTTTTGTAGGGATGACATCTCAACTCCATGATCTGGAGAGGACATTGATATCAGACTGCGACCCAGATTGGATCATTATCTGCCTGGAAGTTCGCTCGTTCTTCTCTCTCATGAACATGGTGATTGACAGGCTTCTCGACAGTGGGCTTTCCCTTCGTCAGTTCAGGCCAGTTTGTCTTGCTTCAAGTGTGGTGAAGATGGTGCAGCTCAGGCGAGAACTTCAGGTGGAAGAAGAAAACTTCAGTGTCCTGGAGCTGACAAGGGTCAACGTAGAGGAAGCTCAAACTGCAATGTCTGAGAAATGGAAGCTCTTGAAACAAAACCTTGCCGAAGTGGAGGAAGAGGCTGCGAAGACTCTGAACGCCAATGAGGATTCTCTCAGGGCTAAGCTGCAAGAGGAGTTCCAACAATCTTACCATGATGAGTTCTCTGAGTTAGAGCAACAGATCCCTTGCCATAAACTTGATGTAGCATGACTGCAACCGCTTTGTTGATTCTTTCTTAAATAAATTTCCCTCTTTTTATCATTTGTTATGACTCTTTTATTTCATTAGAAATAATTAAACGCTCATAGGATTTTTGGCAAACCCTCAGCTATCAATATATTTGATGAGCCTTTACCGACTACCGTTTGGATCAGGCTAGCATGCAGATTGTTTAAATCCGTTCTACATTTAACGTTGCGCTAAAAGAATGAAACTCACTTAGACTTGGTGCAACGATGTTGAATACATAGGCTTTGTCTTCTTTTACATGTAAAGGACTAACTGGCGACGCGTGTTAGGCATCGACATTAGGGTTATTGGCCAACCCCCAGCCATTAATGGATTTGAGATGCCTTTACTGATTATCCTTTAAATCGGGCTGGCATGCGGATTATCTAAACCCGTTCCGCACGTAACGTTGTGCTAAAATAATAAAACTCTTTTAGACTAGGTGCTACAATGTTGAATATGTAGACTTCGTCTTTTTCACGGGGATAGACTAACCAGCAATGCGTGTTATGCATAGACTTATTCCTTCTTAGGTTTTGGGATAAAATTCTCTAGATTTGAACACTGGTGTCTTCTTCAATTAGAAAAGAGACTAAACCTGTAATGCATGTGAGGCGTTGACTTATCCCTACTTAGGCTTCGGGACAAAATTCCCCAACGTGTACGGCAAGGATTTTGGTGTTATTAATAACAACCCGCCACACGTTTGAATATGTGGGTGTTTATTGTTTTTACGGTTAAGACCTAACTGGCAACGCGTGTTAGGCAAACTTATCCCCACTTAGGCTCCGGGATAAAATTTCCCCGACTCAGATTCGGTTGTCTTCTTCAATCAGAGAAAAGACTAAACCGGTAACATGTGTTAAGCGTTGGCTTATCCCTACTTAGGATTCAGGATAAAATTCCCCACGCGTGTAAGGCATGGATTTTGGTGTTATTAATAGCAACCCGCCACACATTTGAATATGTAGGCATTTATTCTTTTTACGGCTAAGATTTAATCGGCAACGTGTGTTAGGCTTCAGGATAAAATTCCTCAGAATCAAATTCTGGTGTCTTCTTCAATCGGTAAAAGACTAAACTGGCAACGCGTGTGAGGCGTTGGCTTATCCCTACGTGGGATTCAAGATAAAATTCCCCACACATGTAAGGCATGAATTTTGGTGTTATTAATAACAACCCGCCATACTTTTTAATATGTAGGCATTTATTCTTTTTATGGTTAAGAACTAACCTACAACGCGTGTTAGACGTTGGCTTATTCCTACTTAGGCTTCAAGAAAAAATTCCCCCGAGTTGGATTCGGGTGTCTTTTTCAATCGAGAAAAGACTAAACTGGCAACGCGTGTTAGGTGTTGACTTATCCCTACTTAGAATTTAGGATAAAATTTCCCAAGATGAATCTTGGATTGAACGATTAGAAAACATTGATGCGGGAAAGGAATAATTTTATATTTTTTTACCCGATGGTGGAGAGGAAGGATATTGTATCCTATCTCTGGGTAAAGACGAACTCAAAACAAGAGAAGGAGGATCTTGTCTCCTATCTCTTGCTCATGGAGAGGAAGAATTTTATATTCTATCTCCAGGTAAAGACAAACTCGAAACAAGAGAAGGAGGATCTTGTCTCCTATCTCTTGCTCATGGAGAGGAAGAATTTTATATTCTATCTCCGGGTAAAGATGAACTCGAAACAAGAAGAGGATCTTGTCTCCTATCTCTTGCTCGTGGAGAGAAAGAATTTTATAGTCTATCTTCGGGTAAAGACGAACTCGAAACAAGAGAAGGAGGATCTTGTCTCCTATCTCTTACTCGTGGAGAGGACGAATTTTATATTCTATCTCCAGGTAAAGACGAACTCAAAACAAGAGAAGGAGGATCTTGTCTCCTATCTCTTACTCGTGGAGAGGAAGAATTTTATATTCTATCTCCGAATATTGGAGAGGAAGGATTTTTTATCCTGTCTCCAGATGAAGAAACCGAAAGTGGGATCTCCACTTCGAGAATCTTGAGAGGTAAAAGTAAGAGTTGGATCTCCACTCTGAGAATCAGAAAAATTCAGATAACTCTCACTTTTCGTTACCTTTTATCTAGAAATGAGTTTCTCATTTATCGAGAGAAATTCCAATTCAGCCCTAACCCTGAGGAGGCATGACTGAAGAGGAATGGATAGAGCTCTTCCACTTGTTATGAAGGGGTTCTTACATTTGGAGAGGAAGAATTTTTTAGTCTATCTCCAGTGCGAAGGAAATTTTAAGTAGATCTCTTGTTCGTGGAAGGAACCATGAGGGGATTTTACTGGTGGATTGGACCAGGAAAATTTTTTGTGGACTCACACGTCAACGAATTTTATTGATAAGGGAATTTACAGTGGAGGACAAATTCAGGGTTATACTCGAGAACACTAGATGAAATATTCAATGAGGAACTTCTCGTCAAATTGGGCTATTCCAATTATACTAAGGGTAGTATTTTTTCAGAAACTTTCTATTTATTGGCATTAATTGTTTGTCGCCGTTTTGAGTAATCAGGAACTTTTCATCTAACATCTCGAGTTCTTCGAGGTGTTTCTGATGTTGTTCCTCCGTCATCATCTCGGCTACGAGAGCGATACGAAGTGATGGGATTTAGATTTCCAGCAGAAGAACTGCTTCACATCCGTACACCAGAGAATAAGAGGTAGCTCTAGTCAGTGTGGGTATGGTTGTGCGATATGCCCAGAGTGCTTGTCTGAGTTTATTGTCCCAATCTTGCTTGTTGGTTTTCACAAATTTTGACAATATCTTGATGACCGTCTTATTGAACGCCTCCACCAATCCGTTTGCAACGAAATTGCAGGCTGTTGATGAGACATCTTAAATCTTAAATTTCTCACAAAACTTAATGAAGGCATTGCTGATGATTGAGGACCATTGTCATGTATGATCCGTCTCGGCACACCGTGTAGGTAAATTTCATGATGCTTGATAAACCTGATGACATTACTCATCTTCACTTCTTTAAGTGGGATCGCGTCAGCCCAATTGGAGAAGTAGTCGGTAATCGTGAGAATGAATCAATCACCTTTAACTGACGGAGGAAAAATAGGACCTACAATGTCCATTCCCCATGTCTCGAACATCCAGGATGTAGCCGAAGGATGCAATTGCTCTGGAGGTTGATGCATGTAGTTAGCATCAATTTGACATGCATGGCACTTTCGAGTGTACTCGATTGCGTCATTGATCATCATTGGCCAGAAGTATCCCATTTTGGTGATACGATCATAAAGCTTGGTACCATGCTGGTGTGCGCCACATTCTCCTCCACATGCTTCCCTAAGGACATCTTCCACTTCTTTGTTTGAAAGGAACCAGAGCAGCAAGCCATCATACCCGCGACGATATAACATCTGAGTCTCCGCATCATAGAAGAACCTTGGTGCTCTTCGTCGGATTGATTCCCTCCCCTTCGCGTCCTCTAGCAAAATACCATGTAGGACATAGTTGATTATGGGGAAACACCAATCTCGGGGTTCCAATTTGGCTTGGGTTGTGTATACCTCTATGGTAACCACCCCCTTGTCTTGCTCTTCCTCATCATATATCGGCACAAACAATTGATGAGTTCTCACCGTGACTAGTTGTTCAGTCTCGGGAGGTTGCGCTAATGATAATGCTAATGCTGCTAATGTGTCCTCATAAGCGTTTTGGAGGCACGGAATACACTCGATGAAAAATTCTTCAAATGAGTCCACCATCTCAACAACCCTCTAGTGATATGGAATTAAATTTGGATTCCTAACTTCATAGTCCCCACGGATCTGTTTGACTATGAGTTAGGAATCCCTAAAGGCTTCAAAATATTTAACCCCCAGCTCTTTAGCGAAACTGAGTCCAATAAGTAACGCATTGTATTCGGCCACATTATTGGAGCACAGATCAGTTAGCGAGTAAGGTCGAGGCATGACATGCTTCCCTAGGGAAACTAAGACAACTCCAACTCTGACGGAAATCTTAGAACATCCAAGCGTGCCCGCCACATTAGTTGCTCAAGACACTCCATCAAAGTACAATCACAATATTTGTTGATGCGATATAGTGTTGACTTCGTGAGCTTCATCTGGCAAATCGTCATATAACTCAGCTGCACATAGTGTTGGGTTAGTTGCCAGGAGATCGGAAATTGCATGTCCCTTGACTAACTTTTATTACTTGAAGTGCATGTCATATTGAGACAAAAGCAAGGCCCATTTCGCCAAGCACCAACTCATGGAGGCTGGTTGCTTCATGAATTTTTGGACTGGATTTACGTTAGAGATAATATAAATCGTCTGTCCGACTAGGTAGTGCTGTATCTTTTGAATGGAAAACATCAATGCATGGCACTGCTTCTCGATCAGCAGATAGCGGGATTCAACATCCACTAAAGTTCAGCTCAGTTAATACACTGCTTGTTCATGACCACTATCATCCTTTTGCACGAGCAAAGCGATTAACGAATGGTTCGTTGCCTTAGTGTAAATCAATAACGGTTTACCTGACTGTTGTGCAGCAAGAACAGGAGGATTTGCTAGATACGCTTTGATATCCTCGAATGCCTTCTGACAAGCATTGTCCCAAACAAATGATACGCCTTTCTTGGATAGTTTGGAGAATGGCTGGCATTTTCTGGAAAGGTTCGATATGAATCACCGGATATAAGCCAATCGCCCCTGTAACCCTCTGAGTTATCTTAGATTTCTCAGAGGTTGCAGTTCTTGTATCGCCTTCACTTTATCAGGAACAACATGAATGCCCTTATTAGTGACAACGAATCTAAGGAATTTGCCACTGGACATTCCAAGGAAAGACTTGGCAGGGCTCATCTTCAGCTGATGAGTTCGCATGAGGTCGAACACTATCCTCATGTCTTTAATATGGTCATTTTTGTCACGGCTCTTCACGACCAAGTCATCAACATAGTATTTGACCATTTTCGAGAGGTGTTCCTGGAAAATCTTTGTCATTGCTCGATGGTACGTGGCACCCGCGTTCTTCAGACTGAACGGCATGACTGTGTAGTAGAAGATGCCAAGAGGAGTCCTGAACGTCGTGTGTTTTGCATCGTCCGGGTGCATCTTGATCTGATTATAACCCAAAAAGCCATCCATGAATGACATTCTCTTGAACCCACACGTATTGTCGATGATGACGTCGGTGATTGGAAGGGGAAAGTCATCCTTCGGGCATGCAGCATTCAGGTCTCTATAATCGACACAGATTCTGATCGTCCTATTCTTCTTCAAGACCAGGAAGATGTTTGCCACCCACTCTGGATGTTGTATTTCCTTAATGAATCGTGACTCAATAAGCTTCTTTACTTCCGTAGCGATCGCCTCCATAATCTGTGGACAAAACCGTCTTTGCTGTTGCTTGACGGGTTTGACATCCACTTTGATGTTGAGACGATGCGTCGCCACATTGGGGTCGAGTCCTGGCATGTCCTCGTAGCTCCAAGCGAAAACATTGATATATTCCTTAACAAGGATAATCAATTCTTTTTTTTTTCATCTGGGGGAAAACTACCGCTCATGAATATAGGCTTTGGATTAGCTTCGTCGCCCATATTGACTTGAACGACTATGTCTTCGATTGGGGGTTCTCTTTGCTCGAACCGGTCCCCATACTGCATGTTGAGGTGATGAATCCATGGGTCTTCCCATGTTGGCATCTCCTCGTCATCCTCCATCTTTGTGGGGTTAGCTGTGGTCATATTCGATATCAAACCCTTGAAGATCTCACCAAGACTAATGTCATAATCCCGGGCAAATGAATCAGAAGAATATCCATCTTCTGCATTGGGTAATTGGTTATCAATCAACCAAGAGCATTCGTCTTCTGAGGAGGATACATATCCCAATCCTCTCCTGAACACATAGTAATTATCAAATTTCCCTCTTGGGACATGTGCAGGTTTGGGCAGGACTTGAGGACCTCGTCCGAAACCGAGACCCTACCTTTGCGCAAAGTCGTACCCCCATTTTTTCATGAGGTTCTGCGCCTCTAGACTATATCTGAATAGATGAGGACCAGGCTCGCTTTCATCAACGTCCTCCCCGAAAAAGTGGTTCGGTGTCAGAATCGCATCTCCTTTACTGTAGACCAAGTCTCCTTCATCACTTGTTTTACCCGGGATGATGAGTGTTGTCCTGAAAGTGTCTCAGAACTACTTCTGTATTATACAAAATGACCGAGTTGGTAAGTGCAGCTTAGGGTCATCATATAATCCTATCACCACGTGAGCAAGAGACAATAAGTACTCTAAATCATCATTTATTGCTTTGTTGGTAAGTTGCCAATTACAACTATCATTTGACGATTCTTCATCGTCAAGATTGATTACAATGGGTACAATATCATTTATAACAAAGCCACCATCATAATCAAGCTCGGCTTTGGTGTCAGCTTCTTCGCCACTATCTGTACCTTGGGTCGATGATTCAATATCAGACTTACCACCATAAAGGAGGGAGTCGGTGAAGTAGTTCTCCAATCCCTTAAATGGTTGCTTATCTGCGACCACCGTCTGACTTTATTATTTGTGTCTACATATTTCAGACACTGATGAAGAGTAGAGGGAACTACAACATTATTATGGATCCATAGCCGACCCAACAATAAGTTATAGGAAGTCTCTGCGTCAATCACATAGCATGTGACTTCAGACTTCAAGTCTCCCATTTGGCACTTAACTCGGATTTTACCAAGCGACCGAGACCCGCTGGCGTTAAATCTATAGATCATGGTGCCTGTTGATGCTAGCTTACTAGCAGGAATCCTGAGGTTGTACATCAGGCGGAGGGGCATGATAGTCATAGCAGAACCCGGATCAACTTCGATCCGATTAACTTCACTAGAGCCAATGCACCCAGTAAAGTATAGAGGCCTGTTATGCTTTGAGTTCTTTGTCTGCATGTCCTCTTTAGTAAAGGTAATGTAGGGGAGGCGTTTGGCCACGAGATTACATTCCTCTGCTGCCGACGATTCCGACTCTTTAGGGACTAGCCTGATCTGAGTGAGAAACACTTTAGAGTTAGCCAAGGCCTTTTGTAAGGCTACTCGAGTTTCTTTGCACAGTCGCAGCTGCTCAGAAAGCGTTATCCTCGCCGAGATGTTAGCCAATTGAGCCATGACATCGAAGCGATACGGGGAGTTTGAACTTCCCGGTTTGTCTCTTCTAATCGGGCGATTGAATCGAGACTGCTTCGAGAGTTGAACCTCCTGTGGTTGCTTCTCCTTTGATTTAGCCACGTCCTCCTTAGCAATTATCTACTGTTGTGCCTTTTCAGCATGCGTAAGGGGAGTTATCGCCACTCCTAGCTCCGTAAATGTCTTAGCATTTGGGTCAGAAGCTTCGGGATACTTGTACTTGTACTAGTGTCCGCTCCTGGTGGCAAAGACTTCAGGTTCCTCTATGGAGAGCTGGAATGTCACCATTTGTTCATCATCCTCCTCTAGAACTGCTGAGGTGGCATGACATGGTTTCCTTTTGCCCTTTGATTTCTTCCCAGATGAAGAAGCTGCCCACTGGTCATATTCGAGCAAGTCAGGGTAGACCCAAAGAATCTCGCCATTTGAGGTGGTGTGTGGCACGAGCCCCTTTTGGCACTGCCTGTGAGGATCATCATTCGTTGTCTTCACCCCCACTTTGATGATGGGCTTTGGTTGAAACCACATTAAAGGCACAGACCCAAAGTTGATGGATACTGTGTTCGCCCCCACCTTCTTCTCTTTGGACGGCTTTAGGGTAATGATCCCTCCATCAATCAAGGCTTAAATTTTATCCTTGAGATGGTTGCACGACTTCATAAGGTGGTGCACCGCTCTGTGGTGCGCAGTGTACTTCAGATCTGAGACCTTATTGGCCTCCTCCTGATTCACGATTGGCGACAGCTGGATCTTATTATTCTCCAGGAGGTATTTGAAGATACCGGGCACCTCATCCTCCTTGAAGTCCTTGAACGAGTAGACTTTGGGGAACCTCGAAGCAGAGGGCTTCTGTTGTTGCGGCCTCTGCTGCCATTAGGGCTACGATGCTTGCTGTTAAGGTTGTTGCTGCGGTTGCAGCTGGAACATTTAGTTCGCGACTGCTGTTCTTGCTTGCTCTTTCCCCTTGCCGCGTGGGACAAAATTCCGCTTGAGAGCGTTTATCGCTTGCTAGCCTCTTTCTGCCTTCTTCCTTTTGAGGAATCGCTCGGCCTACTCCCCACGCACCTTCAAATCCTTCTAAGTCTTGGACGGCGCTGTTCCCATTGCTTCCAAAACATCCAATGAAAGGTTGTTGTGGCAGGTCTGGAGAATGAATTCTTCAGTTATCGGGTCCCGACAATTCATCGCCTTATTGCAGAACCGCTTGGTGAAGGCATCCACAATCTCTCCGTCCTTCTGCTTCTCATCCAACAACGTCCCGATGGATATCTCGGTGTTGTCATCGAAGAAGTTCGTAAGGAACATGGACTCCATGTCGTCCCAGCTATTAACGCTCCCTGGTTTAAGATGGCGGTACCAATTGAAGGTAGCTCCTCGAAGGGTGCTAACGAATGACCGAACCATCAAGGGCTCATTTCCAGAAATAACCCCCAAGTGAGATTTGAAGTATATCAAATGTTGAGTGGGGGACCCTTTTCCGTCGAACGGTGTAAAGTTAATCAATCTTAACTTCGACAGATATGGGGTCGACTCCTGCTCCCTTGGGTACGGACATGGTATGCCCGTCTTCTTCACCTCTTGAGCGGAGATCAAAGTGTTGATTTTACTCTCGAGGTCCTTTATCTTCTCATTTTCAGGGATGATGACATTGCCACTGGCGTTCTCGTGACTACCCCCAGCATTCTATTCATCGAGGGGATTTTCGGCGTCACGGTCCTCCTCCCTATCTGTGCCACTGTCTACTTGGTTGACATTATTACAACGACTAGATTCTCCCTGACGATTCATCAGCACCTGGATCTGTGGGTCATGCAATTCCCTCATCTGCTGCATGGCCATCTCTGTTTTGAACTTAAAGTTCTCCTACTGTTTAGCCATTGCCTCTTCAAGCATTTTGGCCACCTGCTCGTCACTGATCCTGAGCACTTCACGGGGTTGTCCGTCGCTGGAAACTGTGTTATCAGAAGCCATTGTAGAGCTAGCATCTGACACTTCATCATCTGACGGCAACCCCTTCAGCATCTTGTCGTAATTGGACCGACGAATAGTCTCGATCCGCAACCGCATTATTCGGTCGGATGGTTGGGGACTGGCACAAGTTGACGTCCATCTGCTCGTCATGTTGATGGTGACTCTTGGCACTTCATCGCCTTGAGACACTGACCTTCTCCTGCGGAAGCGCCTTGAACTGGGCTTCGGCATTTCGGCATCAAGTCTATCAAAGACTGTCACCCTCTCCAGAGCTACTTTAGTACAACTACACTCTGATAATACCGCCCTGATCAGTTTTGAACACAAGCAATGTGCAGGCTTCTAAGGGGAACTCCTTTTTCGGGATTATTCGTACCCCCAGCATGATAGTGCAACTCATTGGCTTGAATGCCGGAGCAACCCATCGTGTGTTGGCATGACTTCTCAGGTATAACGTCGTCATCATCAGATGAAAACGTCTCCTTCTAAGGACGGACTGCTTTATCAAAGTTTCCAAAAGTAACTCGTCTCGACGTTCACCTGTGTGGGCATGAAGTCTCGACAGACTCTTGAACCTTGATCTCCAGTCCGGTACGAAGAGCTGCAGGGGTTTCCCAATATTTGTTGAGGTGGGTGTGACCTCCTATATTAGGAGTGACCCGTGACTTCCTCAATGGACCCAAGCGTTCCTTGATCAGAATTTTACCTTGATCATCTTACAACTGGCCGAGGTGCTCCATGACTGTCAGCTTGCTCTGGGATGCACCTGTGGGATCAGCCGAAGCAGGAACAGGCTTAGTCAGAAGTTTAGATGTGGACGCCGACGGTGGCCTTAGCGCTAGGGTGACTTGAGTTGGGGCGCTCGCAGACTTTAGCCTCAGCGCCGGGGAGATTGGAGTTGGGGCTCCTACAGATTTTAGCCTACAGACTTGGCGCTTTTTTGGTGGCTTCGTGGCCATCTCTTCCTTCTTCAAGTTCCGGGCTTTTTGCACCAAAGCCCGTGCATGCACAAGGAGTACGCGGCGCTTTCGGATGTGCTCCTCAAGCGTTGAACTATTCCGCCTGACTTGGACCCATTCATTTGTCGACTGCTTGGAGGGGCTCTCAACCGTCTGAGGCTGAAGCCTCTGATTCATCCTGGATCTTAAATCTGCCTCATAGTAGATTCCATCTGTTGATTGCAGGGCCTTGGCGAATCGCTGAGCCATGCTTTGGTGCGGTCTTTGTCGGGCTCTCTTCAAGAGTGTGGGCGTGCCATCGGTGGTCATCCCCAGCACTGAGGGAAAAGAGGCTGCAGGCGCCGAGGGGGAAATGCTGCTACTTGCAACTTCGACGGCAGCAGGGCTAGAATTTTCTTCCTGGGACTCAGAATTTGAGGCCCAACAGAACTTCCTTGCGGCGAAGATCATCTTGGACTTGCAAGGAGAGGAGGATCTGGACGAGGACAAAAGGCAATCCTCGTGCTTTTGCTGGTCGAACTCATATTCGACCTCCTCATCGACCGGGATTTAGATCCGCGGCTGTTGCACGACGATCTCAGATCTGAGATCGTTGGCTCCCACTGTGGTCACCAGCTTGTTCGTGGGAAAAGTCGCTTTGATTTCTATTGACTAATTTGTAAAAAACTTCGGTCGCTTACAATGAGATTTAGAAAAAAGATCGCCTTTTTATAAGGCTTACAATGAAAATCATAAAAAGATTACAACTTTTTCCTCCTTGTTGAACAAACGCGGGATCCGTTTATTAGATCCTCGCTTGCATGGGTGTCTTTGACTGGGCCGGGGACTCTATTCCATTCGTGGACCACCACGTGATTAGATCCAGATGTGAGATCTATAGATCTGCGGGGATTATTTCACGAAGGAAATAATCGCCGATAGGAATTAACTCATGAAGGAGATAACTGCCGGAGTGGGTGAAATCGACCAAGCGAAGTCACACACGAGCCTTGGGATTAAGACCAAGCTTAATCCTGATGGTGGATCTGTAGATCTGACCTAGATCCGCAATATCTCCTCTCCTGGAT
>JBAKGM010000200.1:29068982-29079558 GCA_037177215.1 Asparagus racemosus
TATTTTTCTCCTCTTTCACATACTGACTTGATCGTCGGAGTGGCCACCGGAGATCCCAACTCCGACCCTTCCACAGGTACTCCCCGGTGTTGAGACCAGCTGCAGGGCATCGTATTAGGGGGAGAAATGGGCCTCTCATCACTAAACTCTGATCCAACTGTGGTCAGTGACTGTTTGATCCAAGCGCTAGTTTGAGCATCAACAGAGACTCCACTGGGGACAACATCTTTCACCGATGAAGAGGTGGTGGCGCAATCTGACATCAAGCTCATTGGAACAACCGTCGAAACTCTGACCGTGGAGTTTGATCAAGCCAAGTTTGAGGCATTGCTCCCTTCCAGATCCCTTAGCCTTAAGGCTATGCGCAAGATCCACAAATTCTTTAAGGAGACCAAAGTCCTTTCGATTGCCATGGCTGATTTGATTAGCAAAGATGGTGATGTCACTACGAAAGCCTCAAATCAGGTGAAGAGGGGCGCTTTTCGTCATAGAATGTAGCCCCGAGATGGTCAATCGACCAACCAACATGAACTTTGCCTTTGTGAGCCAAAACGCGATCCTGAGCTTCGCGTTTCTTTTACAGAGCGCAAGCCTCGCGTTTATGTGCCTGAACAAGAGCCTCACAAAAGCCAGGCTGAACGCAACCCTCAGTAGCACGTTTCACAACCAAAACTTGGGTCTCAACCTCGAGTTCAATTATTCAAATGTGAAACTCGCATTCGCAAGGGGGTTACCAGCGACCCCCGTGCCTCTATTATAAAACGCGGGTCTCAACCTCGCGTTCAATTACTCAAACGCAAACCTCGCGTTCAGCAGGGGATTGCACGCGATCTTTGTGTTCCTAATCTAAAACGCAGGTCTCAACCCCGTGTTCAAGCATTCAGACGCAGACCTCGTGTCCCCGACCTAAAACGTGGGTCTCAACCTCGCATTCAAATGCTCAAACGCGATCCTCGCATTCCAAATGCCAAACCATCGGCATGTCGATGCTGCTCACATGCAGCCGAGCCGTCGGTGTCTAACGATTGACGAATGTCACTTGGTCCACCGAGCGATGGCATTCTCACAGGAAGAAAACTTTAGAGGACGAATACCTTGGAGTCACTTCCAATATGATCGGAATTGGCAGACCATCAATCTCTAACTCTGATAAGTCAGAGGCAAATCGGTCCCTTAGCTTGAAAGAGATTTTCAATGAACCTGATGGAGTTTTCTGACATACTCGGACTCGAACAGGGGTCATATCCCCCGTCAACTATCGAAAGTTAGCTGAAGGAATTGAGTCTGATGATGAGCATTTAGCCATCACAGAATCTCAATCCTCTAGTTGCTTCGTAGAGCACGAGAGCTCCATTTATATGGCTAGAGACCATGAAGATCTCAAGAAGAGAATCGAAGAGTATCAGTCTATGATGCAAGAAAACATGCGGTTGCAACAAGAAGCTATACGGTCACAACAAGAGACCATTGATCAACTTCGAGACATGGTAGCCCAACTTGTTGCGGACAGAGCTCAATTTCACATGGTCAGCTCAACACCTCAGCTGGAATCATCACGATGGGGGGGGTCAATTTTCAAGATGAAGAGAAAAAGTGAACGAAGCTTCTGATCAAGAAGCTCATCACATAGAATCCTCATCTGAAGAGGAGAAGAGGACTGAGAACGAGCAGAATCCTCAGTCGGCAAAAATGGAAGAGTTGGAAACCCGCCTCAGTGCCATTGCCAATAGAAGCGAGATCCAAGACGAGGGATTTGCCAAGCCCTATCTGGCAGAATGGGACTTCACCCCTTATCCTTCAAAGTTCAAGGCCCCAACACTACAAGCTTTTGATGGCAAGGGGTCACCGAACCAACATATCTATCATTTCAAGTCACAGACTAGGAATGTGATATCAAGCGACGCCATATTGACTCGTTTGCTCATTGGCACCCTCAAGGGGGTTGCCTTTGAATGGTTTATGAAACTGCTCGCAGGATGTGTTCAGAAATGGACAGATCTAGAGAGACTCTTCTTATCTAGATTCTTTGAAGACGACACTGAAGTCTCTGTCGATACCCTTCTTGCCACTAAGCAAAAGAAGGGAGAGTCCATCAAAGCCTTTGTCAAGAGGTTCTGAAGTGTGGCTCTTCGATGCCTGACAGGTATGATGCAATATGCACTGGTGGAAACCTATCGACATAACTTAAAAACGAAACTTCTATCCCGAATAGGAGTTGTAGAATACTGCTCCTGGAGACAGTTAATCTCTCAAGGTGAACAGGCTCAAAAAATTATTTTCAGAATCAAAGTTGAAAAAGAAAGCGAGCAACGGGACCAAGCCTAATCCTCTCAGCCAGAAGAAGAAGATATTATGAATACTGAAAGTAATCCTCTTCAATAGGATGGCAGGTCCACAAGGCTATCATGTTAACAGTTATCTCTGATATGCCGTGCCTACCCCTTTTTCCCCTTGCGCTTGTCCAAGACTAGGGTTTGTTCGTTATATTATGAGTAATAAATCTTCTGAGTTTAATAGAATAACTCTATCAACCCTCTCAGATGATAAGTTACTCAAAGTTGCACAAATCGCAACACAATCCTGTCACGTTAATATTATACCTCTGACAATCAACTTATCAATCCTTCTTAATAGGATGATAAGTCCTTAATTTGCTCAAATCGCAATTAACTTATCAATCCTTCTCAATAGGATGATAAGTCCTCAATTTACTCAAATCGCAATCAACTTATCATTCCTTCTCAATAGGATGATAAGTCCTCAAGTTGTTCAAATCGCGACGCAATCCTATCACGTTAATATTATACCTCTAACAACAAACTTATCAATCTTTATCAATAGGATGATAAGTTCTCAATTTGCTCAAATCGCAATCAACTTATCAATCCTTCTCAATAGGATGATAAGTCCACAATTTGATCAAATCGCAATCAACTTATCAATCTTTCTCATAGGATGATAAGTCCAGAATTTGATCAAATCGCAATCAACTTATCAATCTTTCTCAATAGGATGATAAGTCATCAAGTTGCTCAAATCGCGACTCAATCCTGTCATATTAATATTACACCTCTGACAATCAACTTATCAATCCTCCTCAATAAAATGATAAGTCCTCAAGGTTGCTTAAATCGCAATCAGCTTATCAATCCTTCTCAATAGGATGATAAGTCCTCAATTTGCACAAATCGCAAACTACTTATCAATCATTCTCAAAATGATGGTAAGTCCCCAAATTTCCTCAAATAGCAACTAACTTATCAATCCTTCTCAATAGGATAGTAAGTCCTCAATTTGCTCAAATCACAATCAACTTATAAATCCTCCTTAATAGGATGATAAGTCCCCAAATTTGCTCAAATCGCAATCAACTTATCAATCCTTCTCAATAGGATAAGAAGTCCTCAATTTGCTCAAATCGCAATCAACTTGTCAATCCTCCTCAATAGGGTGACAAGTTCTCAAAGTTACTCAAATCGCAACGCAATCCTGTCACGTTAATATTATACCTCTGACAATCAAATTATCAATCCTTCTCAATAGGATGATAAGTCCTCAATTTGCTCAAATCGTAATTAACTTGTCAATCCTCCTCAATAGGATTATAAGTCCTCAAAGTTGTTCAAATTGCAACACAATCCTGTCACGTTAATATTATACCTCTGACAATTAACTTATCAATACTGATCAATAGGATGATAAGTCCTTAATTTGCTCAAATCGCGACGCAATCCTGTCACGTTAATATTATACTTCTGACAATCAACTTATCAATCCTTCTCAATAGGATGATAAGTCCTCACGTTGCTCAAATCGCGACGTAATCCTGTCACATTAATATTATACCTCTGACAATCAACTTATCAATCCTCCTCAATAGGATGATAAGTCCTCAAAGTTGCTCAAATCGCAACGCAATCCTATCACGTTAATGTTATACCTCTGATAATCAACTTAACAATCCTTCTCAATAGGATGGTTAGTCCCTAAATTTGCTCAAATCGCAACCAACATGTCAATCCTTCTCAATAGGATGGTAAGTCCTCAATTTGTTCAAATCACAATCAACTTATCAATCCTCCTCAATAGGATGACAAGTCCCTAAATTTGCTCAAATCGCAATCAACTTATCAATCCTTTTCTATGGGATGATAAGTCTTCAATTTACTTCAATCGCAATCAACTTGTCAATCCTCCTCAATAGGATGATAAGTCCTCAAAATTGCTCAAATCGCAACGCAATCCTGTCATGTTAATATTATACCTCTGACAATCAACTTGTCAATCGTTACCAATAGGATGATAAGTCCTCAATTTGCTCAAATCGCAATCAACTTATCAATCCTTCTCAATAGGATGATAAGTCCTCAATTTACTTAAATCGTAATCAACTTATCAATCCTTCTCAAACGGATGATAAGCCCTCAAATTTGCTCAAATTGCAATCAACTTATCAATCCTCCTCAATAGGATGATAAGTCCTCAAAGTTGCTCAAAACACAACACAATCCTGTCACGTTAATATTATACCTCTGACAATCAACTTATCAATCCTTCTCAATAGGATGATAAGTCCCCAAACTTGCTCAAATCGCAATCAACTTATCAATCCTCCTCAACAGGATATTATATCTCTGACAACCAACTTATCAATCCTTCTCAATGGGATGATAAGTCCCCAAACTTGCTCAAATCGCAATCAACTTATCAATCCTCCTCAACAGAATGATAAGTCCCCAAAGTTGCTCAAATCGCAACACAATCCTGTCACATTAATATTATATCTCTGACAATCAACTTATCAATCCTTCTCAATATGATGATAAGTCCTCAAATTTGCTCAAATCGCAATCAACTATCAATCCTCCTTAATAGGATGAAAAGTCCCCAAAGTTACTTAAATCGCAACGCAAACCTGTCACGTTAATATTATACCTCTGACAATCAAATTATCAATCCTTCTCAATGGGATGATAAGTCCCAAAATTTACTCAAATCGCAATCAACTTATCAATCCTCCTCAATAAGATAATAAGTCCCCAAAGTTGCTCAAATCGCAATACAATCCTATCACGTTAATATTATACCTCTAACAATCAACTTATCAATCCTTCTTAATGGGATGATAAGTCCCCAAATTTGCTCAAATTGTAATTAACTTATCAATCCTCCTCAATAGGATGATAAGTCCCCAAAGTTGCTCAAATTGCAACACAATCCTGTCATGTTAATATTATACCTCTGACAATCAACTTACCAATCCTTCTCAATAGGATGATAAGTCCCTAAATTTTCTCAAATCGTAATCAACTTATCAATCCTCCTCAATAGGATGATAAGTCCCCAAAGTTGCTCAAATCACAACACAATCCTATCACGTTAATATTATACCTCTGACAATCAACTTATCAATCCTTCTCAATAGCATGATAAGTCCCCAAATTTGCCCAAATCGCAATCAACTTATTAATCCTCCTCAATAGAATGATAAGCCCTCAAATTTGTTCAAATCATAATCAACTTATCAATCCTTCTCAATGGGATGATAAGCCCTCAAATTTGCTCAAATCGCAATCAACTTATCAATCCTCCTTAATAGGATGTTAAGTCCTCAAAGTTGCTCAAATCGCAACACAATCCTATCACGTTAATATTATACCTCTGACAATCAACTTATCAATCCTTCTCTATAGGATGATAAGTCCTCAATTTGCTCAAATCGCAATCAATTTATCAATACTCCTCAATAGGATGATAAGTCCAACAAAAACTTGTTCGAATCACAAGTCCTTACATTTGTTCAATTCACAAGTCCTTCAAACTTGTTCAAATCACAAGTCCTTCAAACTTGTTCAAGTCACAAGTTCCCTCAAAATCTTATTCAAACCACAAGTATGAAAGGCATGCCAAGTTAACATACTTTTGGCACATTAAAAAAGTCTAAAAGGCTTGATTGAAAACGTGAGGGCCAACCCCGCGTCTCAACTCCAAAACGCGAGAGTCAACACTGCATCTCAAACTAAAGATGCAAGAGTCAGCCACGTGTTCCAACTTCAAAACGCCAGAGTTCATCCTTGTAACGACTAGCGTGGACCAAAGCGAGAGTCAGACAAAGAAGATATCCAAAGTATTTTAAAAGTCTGTCCCAGTCAATCGTGAACTTTCAAAAAGTTTGGAGAGGGTTCTGTAGGTTGTCTAAAATTTTTAAATGATAGTTACTACCCGCAAAACACTGTCGATGAAAGTTACAATCTGATGATCTTCACAATGGCAGAGGAGAGTTACAATTTGATGACTCTGGAACATAAGGGTTACAACTTGAAACTCGTTATGAAATCTAACCAAGAGATTACGAGAAATCAATCTCTTCAAGCTCGAAACGCGAAGCTTAGCATCGCATCTAAGCACAAAAACGCATGGCTCACCACCGCGTCTGCAAGCTCAAAATGCAGGGCTCACCACCGCGTCACAAAGTACAAAACGCGGAGCTCGTTTACCAAAGTCCAAGCACAAAACACGGGGCTCACCACCGCGTCACAAAGTACAAAATGTGGAGCTTGTTACCACACTTCAAGCTCGAAACGTGAGGATCACCACTACGTCTTCAAGCACAAAATGCGGGGCTCACCACCGCGTGTCCAATTTCAAAGCGCGGAACTCAGCACCGCGTCTAAGCTCAAAACACGGAACTCATTATCGCGTTCGAAGTTCAAAATGAGGGGCTCATCCTCGTAACACAAAGGACAGCCTCATGCTCAAAATGCGAGGGTCCCAACCCCACGTTCCAGTTTTGAGCTAGAGACGCAAAGGTCGCTCCAAAACATGAAATTCGCGTTTGACTCGTTCAAACACGATCTGAACGGTTCCAAAACTGTTTTGCACGATGTGGGCCATTAACCCTCATCAATGAGAGTTTTAAGGGGGTGGTTACACCCCATTAAACCCTCATCATGGAGAGATTTAAAGGGGCAGTTACATCCCATTAAACTCTCATCAATGAGAGTTTTAAGGGGGCAATTACACCCCTTAAACCCTTATAAATAGCTGAAAAATTAGCTGAAGAAGCTCTCTCTCTCAGACGGAACCAGAAGATTAGCTTTGAGGAGCTTTCTTTTTAGTTTCAACTAGGCTTAAAAAGGGCTTTTCCTTTAGATCTCCAACGTCCATTTGAAAAGGGCCACGAAGAGGACTTCCACAGGACCAAGAAGTCTTCTTTGGAGAGATCAAACTCCTTCTTGAGTTTGCAAAACTCGTTAGAGTTCAAAACTTACTCAGCGAGTTCTTTCCAACGTTGTTCCACGAGCCAAGACGGTCGAATCGTCAATGGGATACAAGATTCAAGCTCGCATCGCTACCGCGAAGAACCCGGCCTTAAACAAAAGGGAGGATCTCCGTCGATCCTTCCTTCTTTTATAAATCGGGCAACCGATCGAGGAAGTTTGTAATTTCTTTTTCTAAGTCGTTTAGAGAGGGATTACTTTTAGAGATTGTAATTTTTCTCGCGAACACGTGCGGTCCGGAGCGTGTGCTGGCACGTGCTCTTTTTGCACATGTTGTCTTTAAACGAGCTTAAATGTTTTGTATGTGCTTACTTGAAACCAGCTGAATGTTTTGTACGTTACAAACATTACAAGGATTGAATAGGTTTTATTGGAGATGTTACAAACATTGCAATAATTAGAATTCAAATCGTTGTCTCCTGTAAACCTTATAAAATGGCCTCTTCTGTTCATTTGTAATACACAGAGAAAAAATAAACTCTGTTTTTTGTATTTCTCTTTTACAATTCTAAGCTATTATGTTTTGGAATTTCTGGCGAACTGAAATAGTGGTCGAGATGTTCAACAGAAGAGAGCGCTTCTGTGGATTGCAGCCGTCTCATCCTCGGAAGATTTGTGCAGATTCAACTCTACCGTAAGTTGGGCATAATCTCTTCAAGGTCAGTTCTCAGATTAGAGGGCGATTCGGCACTTCTGTAAAGTATCACTTACTTGTAGTTTATTAGAAATGATGTTTTTAACTTTCTGCTTTTTCCGTCCTTTCCTGCATGGTTTGTTCCGTTTAATTTTGGATTTGTTTTTATGCTTGTTTTTTCCCAACAAATTATCCATTCTGGTATTTTGAAAGTTGTGAGGATTATCTAACAATCGCCCAAAGTTAAGGAATTTTTTTTTATTTAGCCTTTATAAAACAACCCCAAAATTACTAAGTTTGGAGAAAAATTTCCCTCATACCCAAACAGACTTACGTAGCAAATAGATCAAGAGTGATTTTACATTTATCCTTTCTCAAAGCAGCAACGTAAATAAAATTGATATTCCCTAGAAGCAACTTATCCCTAATTACGCCCTCAACCTTAACCTCTTCCATGGTTTAAAAAGACGTTATCACAAGAATACCTCGCTCGCCGGCAAGAGCTGTATACATCCTCTATAGACGAAGGGAGAGAAAGAGAAAGCTCTTCGGTGTTGTGATCACGACTTTATTTTGAGAAGGAACTGTTTAACTCGAGTAAGTTTTTTCTTTTCTTTTTTCCTTCATAAGAATTTAATGGCATATATTATCATAAGCTTTGAGGCATTGAAGAAACTAATTGCCATATGAGTGATTGATATTTTCTAATGAGTTGTTACTTACACTGCTTATGAAAAAAAAACATAGAAACAAAAGCTGAATGTACATAAATGAAATTATTATGAAGGTATGCACACTAGATTACATCATCAAATGAAGCTTTAAAAGGAACGATTTCGCATCGTGTTACATTAAGAAAATAAAATAAAAAGAAATAATCAAAATATTTAATCACGTGCAATACACATGCATTGTACCTATTATTAGTCAAAATTAACAAAATGTGTATATATATCTGGACACAACGCTATTTCCCAAATAAATTACTAAAGATTGACTACATATCTCACCATAAAAATGTTTAATACATGTAAATTCAGTACAACGAGTATATTTGATTCTCAGGATTTTTCTGGTTGAGATACAAAATTGTTCTCCAGAAAGTATGATCCATGAAATGGCTTTCAAATTCAGACTATTTTAAATTGCTCAACCAAAAAAAAAAAAAAAAAAAAAAAAAAAAAAAAAAAAAAAAACCCCAACAATTTTTCCTTTCCTCTGTCATTCAAATCTTAAGTAGTAACACCCCCCCCCTTAAATGTTTAGGGTTTTTTTTAGATATTAGTTCTTTACATCTGCCAAAATTGTATACTATTCCCTCAAATCTTGATAATTGTATAGGAGTATCTCAAATCATTTATAGTCTTGCAAATTCATCACTCGATACACTGGCGTTAGATTATAGGGGAATATTCCTGTAGTTGGAGGCAAAAAAACATTTTATGCCCTTTTGTTAAGTTCATAAACCCGTTCTATAGTTTTTAAAACATGTACATGCTCCCAAAAACCCAAATCCACTTAGATTATTCTCTAACAATAAGAAAAAGTGCTCTAACCTAAAAGCCAACAGTGAAAAACTTATGAATCATTTATAATCCCCTCAGATTTGAGAGAAACATAAAAGGAGGGGTAGTTTGACAACTGTAGGTATTGGGTTAGGTTTAACCCAAATATGGTTGTATTTCTTGACTAAAAAACTAACAGAGGGACGAACTTGCAAGACCCTATATAATTTGAGGGACAGAGGCACAATTACCAAGAATTGAGAGACTAATATGCAAGTTCGACATTCACCTTTAAGGGACTAATATCTTAAAAAAAAAAGCCCTGGTATTTATTTTCATTTACGTTTCCACAGAAGCGAATCGTGACGCTGGTCTCCTCGGTGAGCCAAGACTAATAAAAGGGCAGAGAGTCCTCCTCTTTATTTCTCTTCGTCTCCAGAGAATTTTCACAAGCCAATGGCGCTGCCCTATTTGGAAGTTGTTTTAGGTAAAACTTTTAGTTTTCCCCCTTTTCTCTTCGATTCTTAACTTTATACCCGCGATGATATGATCTCTACGCGAAGTGGCAAATTTATTTTCCCCAAAACGAGGTGATTTTTTTCATATTAGGTTTTACTTTCTTTTCTTTGGGTGTAAATGTTGAGCGGAGATCATCAGATTAGGGTTTCTTAGGTTTCAGTTACTCGTTTTAGCATTCGATGTTGATTCATAGAAAATCTGGTTAAATGGCGATTTAACTTTCTCCCTGAGCCATCTCTGGGGGAAGTTTGTTTACTCTTTCGTGAATATAGTAAGTGGTGAAATAAAAGTTGACCTGATATTCTGGTGAGGGATCTAGGAGGGTTTTAACTCTTCATGTCCTTTTAAGTTTCAAATTCTGAGTCTTCTGACTTTACATTTTCATTGTTATCGAGGTCCTTTTCGGTAAGGATATCGAGGTTGATTGTCTGGATTTTACCACATACAAAAGATAATCGATTATCTAGGCAAGCATCTAAGTTCTTAGTGATAAAATGAAGTGTCTAAAAGTCTGCGTTAATTGGGAACAGACCTCTGTAGTATAGGCCAATTGTAAGGCTCTGTTTGGGAGTTCACTAAGTAAAGGAACGGAAAGTTAAGTAACGGAAAGGAAAGGTAGGGAATGAAAGTGAAAAGAT
>JBAKGM010000200.1:29079658-29090056 GCA_037177215.1 Asparagus racemosus
AAACTCCCAAACGAAGTAAACTTGAAATTTTACATTCACTTCCATCCATTTACCTCCATCCAAACAGGGTGTAAAGGGACCCCATGTAGTCCTATTTGTTGCTAACAGGCCCCTTGTGGTTCTGCTTGTTGCGAATAGACCCCCTGTAGTATTGGCCCAAGTGTGAATACAACCCCCTAAGTTAACTTTTTCGACTCTTTTAAAAGTAAAAAAAAGAAAAAGCAATTGGGTGTCTATTCACACCGATAGAACTATAAAGGGTCTATCTGCCTCCTCAAATATTTTTAATGGTTTTAAGAGAAAAAAATTCACCCAGGGGGTCTACTCGCAACAGGTAGAACTATAGGGGGTCTATTCGCAATAAATAGAACTACATGGCGTCTCTTTGCAATTGGCTGATACTAGAAGGGGTTTGTCTGCAACTAACCCTAAAAGTTTTAATGTAAAAATCTTTCATTAGATAACTGACAAGGCTTCAATGTTTTAAAAAGCCTCCGCCTAGCCTGTGTAAGCGTATGCCTAGGCCTAAGCGGTGCCTAGGCCGCCCGCCTAGTGTCTAGGTGGAACCTAGGCTGCCTACGTCATTGGGAGCACCTTGGGGAGCGTGGTCTGCTTACGTGGATTGCATCCTTTAGGCCTTGATTGCGATTTCTTCCATTGCAACCTCCACATCCTCCAACCTCCAAACTCCGGCCTCAAATTATGAACACCTTTACCTCCTCAGACCTTTAGCAAGATCTCCACCACCACGAAGAAAGAAATCTGCCTAGGTGCCAGTCCGACGTCTAAGGTTTCTGTACCATTGGCATTTACTATCAATTAGTGTAATTAAAAAATAAAAACTAGAAAAACCTCCTAGGCCTCGCATAGGCTCTAGCGTTGAGTCCAACGCCTAGGCCGCCTAGCACTTTCAGTAACCTTGCAAGGCTTCCTCTTCTCTTTATATTGATGAAAGTTATGGAGTTTTTATTATTTAACATGATCTATTGAGTGTGTAAGTTGCACTGTTTAAGAATATGTGCAACATTCTAAGCTTTTATACCTGAACATGTGTGTTTGTATTTTGATATTTCAAGTAACAATATATGATGTATCCTGTGAAAAAATGGACGCGACAACATCTATTAGTGTTGTAATAACTTTGTAACCTGGCTTAGTGCTTGAAACATTCATCAAGTTCATGTATCCTTCGTTTAGATATGCCTAACATAAAGAAATATGATATGTGGGCCTATAGGTGCAACAACATTGTCAATGAAGAAATATCTCTGCCAAGATTGGAGAGTTTTTAAATTTTATTGGGATGCATGCAAGTGTTTTTTTAGTTAACGTAATTGGGATGATGACCTATAATTCATAATAGAACTTAATGACAGAATACTATTCATGTAGTTGACACCCAAAAAAAATTGATATAAATACTTCGTTGTTTTATCTGTGCGTTTGTTTTTGGTGTTTTTCTTTTGTGTGTGTTTCTTTGGGGGCGTGGGGGGGGGGGAGTGGGCAAGATTAAGGTGGACATGTGTCAGGTTATGTACTATTTGGATCTAGGGAATGTAAGAAAAGAGGATGATAGTCTTCTTGTAGTTTAAACACTCAAGCTTTCTTGCTCTCTCAATTTTTTTTCCTTGTCCATTTCTTTTTCTTTTTTTCAACCTAGAAAGGGATGTTGGAACACAGATGTTTGATCGAGGATTTTACTAATCAGTTAATGTATGTATTACCTATTGTGAAATGCAATCAGTTTGGGCTTCTTTGTTGATTGAGTTTAATTTTCATTATGATGAAAGGTGAGGTAGTCTACCCAACTAACTAGTCTTGTAGGATTCTGGAAAGACCGTCTCTTGCTCATTGTTCAGGAACTTAAAATACGACGACTTTAGGCTTTCATATTTGTTGGTCAAATCATGTTGTATTGCCAATCTCATTTAATGCAAAGAGCTTGGATGAGAATGGTGACTTCATGTTACGTTACTTATGCTATCTGTTAAAGCCAATCTAGATTTTTTCAATATTGTAATTGGCCAACTTCATGAGTAAGGTGCTAAGCTTGAGAGAAGAAAAATTGGAGGGTAAACTTCTTCTCCCATAGATTAAAGGTTGTCCCCTCCTAGTGTAGACAATCCTGATGGCAGAGTGTCCTTTGTTTATGTGTGACTACCTTGTGCTTTATATTCTTCTTTACTTTTTTATCTTTTCATTTTGTTTTATTTTTATGAAACTGAAGTTTGTATAAAAAACTCAGTTTGAAGTAAATTAGAGCACATCATCACAGTGCTGTTGCTCTGAAAAAGTCATAAAACTTAATAGACTTGAATCTTGAATCTTTCGAATTAGTTTCCTCATAGCAGATGCTAAATCTATACATTTTAAGTATACCTATTAATTTGTTGCTCAATTCACATGGAACTTTTCTTTCAAAAGAAAAAGAAAGGATAGTCTGGGTGTTTGATTGAAAACCTAAAATTGCGTAGATAAATCTTCTCCTTTTAAGTTTGTGCAATGAGCCAACAGGTGGAGTCCTTAATATGTCAACTTTTATGTTATTTAGAGGAGCTTTGAATTTGTACAAGTTCTAATCATTGAATGAGCAACCTTGAGAAAACCTTGAATCTGCCTAGGCAGACCTTGAACTTTGCGAGCCTAGTCTCTAAAGAAGAGACGATCCCAGAAATTTTAAGGGGACCAAGAAGTCATTTTAGAAAAGTACTCTCCCTTGTTACGGAGTATAGGATTAGAATAAAGTGATTGTTTGAGTTAAAACTTCAAGATGTAAATCTAAAGATGGATGTTTATAGAATATTGGATCCATTGCTGAAGTTTTATTGAGCTGCATAATTAAGCTTGATCCTGAATAGAGCCATTCTCAGATTTGCCAAGCTTGTTCAATTATTTAAATGAGCTAAAATTCCATTTAAGCTTGTCCGTTTAGCTTATAAGCTACTTTTGATCTGATCCTGAGTTGAGGCTCAGACTTCCAAGCTCTTTACATCTCTGATGCTTGGAAATTAACTAAACACATGAAACTTTTTGTATTAATGATAAAGAAGCTTTTCTTGATTATTATCCTAATCAGTAATCATCATTCCTACTTTTGACTTTCTCTTGCAGGTTTTATGATCTTAATGTACATTTTTGAAACCTATCTGGACATCCGACAACATGCAGCACTCAAGCTGCCCAGCCTTCCTAAATCGTTAGAAGGAGTGGTCAGCCAAGAAAAATTTGAAAGATCTAGATCTTATAGCCTTGATAAAAGGTGTGCTATCTTCCCCAGGTTTCTATTTACTTCAGTTAATAACTTAATATAAGCTATGCATAAGTTCTCTTAGTATTATGTGCTATATGTTTTTAATCCTGTAACTGTTCAGAACTCTTGCTCTTTTTCTAGCCTATTAAATACCATCTATACTTGAAGACTAATTTGTTACTTAATTCCAGTCACTTCCACTTCGTTCATGAAGCTGTAACAATTTTGATGGACACTGCAATTTTGTTTTTTGGCATATTACCTTGGTTCTGGAAGGTAACAATTTGCACCTTGCATAATTTGGCGCGTTTTCCATCAATCATATGCTGGAACTTCTTTTGTGGTTGCAGAAATCCGGAGAGTTGGCAGTGTACATGGGTTTGAATGCAGATAATGAAATAATTCACACTCTTTCATTCTTAGCAGGAGTCATGGTTTGGTCACAGGTATGGATGTTAATCATTCTACTAAACTTATTGGTTCAAGCAGACAGTTAGAGTCATATTATTTCATGGTCTTACCCTTTCCTGAATGGTTTGCCTCTCTGTTGTTGTTTCTCACTTATCCTGCCAGTCCCCACCACATAGGCAAAGTTACATGGATTGATAGAAATAAACATGGAAATGCAGTTCTAGATTTTCTTTCAATACTAATAGTTTAAAAGATTTTGGCTAATTTTAAAATCTCCTGAGGTGAAAGCATCTCCTTTACCATCAATATCCATTGTTTTGACTGGAATTCTTTAGTGCTATTGCATTCTTTGCTACATTTAATTCCATACTATGCTCTTGGGCTTAATTTATATTCTGGTACATATCCATGCATTTCTTATATTTTCTAGATACTCATCAGGAAGTATTTCTAGCTGGATGTGTTGAATGGATACGTCAGTAGCACCTAATGATTTGACTTAACAGCTGAGTGAAAGTGCATGGTGATTTGTTCATATACTGTGATGTCAAATGAAGCTCTTGAATTTCTGGTGGATATTCATAGAATAGAAAGAAATAAGATATTATTTTTGTTAGTTGTAAGAAAGAATATTATGAAAGTTCTACGATGAAGATCATCTCTAAAATTAGTAAGTGGAGATTGATTAATTGGTACATGAATGGGTGGTTATTACAATGACTCTGTGTTTTAGTTCGTAGATGAATTTAGGTTTATTTTGAAAATCTTTTGTCATGACCTGTGCTAGAGCTGAGCTTGTTCTCATACTTGCGAGGTGGAATCTTCTAGGAGTCCATGCACTTGGTCATTTGATTTAATGCATGTGATATCAATGTTTTAAATGTCGGATGTCGGTTCATGTCGGACAGCCAAAATTCATGTCGGATGGCGAAAATCGGGGATATGTCGGGGATATGTCGGTGACATGAAAAAAAAATATCAGATTGCCATATCGGTGTGCATATGTGTAATATAATATCATAAATGGAATCTAAACATACTTAATAATTCTATTGTCTAAACATATGATATGATGCATTGAATCAATTGATGTTAGGATCACTAACCATTGAGAAAGATAGAAATTGAGACTGAGAATGAGAGATGAGGGCGGAGACAAGAGAGTTGGAGAGGGAGAATGAGACAATGAGAGAGACAGGGAGGAGACAGACTGAGAGAGTTTGAGAAGGAGATTGAAAAAGAGAGAGATTGAGAGAGAGAGGGACTGTCGACTGAGGGGGAAGAAAGAGGGACTAAGAGAGAGAGACGACTGAGAGAGATTGAGAGAAAGAGGGACTGAGAGAGAGAGACGACTGAGAGAGATTGAGAGAGAGAGAGACGACTGAGAGAGATTGAGAGAAAGAGGGACCGAGAGAGAGATAGAGATTGAGAGGGAGAATGAGAGGGAGAGAGATACATACCTTCTTCGAAGCTTGACCTTCCACTCTTCCACTCCAAACTAGGGTTTTTTGAAGCTGAGAGAGAGAGAGAGAGGGAGGGAGAGAAAGAGAGATGGATGAAGCTTTTGAGAAATAAAGAGGGAGAATGAGAGAGAGATTTGCCTATTTAACTTTGCGTAGAGGCCCCGAAGAAGATGGATGCGCTGCTGCTCAGGGATGAAGAAACGGAGAAAAGAGGAAGTAGAAAGCGTGTTTCGTTGCTGATTTGGGCAAAAAAACCCTAAAGTAAAGATACATGGGTTTACTGGGTCGGGTCGGGTTTAGCAAACTTGACCCAATAAGCTTAACACTGAAATTTGTCCAATTTGGCCGATTTTTCAAGGCCGAAATGGCGCCCGCAATATCCGATTTTTTCAGATGTCCCTGACATGACCTCAAAACTACAATACCCATTAAAAACCCAAATATCGTGGCGACTAGAGCATCAAACTGACATGTCAGCCGCCATGTCTGCCATGGCAGCCGACATTTAAAACATTGTGTGATATACCTGCTGATGGAAATAACTTTCTTGACCAGATGAAAAAGTTTTGAGGTCCCCTGAGGTTGTGGTATCTCATAGACATTGTTTTTCCTATTTCTTTCCCTCCTTTCATGCTGGTATTTGGCAACAGTCCTTTCTCTTCCTCTCCTCCCTTTCTCATCAAGAAGTTTTTATTTCTTTTAGATTATCTTAGGATAAGTTTCATGGTAATGTCTTCTTTTATTAAACTATTGGATGACTTCTGGTTATCGAGCTTTTTCTCATGAACCACGATTATTGGGTGCTTTATCATTTTCGAAGTGGGTCCTAGTTGACTTCAACTGGCTCAGCAAAACTCACTCAAACTTACCGTAGAGATTAAGCGAGCCTACTGGGCCATGAATATCAGCTTTGCAACGGCGAAATAATTGAAAATTTGGTAAATTTAAAATTCTCTTGACTTCTCTGAGCAATCTATATAATAAAACTGAACAAGTCATCCCAAATCGTTTGTCCAACTCCTATAGCATGTTATTGCCAGCACTTGATTTCATGAAACGGTTAAACCGACAAACTTATGAATTATGATATTGGGGGTTTTCATTTATAAACCCAACAATTTACTCTCATTTACCAAAAAACCACCAAGTTCTATATGTTACAATAAACCCTATATACAAAGTTTGATACCTTTAAACCCAAAATATATAATACAAACTTTATAGCGGAATACAATAGGATGTATAAAGGGCGGTATAGCCAGACATCATAGAAAAAATAGCCTCATACTGTAGGGCGTATAGCTACACGCTATAGTGTATAGAGCTACATACCATATTGCATTATTTTAAATATCCTTGATATATCTGATATATCCATTGTATATCTTTTCATAAGGCTTGCTGTAAAATGATATGGTCTTAGTATTATTTGCCGCTTTTTAGCAATTTTTGGGCGATATATACATTACGTCGACGATATATCAGCCGATATGTTCGCCGATATATCCTTTTATAGATCTCGTCGTAAAAGAATATATAGTTTTAGAAAATTTCTTTAACGTTATTCAACAAAAAATCTAGCTCTATGAAGTTTTTTAGCAAAATTTTAGTAGGCTCTTTTTTCTAAGGGGGTTATTCGTTCGGGATTGTTTGGTATGACCAAGTTTCCAACATCCTTGGATTTGGGTTAGCACTAGGATTTCCTAATTAAAGCCCTGAATTCTTAGTACTATATTTGAAGTTTTAGTAGGATTTCCGGAGTGAAGTGTGGAATCTCGGGCTAAAGTTTAGATTCACGGACCATTTGAATTAGAATTGTGGTACTAATTTGTATATTTAAATATGTAAATATTAAATATATTAGAAAATTTTATATCATACATTTGACGTCAAATATTTGAATGATTTGATATTGAATTTTTTAAATATTTAATATATTAAAATTTTTAATATTATATATCTAATATTTATGTATAATATATTTCATATCTAACATTTAAATAAATACCAAATGTTTAAATTATTTATATATTTAGGAATTGTTGGATAATAAACATATATAATAATTTTCATATTAAATATATTTAATATTAAATTTATTTCATTTTAAATGGATTATATAAATTTAAAGAAGTTGATTAACATATTTAAAATTATATATATTCATGTTAATATATCAATAATTTAGAAATATTAAATATTTAACTTAAATATAGTTAATATGAAAATTATTACTTATTTAAATAAATAAAGAGAAGAGGAGAATTACAATCCATGGTGTGGGAACACAATCTGCCAATTTTCGACTTGGGACTTTTTGTAGGAAATTTCTCAATAGATATTATAGAGTTGGATTGGAGTTTGGATTTTGAAATCCGTGTCCGAGTAACAATCCTAGACAACCCATAACACCTTGAATTCAAATTCAAATTCTAGTCCTAAACCAATTACACCTTAAATTCAAATCCGAATCGTAGGCCTAAACTAATAACACCGTAAATTTAAATTCAAATCCTTGTCCTAACCGAATGACGCCCTAAATTGAAATCCAAGAAAATGTCCGAGTTGAAACCAACAATCCTCAATCAATAACCCCTAAGTAAGTTTTTGCAAATATTATTTACATTTTTGTAATCTTTGATTTCATCTACTATGTTTAGATTACATTTTAGGACATTATATTATGTATACACATTTTAGGACATTACATTTTGTAATCAGCATAGCAAAATGCATTGTTGAAGCTTCAGTTTAATTTTTTATGAGCAATATAGCAATTTTTCAATCCATATTACTTTTTATCATGCAATCTTTCCTCGTTTATGAAGTCCTTTTGATTGTTTCTGTTTTTTGTTAGAAATTGCAACTCAAAACAGTTTTTGAAATTCGGGCACATCATAGTCTTTTATTGGATTATACAATAATGGTAATTTATGACTGACACGTTGTTTACTGTCGTGCAGATCACTGACTTACCTTTTTCACTCTATTCAACATTTGTAATTGAGGCCCGCCATGGTTTTAACAAAGTTGGTTAACTTTCTATGGTCTTTTTATGCCTCCTCTAGATGTGCTTAAATTTTCAATGCTTATTTTCCTGCCAGAAGAAGTGGTTTCGTCTTGTTAGAGTTTTATGGTCGTGGTTTTGTTTTTCTTTTTACTGATTGGTCCCTGGACTTTCTTATTTTTTGCAGCAAACTATATGGCTTTTCTTCAGGGACATGATTAAGGGGATCTTCCTTTCAATCATAATTGGACCACCAATTGTGGCTGCAATCATTGTCATAGTGCAAGTATGATATCATTCAGCTTTTATTATTAGTTCACAATAGTGTTTAATCCACATAGCACGTTTCATTGTACACTATTGTGCTAAAGTTTACTAATTGCAATGTCGTTGAAATTTGAATTTGCAATGACCCTATGTTGTATAAACTAAGTTCTTCTCTGTCTGCAGAAAGGAGGTCCTTACCTGGCGATCTACCTTTGGGGTTTTATGTTTGTGCTATCCATAGTAATGATGACACTTTATCCCATTCTAATAGCTCCTCTTTTCAATAAGTTCACTCCTGTGAGTATTTGCTTTCTATGCAAAGGTTAATGAATAGTTAAAATTTAGTTTCCTGTATGACGTTAAAGCAGTTAAACTTTCTTTTTGTTATTCCTAATATATCTGGTTGCAGAAGTACTCGTTTTAGTTCTCTACCTTGTCGTTTACTTGTTTCTTTAGTTAGATAACTTTTTTATTTCATATTTTGAAACAATTCCAAAAACAGCTTCCTGAAGGAGAGCTTAGAGAGAAGATAGAGAAGCTAGCAGCCACCCTAAAGTTTCCCTTGAAGAAACTCTTTGTCGTGGATGGTTCTACAAGGTCAAGTCATAGTAATGTGAGTTTTCAGTCTCTGCAATGTTCTCTAACATTTTCCTAACTGCAGTTCTATTACAAGCAAAGGCAATTTCTGCTTGATGATCAATGTGTATTTTTTTTCTTGATATATAGTATTTTTCATAAAACTTGTATATTGAAAATGGGGTCGACAATTTAACCAAGCTGTTATAAAATTTTGCTTGGGTTGCTATAATTTTAACACAAGGTCCCGAGTTAAACTCCTGAACGATTAAGTTTTCAACTGTTCGTAAGTTTAAATTGCAAAAATTTCTTCCTACTTGTTTAAACTGAACAATGATTATATAGATAAAAAGATGATTTTTCTTACTAATTAGGTTGATTGATTTTTGCAAAAAACGAAATCTGAGGTGTAAACTTCATTTGAGCATCTAGGACTCCAAGTCATGACCGGAAGCTTGATCTGCTATTAAAAATCATGAAACATTTTGCTTTATGGTTATTTTTTTGGGTAAAATTTTGGAAACCTCACATGCCTAGAGATATGGGACCAGATCTTGTGTTTATAAAGCAATGATTACAATTTGTTGCCTATGGGGATTGGGTGGGTTCTACATGTTCTGGTGCAGAAATATGCAATAACCACTTTAAGAAAATGTAGTTGGAACAAGTTCCCCAATAAGATTTCTATGAGTACTAATGGAGTTATTGTGTACTATTATTGTTTGTAGACATGTAGATGATGTCTCAGGTCTTATCTAGGATTTAAGAAGACTTCACCAAGGAAATTATTTTGAGTTGGATTTAAGAAGCTTCAACGAGGAAATTATAATGAGTTGGATTTAAGAAAACTTCATTGAGGAAATTACAATGAGTTCAACAGCAATAGCAATACACATGCCCCTACATTGCATATAGATTTGCTAATCTGGAATAACTTATTCGAAAAGAATCTTAGGATACTCAAACAGAGCATCTTTCATTGCAGTTAAATTTAAATTTAAAGTAAAATATCTCCCCCCCTCTCTCTCTAATAGCACAGTAGTACGTCTCGTGAATAGAAGATACTTGCTCCCTACATAGCACAATAGTACGTCTTGTGAATAAAAGATTCTTGCTCCTTACTGTAATTGACCTACCTCAGGATGCTATAAATATCCCCCCTCCATCTCCCTTGTGCTCATGTCAATGAATCACTGTCCAAGATTTTCCCCCCGCCATTTTCTACTAATTTTTCATTTATTTTATTTCTTTTTGTTACCAAGTGGAACGAGATGTGCTTGCTTAAAATCTCTATTTTTTAATTTTCTATATGCACATTTTTAGTCACTAGTGAATTAGTCTGTTTAGTCTTTTTTTCCTGATTTACAAGTGTAATTCCTCTCGTAATAAATATAGATTTATCTGTTCTAGAGCTTATATATATA
>JBAKGM010000200.1:29155447-29166777 GCA_037177215.1 Asparagus racemosus
AATCAAGCCTATATACCAAAAGAATAATATCATCTGAAAATCAATCCTATAAAAGCATATACATAGGCATGTCCAAAATTTTATTAAAAAGAAAATGAGAAGAAAGAAAGAGAAAGTTTTATTTTGTTTATGAAAAAAATGGTATAGAAAAAATGTGAAAACAACCTAAAAAGAAAAAGAAAAAGAAATAAAAAAAACCAAAAACATGTATATACGACATGAAAGTGAAGTATGCCAATATAAAGAATGTGATAAACGAAACATAAGTGAGCCAGATTGTAAATAATAAGTTTGTACAAACCAAGTATCTCATGCATTACAAAAGAATATACATGTCCAAAATTAAAAAAAAATCTAAAAAGAAAGAAAAAAGAATTATGACCTCCAACTCAAGAAAGCAGCAAATCGCCGAATCATGTACTCATCACCCTCGTCATCTCTCTACATCTCCTCATCCTGGTCCTCGCCACTATCAACCCCATGTGAAGTCGATGGATGAGGGGCTCTTGTACGCGATGGTACTCCTATGTAGTCGCCTGCATACACATGTTATCTCCCGAGAAATGGATTCTTCTGATGTAGAGCTCCTATAATAAACTGTAGAGAGGCATTGTAGCTGGTATGATGCACGGTCATGTCCCTCCTAAGGGTCTTTACGCTCTCTCCAAGAGTCTACAGAGTCCAAGAGTAGAACAAGAGGAATCTGGTGCCTATGAAGCGGATGGCTGGGATCCAGATGATTGCTCACTAATGGTCAGTCTCTTCCCTCTCACAGCTAAACTCTTCCTCACAGTCTTGTTGGACAGTGAAGCTCTTCCCTTCTCATATAGGTCAGAAGTGTGTGAAAGGGGAACCTTTGATCGTGGTAAATACAAGTGATGAGGAAGGGGTATACAAGCTGAGTCTTCTGCCGAGTGTTCTTTTCAACCACCTCCCTCGCAGTAGCTACAACCATACACATCCAACTAAAATCAGCCCTACAACATCAAAAAGACGTACCCCTTGCAAGCCAATACATCTAGACCATATCCCAGATGCTAAGAGTCGTGTAGCAGCATTGGGATAGTGTCGAACTTGAGAAAGAGGTTGAGGAGAATGAACTTAGGCTTGAGATGTCCTCTGTTGAAGATACCGAGATGTATCCTCTCACAAAGATACTTCATCATCGTGCTGTAGCTCTAAGAACCCGCAGCTAAACTAGTGGAATAGGTGGAAACATCCATGCTATCTATAGGAGGCTTAAGGAGACTCAGGACCTTTCTGATGTATGCCGGTGTGGTCTTGATCTTCTTCCCCTCTCACTTTGGTTATAGCAGTCTACTTCCCCTTTTCTCTATAAAAGTTAATGTAAAATTCCCTCACAAGAGTGATATTTGCTCTCTCGAGCTGTATATATATTACAGAGCTAAGCTCGGCCCTATTGATGTTTGCGTACTCCTTGAGATAGTGTGCATCTACTCCTTGCTAAAAAACAATGAGAAGTTTTTCATACTTCTCTTGTACATATTTCAAGGTAAACTGATCAACTCTAGCACATCTTGAGTTTAACATTTTCTACAAATGTATATAAATATAATTTAGTATAGAGAATACACATATAAAAGGGTAAAAATAAAAAAGAATTGAAAACCCATGATAAAAGGTCAAAAATGACAAATATGCTCACTGACCGTCAATGGTTTCCTACAGACCATCAACGGTTGTCAAGCAAAACCCATAAATTTCATCCGTAATTTCAATAATTTTCTCAATTATTTCAACTCTAAACAACAAATCCAACCGTATATATTTGACTTTCAACAAGATCCACCACAAATAGAGAGATAACCCTAAAAATGATCAAAAGAGGGATCAGGGTTTCGAATTTACCTTCATGATAATGCAAAAGAGGTTTAATCACAACATTGAAAAAGAAGAACTTCAAAAACTTGTTAGGTCACAAATAAACCTTAAGAGGATCGAAGAAAAAGAAGAGAAATTGTAGAGGAGATAAGATCCATTCTACCACATAAAGTAGACATGAAATGGGTGCAAAAGAGTTAAATTATTTCCTTTCACAAATAAAGGTTGAAACTTTTTATGTTTTGCTAAATATGAATAACCAAGTTCAATTTTAGTTTTTGCAAATTGTTGATCGGAAAAGATCATGTTTAAACCCCTTGATCCCAGAGAAAAAAAATTTATTGGCTTTTCCAAATTTATATTTTTAAACTTTAGTTGTTCATTTTCATAAACAATAGTGATGCCCTTAGTTTAAAACTTTATTTGTTCAGATGGTAATTCACACAATAGTATGTTTATTTTAGCAATCAATTTTTCATTTTCAATGATTTTTTCTTCTAATTGCTTAGATAAACATGAATTTTTGTCTTGATAAACAGAACATTGTGTGCACTCAACTATAGTGATTTCACGAGATGAATTGTATGAATCCAATTTTAAGGAGAGAGATTCAACTTTATGACATAAGGTTTTCTTATCTTTCCTCAAATTTGCATTTACTCTCTTTGTCACTTTATATTTTTCAGCTATTTTCTCAAATTGTCTCAACATTTTATTATACTTAAAATATAACTGATCATATGAATGATATACCTCATTCTATGAACCTTCACTTCAGAGTCATGTATGTCATCTATTCTGAATTTGAAGTTGCTCTATTTCTCCCCATATAGAACAAATTAGCATTATTCTCACCTGCGCTCGAGCTAACTTTTGATTCTTCATCATCAATCATCATGTCCCAAGTTGTCACTTTCAAAATTTCACACTCCATTTTCTTGTCCTTCTTGTTCAATAGGCACTTGTTCTTATAGTGACTTGGTTTCCTGCAACGATAGCAAATAGGTTTAGTTTTAGATTCACTAGAATAATATTTATTTACCTTATTTGTGTATTGATTCTATCTATTTTGTAGGTATTTCTATCCACTTTTTGTTCTCAAAATAGACTTGAACCCTCTGACAATTGGTCCAACTAGACTATTTTCATTTTCGGAACATGAACTTAATTCCTTCTTCATTTTAGATTGGAATTTCTCTTTTTTGACCTTCAAAACTAATGACATCTTCTTGAAAGTAATCTTCTAAATCATTTTTTCTCTTTTAATCATACTTCATAGCTGAGAAGATTTCACACAAGGTCCTCAAGAGTTAGTTTAGAAAAAATTTGCAATTCTTCAATAGCCATTACATTTGGTTCCCGATCCCTGGAAAGAAAAAGAAGAATTTTTTTCACAAGTTTCTTGTTATCATGCTCTTTTCCTAAAGCTTTTGATCTATTCACAATAATCGAGAATCGGGTGAACATATACTGAATACTCTCCAAGGCATTCATCTTAAAATTCTCAAACTTACTCACAAGTATTGAAAATTTTATCTCTTTTACTTGTGAAGTTTCTCCGTGTATAACTTTCAAAATATTCTAAAGTTCTTGCACAGTAGTATAATTTGTCACACGGTTAAACTATTTAGCAATTAAAGAATAGTAAAGAGCACTCATAGCTTTTGCATTTAAAGAATAAAGCTTTTTATCACTAGAGGTCCACTTATGTCTAGGAGTGATAATGGTGGTCTTTACTACAACGGTGGTAGGTTCACTTTAGCCACTCTCTAAAATAACCCAAATCTCAAAATCAATGGATAACAAAAAGACTTTCATGTGGGCTTTCCATTAGGTGTAGTTTGTCCGATCAAAAAGTGAGGGTCGGTTAGATGTGTGTCCCTCAGGTAAAGTCATTACGGTTGTCAAACTAGACATTTCTACCCCAAGTTGTGAATCCTAAAGATTAGTAATGAGGTTCTGATACCACTTATTGGATCAAAGATGCAAGTCTAGAGAGGATGAATGTCATTGCTACCGTTTTTTTACTAGAAACACAGAATATGGAGCAAAAATATAAAATAAAGGCGGTAAACAATATAAAATAATATAATCAAACACCAATAGCAATCAACCAGGAACACACAAGATTTTATAGTAGTTCGGATAAAAATTCTATATCCACTCTTCCTTTTCATGAAGGAGCTTCCTCACTATACAAAGAGTTTCACCTGAATCACAAACCCGATTCAGTAGACTACAAGACGGTACTATGGAATCTACCTAAAACCAGTCGTCCAACCAAACCACCATAATGAATAACTCCGCTTTAGCTAGTCTCAACCCTCAATTCAACTAGGTTAAGTACGCCGTAAAGTAAGTTCAAAGAAAAAGCAACACAATTAATTATAGTTCAGAATACAAGAAAGACCTTACAGTCCTTTTGTTAAACGACCATCCCTGGAAGGATATAAGTGTAGCTCGATGAAAAACAATGAAGAAGATCAACCCAAAAGCAACTCTCCTCGATGAAACAATCCGGAGATCTTGTGTACGACGAGTGAGAGTTTGATGAGGCTCAGGGATCAAAATCTTCAACTTGATCTCTCACAAATTAAAACCCTAGGACTCTATACTCTTTTCTCTCTTTTAAGGACATAAACTCGCCAATAGGTCTAGAGAGAGATATCCTAAAAGTGATAGAGATTGGATATATTAGAAATGATAAATAGCTGTGATTAAATCTGAAAATCTACAATCAGCTGACTTTACAAGCGATGGTGACTCTCGGCCATCGATGGTGTCGAGGACCCATTGATGGTTGAGAACCCCCACCAATGATATAAAAGTCTCTAAAGTTAAAATCATCTATGACACATGTTGACCATCAATGAGTTCTTCTTACTATCAATGGTCAATACCTACCACCGATGGTAGAAAGGTCGAAATCAGCTTTTCAGCTAATTTTCCCGTCATTTCGCCACGTACTCTTCTTATATCTATATTTACCTATACTATATCATCTCAAACCAATATTAATACCAAATGAGAGTTTGTTATTACTCAAACAAGAGATATTACATGGACTGCATCCTAACAGAAAGGAGTTTAAAGATGAGAATGAATGCCTTAGCCGCGAGATAAAGGGTCTCGATTGGGCTAGAAAGCATATGGAGGTCAAGTTAAAGAATGCGGAGGAACGTAAGAAGTGGCCTTGACTCTTTACCGACTCATACGTTATGTAGGTGGTCATCACTACCGAATTAGTGCAAGACTTTGAGGCAGAGGTAGCCAAATTGATAGTGGAATGCAAAGAGCACTAATGTCGATGTGCTGAGAGGGAATAGGGGTTGACCAATAATCGCGGTGAAGCGTAGTTGCCTTCTTTTAGGAAGGGGAATGTAATGTTGCTCCTTTTATGCCTGTAACTGATCTGTTTATGTATGTTTTCCCGAATAATGAAATCTTTCCCTTTCCTTAAGTGTACAAATTGTATAGTAGTCTAAGCATCTACTGCCTTGTGCATGTCATTCTTGCTCAAGGATGATTTGTAGAGTGTGTGGCCAATGTTGTTCCACACTTCTTCCTCATTAACTCTCTTATTTAATGAGGATACCCTAATTGTGGCAACTCCCCCTTGTCGAGGTGAGGTGGGGTAGGTGACCGTAATAAATTCGCATAGGGATAGGTAAGCTCTGTCTCTTGGGTTGACCAATTTTCTCTGTAAAAGGGGAGAGAGTGTTCTCTTTAGTTTCTGCTCTTCTCATCTTATTTCCTTTTGTCTTGCTTTGTGTTTGAAAGAAATGGAGGACTTGTGCTTGCAAATTCGTGAGCACGAGTTAGAAAAACTAAGGGCTTTGGCATGCTTTCTGTTACTAAAATCCTGGTTGATCATTCTCGCACACATTTTTGTCGAGACATACGCCAACATGTTAGATGTGTACTGCGTTTATTTCGATCAGTCTGGAATAAAAAATATTGGTTTAAAGGTAGGGTTAAATATAGATAAATACTCCAAGTTTTCCTAAAAATTCATATAAAATACCCAAGCTTTATAACGTTACACATAAATACCCAAAGTTTACAAATGCTACACTTGAATACCTTAATATTTCTTAATTTTTTCGCATTGCTACCTACCATTAGTTGATCGTTAGAATATATCAGGAATATTCATTTTTTGCTTGCCATGTGTTAATTTGGCGCCTTCTTTACCCTTAAAGTTGATTTAATTTACAAACATCACCCTTATTATATATGAAGTTGTTTTCTCTCCAAATTTGATCTAATTTAACAATTTTCTCCCCAAGTTGGTTGCAGCTCATGATCCAAACCAATATTAGCAACAAAGGTTTTAAATAAAAAAAACAAGCAACAAACAAGTTTTAACACATGACAATCATCAATTAAACAAGTTAGGTCAAACCCTAACCCAGAGCAGCGCAAATCCTCCCAAAATCCATCTCCTTCAAGATCCAAAATCACAATGTGCCTTCAACTTACGAATTCGAGATTGAATTTTAACCTAATGCGATGACAATTTGGGGAAATGTGGGAGATTTAGGGAGAAAAGGGTGAGTTTGTGATAACAGCGTGTGGGCTTTCCTTCCTTTTATATTGTCTGATCAATGTCATTTGTAATTTTCTTTCCAACGGAATGAAATGTCATGATTTCTGTTACTAAAATCCTGGTTGATCGTTCTTGCACACATTTTTGTCGAGACATACGCCAACATGTTAGATTTGTAATAGGTTTATTTCGATCAGTCTAGAATCAAAAATACTACTTTAAATGTAGGGTTAATTAAATTTCACATAAAATACCCAAGCTTTATAACGTCACACATAAATACCCAAAGTTTGCAAATGCTACACTTGAATGCCTTACTATTTTCTTAATTTTGTTTTTGCATTGCTACCTACCATTAGTTGATCGTTAAAATATTTCAGGGATATTCATTTTTTGCTTGCCATGTGTTAATTAGGCACCTTCTTTACCCTTAAAGTTGATTTAATTTACAAACATCACCCTTATGATATATGAAGTTGTTTTCTCTCCAAATTTGATCTAATTTAACAATTTTCTCCCCAAGTTTGTTGCAGCTCACAATCCAAACCAATATTAACAATCGATGTTTTAAATAAAAAACAAGCAACAAACACTTTTTAACACATGACAATCATCAATCACGCAAGTTAGGTCAAACCCTAAACCAGAGGAGCGCAAATTCTCCAAGACTCCATCTCCTTCAAGATCAAAAATCACAATGTGCCTTCAACTTACCAGTTCGAGATTGAATTTTAACCGAATGTTATGATAATTTGGGGAAATGTGGGAGATTAAGGGAGAAAAGGGTGAGTTTGTGATAACAGCATGTGGGATTTTTATATATCTAGGTGTTATGGTCATAACCACTAATGAGTGATTAAAACAGAAAGGCAAAACATTACTGTGAACAAGCCCAATCACTCGTCGTCCCTGGACGACACGAATTCCCATACTCAACCCCATGAGGAGACCCGTGATCACCGCCGCTCTCACGATGCGCGGGGTGGCGCGAGGAGCGACGGGGGTAAACCGACCGGCCCCCCATTCACCCTAGAGAAGTTCAGACGACGCGACAGGCATTAAAGGTCGTCCAACCCCTCAATACGTCACCACAAAGTCGTCCGACGCTGTTCAGCAGCTAGGCGACCTCGTGCATCCGATCAACTATCTCCCCCCTCACTTCGCCCCTAAAAGCAGCCCGAAAGGCAATCCTGGTCACCCACTCTCGACCTCGAGGTTCTAGGACGACGTGAAAGGCGGTGATGGTCGTCCAACCGGCTGGCCATTCACATGGAAGTCTCCCGAAGACTCCCACCCCCTTTAAAAGACCTCGGGCACCTGGCATACCACCAATTCTCACGCACACCCCCGAGAGGCAACTCGGAGCGGCCTCCTCTGCCGCCTATCTTCTTGAGCGACTCGAGAAGCAGTCCCGGTCGGCCACTCAGCTGTGACCCGTCTTCTCGTCGTTCGTGGTCCCCATCATAACTGACAGCTACACAGAGTCTATAATCGACAAAACCCATCACAATCGCATTTAATGCACTGACTCCCCCCTTAACTCCTCCATCCCTCACGATATTTAAGGCACCTCGGACCCATGCTGCTGCAAACGCCGCCAATCCCATCCCATTAATGGTGAGTGGACAACGTGGACTTCAAGTCCTCCACAATTGGACACTTGTCAAGCATGCTGCGATGACAAAGGTGCATTGCAGCGGCCAGCGTACACAGAAACTGATCCCATCACCTCTTGACACGTGGAGGAAAGGGCTGATTCAGCGAATAGCTCTCATTAAGGCCAAAAGACGAAAAAGCCCCGGGAACCCTAGATATAAAAATCATTCAACATAGTAAATCAGGTAAGTTTTTCTCCATTGCCAAAACCCTCAGTAAATTCCTCTCAGATTTTTCCTCAAGATATTGTACTGACTTGATCGTCGGAGAGACCACCGGAGATCCCAACTCCAACCCTTCCACAGGTACCCGTTTTCGTGGGCACATCTCTCAACTGCGGTGAAAGTCATCGGATATAAGAAGAAAAGGCGGACTCCAATCTCCAAGAAGCTAACCTCACATCGAGATTAGTTGACTGTGTGATCGAGCATCAACAATAAGGATTAAAACTATTATAACAGTATGATCAATATGTATTCAGATATTTCGGATACAGATTCAGATATTTCACTACAAAATCACATCCGTAACTATATTCTATAGATAACAGGTTTGATTAATCATATCAAAATCCTAATGAATATAGTTACAGATATTTTTGTGGATACGGATACTGTTTAGTACCCCTAGTTATGAGTGACAAGTCAATCTAGACTCAGTTTGGATACTAGAAATATAGCTGGAGTAGCAACTGTTGCAATCAATTTTTTTCCCCATTGTTTGAAAAGCAATGGATTAAATGGGAAAGATTAGTGAAAACTTGAAATTTCCATAGTAATATTAATTTATGAGAAAATACACTAATATTAACTGATAAAGAAAATTAAAAGTGAGAAGAAAACGAGAGGATATTATTATATTATTTTTAAAAATAAAGAAAGAGGAAAAGAACTCAGCAGATAACACAACGAGACGAACGATCAAACACCACCTCCAGCACCATTACTGCTCGTCCCTTGCTCGAGGTGTGTCACTGTGAGCTTGTCTCAAACCACACCGAGCATCACGAACCACGTCCTACTCGGGACCTCGTTTTTAGCAATAGGATAAGATCAAACCTCTCCTTACTTGACCTAACAAATCCTAATTAATTCAGATGAGGGCACAAGCGTAATCATCAAGATTATTCTCCTCACGCCATCTCCTTACCTCGACTGTGTCAAAGGAACATGTAGGTAAATCTGTTATAGTGGAAGCTTCCTCATAGCTTATCTAGGCTAATTAACTTGATAATGCCACAGTAACTTCTCGCTCTCTCTAATCTAACCTTCCAAATTATAAGAAGAGGTAACAATGACAAGAAAAACCAAATCTAATTTCATTCTCTTTTTGATTAGATTTCCACTTTCTCTCCGAATCACTAATTTAAGCATTAGAGGGTCATCGGGGCATCAAACCTCAATGCCTTCTAATAGTTTCTTAGTGATTTCAAGAGGTACTCCATCAATAAATCCGACAATAGAAGAATTAAGGGAGCCTCTATCAACAACTCCAACTCTGACAACTTCTCAACGAATATTTTCTCACCCAAAACACATAAATTGTTTTTTAACTTGGACATGTCAAACTTACTTAGAATCACATGCTCGAAAGAGTATGTTGGAGTGAAATTACTATGGATTACTATTATTTAACTCGAAAGTGTAGAAAATCTTTATGACGTAGAAAATAGATTAGCATATCAAAATTATTAGGATGCATGAAATCCATCACCTTAATCTTTGTTCTGTAGATCATAGATTTCGGATTTTGGTGTAGGAAAATAAATTAGTATATCAAACTTCAAGGGAAATTATTATAACTAAATATCAAAATTTTGGTTTTAGGATCAGTATTATAAGATTTCACAACAATACCAAAATTTCAGAAGGCATTAGTCATATTGGTATTTTACAAGTTCATTTCTAGCATCATAACCTCAATTATCTACATACTAATGACACCACACGCGGAAAAACAAAATCCACATCCAAGCACTCATTTTTGCAACAACAAATCACCAGGTAAAGCTTATCGATTCGAAATGCACATTCTCATCTTTCGACGCCGCACAAATGCCCGCAACCTCTCGACGCAGTCCACTGGGACCACTCGCCATCACGCCTACGCTGGATCCCTCTGCGCCCAAAATCATCTCTGCATTAAAAAAAAGGGTAGGGTTAATAAATCCTGTTTCAATCCTCTTTAATTCAAAAAGGTACATAAATTGAGATTCTTACCCTTGAGATCAGGCCTTTTGCCGTAATGAACCGTAGTAGCCTGCGCAAGGGACTCACTCGGCAAACTCTCAAGCTCCCGACCCCCGTTATAGAACCAAGAGCTCGGCGACAATTGCGGCCTCATCTCGCTGAGCAATACCCGCACTTGCTTCGCCTCCATGCCGCTCCTCTTCTTGTTCCACAGCACCGCGCCACTGGACGCTGCAGCGATGCACGCACAAATAAATAGCAAGTTCAACAGGGCTCGCGACGTGAGAGAGTATGTTGTGCCCATGCTCTCGATAGGGTAAATGTAGTACCGAGTCAAGATGCCGATGAGCACAAGGAAGGCGACGAAGGAGGAGGATATTATGGCAGCGAGCCAGAGATAGGAGTTGGGGCCGAGGACGGGGGAGATGGGGAGGTCGGAGGCATGGGGCTTGAACCAGAGGGTTCGGATGAGCTTTTGTTGGGTGTCGGTAGAGGGGGGAGTTTCTCGGGTGACAAAGGCTTGGATTTGGAGGGGGAGTTTGGAGAGGTCGGAGGAAGGGGTGGAGATGGGGAGCAGAAGATCGAGCATTGTGAGGTCTGATGAGGTCTTGAAGCAGCAGATGAGGAGGACGGTCGGGGTTGGTACGTCCAGGGTCGTGCTACGGTGGAAGAGCTCACGGATGATGGAGATGAAGGGGGTTATCCCGCTGCCGCCGCTCACCATTAGTAAAGCATCATGCCTGCCAAAGAGATCATGTTAATCATGCCTGCATATAATTCAATTAGTGTGTTTTCTCCTACTTTTGTGTTTGACAAAGATTGAGTCAGTATTGGCTCAGTACGTTGCTAGGATCAGTTCAGGTCCCGCTTTTTGAGTGGTTACTCAACACAACTAAAAATGGCTAATTTAGATTAAGCATACGCTACCAAAATGTGTGAGTATTCTGTAATTATTAAGTATGTGTGTCAGTCATGTTTAAAAATATGCTCCACTTTGTTTTTATTGCAATAAATCACGTGGGGTTTCCTTTTTTTTAGGGGGGGGGGGGGGGGGGGGGGGGGGGGGGGGGGGGGGGGGGGGGGGGGGGGGGGGG
>JBAKGM010000200.1:29171242-29191368 GCA_037177215.1 Asparagus racemosus
CTCTCTCTCTCTCTCTCTCTCTCTCTCTCTCTCTCTCTCTCTCTCTCTCTCTCTCTCTCTCTCTCTCTCTCTCTTGTGGGGGGCCGTTTGCTGATGTTGCAATCAAAGCGAATGTTTTCTATTTATAGGAAGAAATGATCTGTATGCATTATGGAATGAAGGGACGCAAGACGAAGGTATGATTCTCGTCCTTTCAAATTTGTAGTGTGTTACTATTATAGAGTCAATTTGGACCGGGGTCTCCACTAGCCTCTTTTATTTATTAAAAAAAATAAATCTTCCACTTTGGAAGTTATTTGTTTATGTACAAGGAAAACGTAAATTTGTTGATATGTCCTTTTATTCTCTGTTTCTAAATCCAGAAAGCTGTTATTAATTATTATATTGTTATATATAAGAAAGGCACAACATTTTGTTATGGATGTCAAAAGATAGTTCTGCAAATATGTACAGATAGTTCTGCAAATAAAATTAATGATTATTTGAATCTTAATTTTATTGCTCCTCACTATCACTTTGTACCAAAGTGGCAAAAAATGATTCCAAGATTTGAAACCAGACGGTAATTAGACATAATTAAGACTTATTAAAGTTTGCGGCGTATATGAAAACAAATGTCTCCAATGGCGGGTATAAATATAACTTTCCTATTGTTTCCCTTAGCCAGTGGTGTTGTGATCTTTTCTTAACAGTTCCCAGCAAATTGAGGGGGCGAAGATGAGGAGGATTGAATCTTTCGGGCCTTCGATTGACACGTGTGACAGAACGCCGGCGTCCGTCGAGCACGTGCTATCTTCGCCGCGGAACGGACGGGCACATGGGGTACATACACCTAACTTATTTGTTGATTTGCATTATCACGTACCGGGGATAAAACCGTAATTAAAAAAATCACGCAACGACCATCGAAGCTCAACTGAATTGGATACTTGCCTTTTTGAGACCTTTTAGTATATAACCCTTTTGTGATTTCGTCATATTGTTCTTTTCTGTATTTTCTCGGTGTGTTTTGTTAGAAGTAATTGGAATAATAACTGCATTTTTAATATCATATTGTTTAAATTCTTATTGTTAAAACACTCATAATCTAAAAAACAATTTCCTTATTTTAAAACTAATTTCCTTTTAACCCACCACGCATAGTCTAGATGGTTTAGAGGTTTCGACATGGCTCCCATGATCTCGGATTAGATTCTAAGGTTACAAAAAGAAAACTATGTTACTTTTACGACTCATTAGGGTGGCAACATATAATCAAATATGTGCTGAAATTTAGAGTTAGTTGGGACCAAATAATACTCCAAATCTTGTGTTAAATCTATTTATACTATATAGTAAGAGAAGCCCCTCTTTGGTTGTTGTGAGCCACATTTTTTAAAATTCCAAAAATATCATTATATGAGAAAAAACAATTAATTGCAAACACCCTCTGACTTCAAAAAATAACAAAAATGCCCTCACACTCAATTCAAATGGATATTTTCGTACATTGAAAAAATCACAACATACTCTTAAAATAAAAAAAGAGCAACTAAAATGCACTCAAATCTATAGCTATCCATTTCCTTTATAATTCAATTACAACACTCTCCACCGCGCTTTGTATCATGCATGCATCGTGTGCACCAGAGTATTAGTTCTTGTTAATAAGATGTGAATGAAAAGTGTGTTTGGCAACTCTAGTAAAACCATACCAAGCCTGATTTTTTCTTTAGCTTTGTCAAGATTGATTGGGGTTGGACCCATTTTGTCCTGATTTTAGAGCTAAAATTTGATTCAATCCTGTCTTATTTCATCAAACACGAAACATACTAAAATCGGTAGGTCAACATCAATCCACACTAGGTTTAAATGGTTGCCAGAAACAAATATAGTCTTTTTTTTTCTTTTTTTCCGAAATGATGACCCTCCGCAAACTGGAGAAGACACACAACTTGCTAGATATATCATCACAAATCGATAGATAAGCTATGGAGAAATTTCTTCTAAACAAAATCTAGCTATCTCAGATTGTCGACTATATATCACCAAATGATGAGCAACCTTATTCGCATCCACAAATGGTAAACCACAAGATGGGGTGAGAAAAGGCCAGTTCAGTCAGTTTTGCCCATTTTTTTGTTAAACCAAACGAACTGAGCTTGAATCAAAACTAAACTGAACCAAATCAAATTGGTTTCGTGCGGTTTAGTTCATTTTGTTCAATTTGGCCTAGACTTGTCAAGTAGGAGACATTTCAGCTAAAAAATATGACTATTTACTCCTTCAAAAATTTCACTCATCTCATATCCTAAGTTGAAAAAATAACTCATCAAATTAACTACTTTACAAACTAAACATAAACTTTTAGTTAAGATAGATAAAACTATTAGTGTAAATTATGTATTCACCTAAAAATAGCATGAGTTTTAGACAACTATGTTAAGAGTGGTTGGTTCGATCATTTCGATTTTAGATGTTCTAAAATCAAACTAAACCGAACCGCCAAAATTTGGTCTGTTCAATCGGTTTAATCAGTTTGGATTAAACTATGCTCATCCCTAACCACAAGCGTGTAGTAGGTCTTGAGCCAGTCCAATAACATCTCCTTAACATATGGCAAACAAACTCCCCAAACAAAGAAGGCAGACAGCCCCAAACAATTGGACTCTGCAACATCAAGTTGAAACCCACCCTTTATAGCAAAACCCACCCTTTATAGCAAAATAAAAAAAACCCAAATAATGGCGAGCATCTCTGCATTCTCTGTGGATATCCAAATAGTCATCCATTAGATTCACTCAAAAGTTATAATCACATTGTTTTCTTAAGTAACTATATAAGATCTTAGAAAAAATTGTGTCAAGGCCCTAAAAATTAAAAACTCATGTGAATAAACCCTTGCAACTTTCTCTCATGTGCAAAAACCCTAAAAACTCAAATATAATTCAACCCTTCCACGTTAACAATATAGACTTTGTATACTATATTTTCCCCAAAATCCAAATTTACCCCTCCTTTCATTCCCCTAAATCCAAAATCATAAAATCTCGTCACTTTTCTTAAATGTGGATGAGTAGTGGTGGAGGATTTGGCGAGATCATAACCGTTGAGTGCCAATATCCAGCTGTAGTGCTTGGTGGTGGAGGTGGTAGACTCATCCTCCTTATTGCTGGTGATCTGATGCTCGTCAGGAGTGAGGGTTGAGGTTGGGTAAGGAGAGAGTGGGAGTAGGTGAAGGTTTTGCTAAAGGATTACTTTTATTTAAAGATGCGACATGGAGGCGAACGAGGGTGTACTGGGTGATGGCTTTGGTAGTGGTGGAGTCGGTTGGGACGCCGAAGATGTAGGTAGGTAGGCAGGTGGGGTGGGAGGAGGGGCCACCTTGTACACTTGAAGTTGTTGAATTAAATTGATTTTTTTGGGATGGGGGGTGGTGTTTGTTTGTAGAGTGGATTTTTGAAGTGGGAGATGGGGAGGAGGGGTTGGGGGGGAGGCTAGAATGGGCACGGATTTTGTGAGGGTGAGGTGAGAGACGAATGCTATTTTGGGAGGGGGGATGTTGTTATTACGATTGAGCTTTGTTGGCACCGACGACGATGGTGGAGTGTTCGTCGAGGTAGCAGAAGAAGTCGATGGCCCATCACATGAAGACGAGGCCTAAACAGACCTAGTTGTTTGATGGATAGGATGACAATGGATTTTTTTAATGTTATGTTCAATCTTAAAGTAGCAAATTCTTGTCTCCCTCTAGCTGTTTGATGAAATGTTCGTGTGTTTGTTTGCTTTTAATCTGAATCCCTATTGTTATGGTGTGTTACTCTGCTTGTTGTGGGTGTTGCTTCTAGTTTATGGTATATTGTGCTGACTGCATCGTATTCCTCTAAGATCGCTAAAGCCCCATTTTACCCTTTTTTTATTCTCCACCCACCAAAAAGCCCCATCATCTTCCCCATTCTTCCTTCCCACAAAATCCCAATCGCCGTTGTCTACTTGTAAAGTGTTTGATGAATGCTAAAGAGAGATGTGGTTTCTTAAACTATGATAGGAATAAGTCATGTACAAAGAAAATGTCATTGAGATCTCTTCATTTGGTTGTGTGTATGTAAACATCAAAATTAGACAAACATATAATTGTATGGGTTGATTGTGAACTATGAAAGATTGGATATGAATCTTGTCTAGCTAATGTTAATTTTACTCCTTGTATGTTATGTTTATAGCATAACTATAAAATTCATACAATGAATGTTAATTTTAAACATTGAATGTTAAATTTACCCATTGGTTGTTAACTTTAGAGTATAACTGTTAGGGTTTTTTGGCAAAAAATTTAAAGAGCTATTTACAATTTTAGAAACTTTCAAGAGGCGGTTTGCAAAAGTTAATAGTTGTTCTATAAACTTAACATACCACGAATAAATTTACCATCCAAGTGCTAAGATTCATACCTTAAAAATTTAAAGTTAAATGAGGTTTTTTGATAACCCCTATACTTGAAAGGAGGGGTGGGGGGGTGGGGGGTGTTTGATATTTAAAAAGTTATGGGAGATTATTAGATAATCATCCAAAGTTGACGAGAGAATATTTGTAAGTTCTACACTTTTACTCCACTAACTTCTAGCCACCATTCCTCTTTATTCCTCATTACTTTGGCAAGAATAGAAACAATATATTGAGATAGACAATCTATCAATTTAACAAAAATTGGTTAATAATAGTTAAATATACTCTAAAACTTACACTTTTAATAGTTATAGTATAATATTAACAAGTGCATCATGACATTAACATGTACACCATTACCTTAAGAGGTATGACAGAACTTTAACAGGTATATGATAAGATTAACATGTATGCCATAACTTTCACATGTATATTATAACATTAAACCTTAACAAGTACATTATAACATTAACATGTATGACATAACCTTAGTAATTATATTATATCCTTAACAAATACGTCATAACCTTAACACGCATGGTGTAACATCAACTACACTGTGAGATCTCCATGATTTTTTCTCTTTTTATTACAAAATTATATATCCCCTTTAACCTCTTCATCTTCATTATGCCACAATTTTGAATTGTGAAATACTTAATCTCTTAGGAGATTAAATGCCCGTCATTGATATTAATAAAAAAAGAGATCTTTTCGGTCTAAATCCTAAAATCAAATCTAAAAAAAATTCATACTCATCATTCCAAAGGTAAAAAAATAAGAAACTCATCTTCTTAAAATCTTGGAAAATTCTATCAAATTCTCATTATCAGCATTTACTTTTCTTAAGATCTCCTTTTTATGTGATGATGGATTCCAAATTTATTTTTCTTTACATGACTGCCTTAAGATTTTTAACAAACTGTCAATTATAATAGTGGACAATCTATGCCTCACTTCATTAGTTTGCATTTGATTGTGAATTATATTTCCAATCAATAGAGGCAAAATGATATATAGCGTGCGATTATTTGTATACTTCCCTAGAAGAAACGCGGCGACTTTGTAAAGTTCATTCCTATTTCTTTGACTTCATCTAATCTTCCATATATTCCTATTTCCATGACTTCATGTGATGACTTAATGCACAAATTTTTGAAGACTTATGCCCGCAGTTGAATCATATATCGTGTGTATTTTCTAAACTATTCAATTAATAGAATTTATAATGTACAAAATGTTGTCATATGAAATGATTCTTAAGTGCTACGTACATTATTCTATTGCAAAATAATTTTTTAATTTCCGCGGATTTCAATATTCCAAGATTTTCAATCAAGTCTTATGTTTGGTTCCAAGGGGACTGGGACACAAATGGGATTAGGACATCCCCGTAATCCCCGAAAATGAGTAGTAGGAGTTCCACCATATCGTAGAATTAATGATATGGAACTTCTCATGACCATTATACCCTTCCACCTAATGCCTTTCCCTCACTAATGATGTATTATAGTTCAATAGTATTATAATATAATATGTTAAATTAAGGGATCATTTTGAATTTTAGAAATTTTTGTGGTAATGTTTGTGACTTTTATAATTTTCATGGGCTCTATGTGTTCTTTTAAACTATTAACGGATTGCCTACATTTTTCCAAAATTTTGAGGGTTGTTTTTAATTTTCAAAACTTTCAAGGGGATGAGTATAATTTTTAAAATTTTCAGGGGGATTTTTTGTGAATTCTTTGAGGTGTATTTGTAATTTTTAAAACTTTCATGATGTTGTTTTTTAAATTTTTAGGGAGTTGTTTGTAATACTTTAAAATTCTTAGCAAGGTGCTCATTATTTTCACAACTTTTAAATATAAGACTTCAAAGGGTTATTTGTAAAATTTTTAACAAGGTATTTATAATTTTTGAAACTATTAAGAGGCAGGTTGTGAAATTTTCATGGGGTTCTTTGTAAATTTTTAAGGGGAATGTGTATTTTATAAACTTTTTTTAGGATTGCTTGTAATTTTTGGATTTTTAGGGATTATTTTTAATTTTTAAATTTTAGAGGGGAGGGGGGTTATAATTTTCTAAATTTTATATATTGTTTGTAAGTTTTGGATTAGGGGTTTATTTGTAATTTTAGAATCTTAGGGATTTTTTTCAACTTTATGTGGTAATTTGTAATTTCTCATTTTTAGGAGTGCTTGTAATTTTTTGAAACTTTTAAGGTTTTCTGTAAAAGTTTTATTTGTAATATTTTAAAATTTTAAGTTGGGTGTTTGTCATTTAAGCAACTTTTATGGGACCAATTGTTAAATTTTTCAAAGGGCTGTTTGTATAATTTTACAAATAAAGTCCTAAAAAAATGCAACAGTCACAAATAGCACCATAAACTAAAAAAGTATAAACTATCCGCCTTACAATCCAAAAAGTTATAAACAATGCCTAAAATTCTAAAAATACAAACAATCTTCTAAAAAGTTCAAAATTTACAAATAGCCCCATAAAATTTTAATAACAATCCCCATGAAAGTTCTGCAACCAGCCCCTTGAAAGTTTCAAATTTTACAAATATCCACTTGAATTTTTGAATCATAATGGGTTGCTTGTAGGTTTCTCATTTGACACTATCCTATTTAGATTTTTAGATTTTTCAGTAAGTTGTTTCTCATTTTTGGATCTTAGAGGGTTATTTGTAATTTTTTTGATATTTAGGGGATTGTTTGTAGCTTTGGGGTTTTGAAGGGGATATTTGGCAATTCTCTTATCTCAAAGAACCCTTTTATATATAAAACATGTCTTTGATTATTAAAGTTTTTCTACTTATGGATAATTTTAACTTGATGAGGATTCTTAGGGTCGGTTTGCTTACACGAAACTAAATAGGAAGTAGCTGAAATAAATGAAGAAGCTAGTACTTTCAAGCAAAAATATTTATTTATTTTTCTAGAAAAACTACTTATGATACTTCCATGAGTGCTAACATGGTGCCTATATGTCATCCCTACTGCTTAAATCTTTTGCTGTCCCTCAAGGCTAAGAAATATCTCAGAAGTAAGTGAAATATGAGTTAGTTTGGGAATAAAACCAAATTTTGTATTATGTGGATATTCTCTATTTCCAAATAAAATCCCGAAAGGTCCTCTTTCTCTCTTCCTAACAATATTTATAATGGCTATCCAAATAAAAAAGCAATAAAAAAAGAATGCAGAGAAAGAAAATACTAGTTCCACTACTTCTAAAAATTTGTGAAACAAACAAAAGAAGTGTTACTTCTGCTATTTCCTACTTTACAATTTTAAAAGTTGCTTATTTGATCTACTTCTCACTTCTGACACTTCTATACAACCAAACGGGCCCTTACGTGAAGATAAGATTAGAAAGGAGGAGTTTGATTATTAGAATTTGTTTGGATAGTTGGACATGTGGCAATCTTTTTGACACATTACGTATTTTTGTGCCTTAAGGGGTGTTAGTATGATATGCCCTAGAAACCAATTATTGAGATGATTATATTTAGTTTATATTTATGTAACTGTTATGAATAATGTGTTATTCGGTCCCTTAAATAAATCACTTATTATGGATCATTAAGTATGTCACTTGAACATGAAACTCTGTAATTAGATTGTGATGTTATTCTAAATAGTCCTTGTCTTTTATCATTAGTTGGGACGCTAATGGTTTTATAGGCAGCAAGTAGATTGATTGATGATCATGTTTCGTAGATCATGGATATAAAGATATCAAGTCAATCACATGGGTATATATTGGTGAACATGATATTGGACTGACCCACTATGAAACATTGCAGGGATTATTTATCTCATCAATATGTTTCATACAATGGTTATGCTTGGTCTTTTGACCTGAGACCATCATGGTTTCCTACATGAGGATTGTATACTTTGATGTTACCAAACATTTTCTTTTACCGGATAACAATAAAGGTATTAGTCGGGTATGCTATGAATCATGCAGAGGGATGTGAATGGTCAAGATGGAATTTGTCCCTCTCATATAAATGAGAGTATGATATATCTGGGCCCCTCGAAGAAGATAGACTGAGAAAGTGCATGGCCATGCCTAATTAGTTGATAGTCAATTATTAAGAAGCCAGTCTAATTTCAGGTGTGAGAAATTAAAGGCTGAACTGTACACGAGTGATACGTTTCCTGCCTTGAATTCAATCAAGATATCTAGTGATAAAGAGACCGACACATGTCCAATGTGGACTAGGTTTCGTCTGAGATGACATTTACGTGATTTGGGTAGTCATAATGTCCTGCTAATGTCCGCTTATGACTTCTGGGCCGAAAAGTATTTTGGCCCACTGCCAATATCATGTAAACCTAATTGGGTCACACACAAGAACATGTTGGAACGTTATTAAAAAAAAGCCCACATAAATTAAGTCATATATAGATATGATTAGATGTAAGGCAATCGAGTAATCAGATAATGAATGATTTGAGAAATTTCGGTTAATTGATCTCAATCAAGTAATCAGATAATGAATGATTTGACAAATCTCAGTTAATTAATCTGAATTGATTTGATTAATTATGTTTAGAAAAAATACTAACCAAGTTCAATGAATCTATCTCCTAAGCAGTCAATTGATAAGATCAATCACGGTTTGAAGATAAGATTTAATTTGAACAAATCTTTTTGAGAAACCGTCTGATAGCAAACCCAATCTCTTTCCGGTTTGAGAAATCACCTCACAATCCTATAAAAAGGAGCATAAGATGGACTTTTGAAGACACCAATCTATCTTCAGAAATCGTGAGGGAGAGAGAGAGTAAACTCCAGAGGCCGCCGTCTTCAAAGTGCTAGCACACCGACGAGCGGAGTTCCAACAAGTTCGTGTGGATACCAGTAGAGGCGTCGCTGATATTGCTGCGCAACATTTCCCGATGACACAAGTTTTTATTGCTTATCTGCACGATTCAGGTAATCATCTATCTTGGATCTTCTTCTACGTATGGATCTTAAGATGTAGGTAGATAAAAATTTGATTTTTAATGCTTGTTAGCCCTCCTACTTCCCTTCAAGAGGAGGTGAGGACATGATCGTAGTGGGAGTGGCCAGGGCTGAATTGGATTGGAATGCAGTCGAAGCCGCAGAGGGGAAGCACGAAGGTGGTGCCTAAGGAAAAGCCCCCTCAATGGCCCTGAAGTACAAAAGAGGAGAGGTTCTCTAGTGTTGACTACCTAGCTAGTTCTGGTACCATGTTAGAAACAGAGAGTTTGGGAATAAAATAAATTGTTGATCAAGAGAATACACAAATTTATACAAATAGAAATAAAGTAGGTGTGAGTTGCTGAGCTCGTGGTAAGAGGCAAGCAGGTGAGAGATGAATCGATGAGACGTGTAATATATCTTAACAATTCATAAAGAAGATGTGGGTAAAACCATGGTCCTAGACTGAATTGGATTTCAGCTTGGGTTCTGAGGCGGACCTGAATATGCTCACCACTTGTTTGGGGCTATAGGTTTGATTGTAGAACCCAACAGACAACTATCTTAGTTTTTTTTTTCAAATTAACAATACCATGAACTTTGTAGTTAGCTGGACAAAAAAGTTCATGTTTGTTTTATAAAAAGTCCAAAATTTGTGATAGTTTATTGAAATTTAGCTTTCATAATTCCCTACTGAGAAGAATACTATCTGCAACTTTTTTATTCACTGGTACTTTTGTATTTCAATGTTTGAGGTTTATGACATTATTAAAAGTCTTGCAAGTTAGTACAGTTATGTACTAACTTGAAAACTTTATGTGGCAGTCCTAATTAAAAAGCTGACATCTTTTCTTTCCAGCATTCAAACTGCTATTCTGCTTATGTCTCACCCACCTGCTCATCTCCCTTTGTAGTGAAGATCACCAAATTATGATAAACCCATAATTGGGATTCCATCATTTTTTTTCTTGCTTGTGATTCTCTCTTCTTTTCCTTTTTATCTTTGATGAAAAATTGGTCCAGGTTCGAATAAGGAAACATGTCATACAATTATCATCTTTCTTCTATTTTTTGTTTCCATATTACATTAAATTTTTATTGTCTGGCTGCTTCTAGCGTAATCCTTTCTTAGTTCTTCCCACCCCCTTATCCACAAGTGATCATCACCAGTTGGCATTGACCGCCCCTTAATATATTCTCTAATATGCTTTTGAGTTACTGGAGCTACAATGCTCAAAGTACACATACTGCAAGAAAGTTGAAGAGAATAAGAGAAAGACATGCATCCTTGCAGTAGGTATTTGTGAAAATGTTCTATTGGTTTATTACGAAAAGTCCACTTTTTCCTGTAACATTATACCAAAAAAGTTACTTTTAAGTTTTTTTAAAGAACTTTATAGCTTTAATTTATACTTTGCAGCATTTATAAAGAATATCTAATCGACAAGATGCTGACCCTTGTCTCTTTATTTTATAGTTTCATCTTTGAAACATATTTTAATTTCATGTGAAGTTTTCATAGTATGATTTATGTGATATTGGATTTGTGTTGACTTTGTGGTCCACTCATTTTGACATCCCACTGGTTGAACTTTGAATGCAGCTACATTAAAAAGCTAATGGAAAGGGCTGGCCTCTCTGTTCGTGAGGATGCTGTGGGTAACATATTTGGTCGATGGTGAGTTCGTATATTTCAAATGTACAGTTTTGCTTATCTGGTAGACCTTTGTTTGAATCAACTCTTTATCTAATTGGAATAAACGTGTATAGTATTCATGAAAAACTAGTGTTTGTAAATAACTGCTTATGCCTTCGAGCGGCATTATCCTGCTGTCGTAAGACTTATGACATGTATAACTTATTCGCCTTTGTTAAATACTCAAGTCAGAGAAATCCGACTCTCTGTTTTGATTTAATAAGAGGTAGACATTTTGATATTCTTTTCAATTTTTTGATCTAGTAACTTCAAGAATGCATGACCTTGAGTTATAGCTCTGATACTTGAGAAAGGTTGCTTTAATATAACTTATTTAGTGTTAAGAGCTAAAGTAGTTCAACTTGTTTTGGTTTTGGGGTTCCTTTTCCCAAATTTTACTTTTCGCTTTCTATATCATGTTCTTGCTACAATCATAAACTTACACATCTAATTTTTATTTATTCCTGTCACGTGAGAGTCCCTAACTATTACACCAAAACTCCAAAGTTGTGGTGAGAGTTGAGACTTATATTTTTATATTCTAACATGCCCCCATTGGTTGAGCCACTTTTTAAAAGCAATTTTGCAAAAGCCACTTTTCAGAAAGCTACGTTTTAAAAGCCACTTTGCTAAAGTTACTTTCAAAAAGTTACTTTTATATTCTAACATGCCCCCATTGGTTGAGTGCCCTTTTTATTGGCTGAAACTTGGACCCACGCATGTCAATTTTTAGATGCTTCATATTCGTGTCCGGTGGGATTTGAACCTAGATTGCTTTGATACCATGTCAATGTCCCTAACCCTTCCACCAAATCTCCAAAGCTATGGTGAGGGTTGAGATTTAAATTTTTATATTCTAACGTGCCCCTGCAGATTGAGTGCCCCCTTTATGGGCGCAAACCTGGACTCACCCAGCGGTATCAATTTTTAGAAAATCTACTTTAAATTTGTGCTGATGGGATTAGGTCCATCACCTCTATCAGAGCTATCAACCTAGTTTCTACATATTGCATTGCTGCACTCCTGCTCTCTTTTAAAAGTTTATGGCTCTCTTATCTGCAACCATTTCTTTACTTGAACTATTGATTACCCCTACTCTCCTATGAATACTCTTGCTTCTCCTAGGGATACTCTTGCTTCTCTTTCATCTGTCGGTGTTTTAGAACTATCACATTTTATCAATAAATTATTTTTTTTTCACCCCAATAGAAATTTCAGCATGGATTTAATAAATACAGTAATCTTGTATGATAGATTTGATATAGACACTCATTTCCTAACTTAGCAGATGATAATCTTGTATGATAAATTTGATATAAAAAAACTCAGTTCTGTTATTTATATCATTGTACAAGGTCCCGTTTCTGTGTATTTTTTAAGATTTCAATTTAATGGAGTTTGTATATCCAAAACCATATAACTGCTGTAAGTTTAGGATTTTCTACTCCATCACCCCTTGACACTGGTCAATTGGACCTGACTGCTTGAAAATCCTATCTGAATCAGATCCAAAATCTTGGGTTTAGAACCTTCATAGGTCCCTGCAGGGTACGGATCCATCCAGTTCCGATCTCTTCCAACCACACTTTGGTCCCAAAGGAGTAAGATGCAGTAAACATTAATGAAAGTTTTGTTCATCGTGTTTTTTCTTTTTCCAGGAATGGCGAAGATACAAGTCTCGCTGCTGTTGCTACCGGTTCCCACATCGATGCTATCCCATTTTCAGGGAAGTATGATGGTGTAGTAGGTGTTCTGGGAGCATTGGAAGCAATTAATGTGCTGAAAAGGTATTCACAAACCATTGCTACCTGCTTTAGACACTGAAGGTAGCAGAGAGACTTATTTGCAAAGATATTTTATAGTTATTATTATTGTTAAATGATTGCTTGTAGTTAAAAAGGGAAAAAGGATCCATCTACACTAGAAGAACATGTATATGATCTCATTTATTTAGAGTGCTGTATAGGAGTGCAGCAACCTTAATCTATGTACTAGATGACTCAACATTGTGCTATTGTTAGTTAACCCTCCATGTGGTTTAATGGATAAAACTGGACGCCCTGAAGTTTCATTCCAGCCAATATAAACCAAGTAAAATAAATTTTCTGGCGTAGATCTTTAAACAATGAAGAAGAAAGTGCAAGCCCGCACAAAACATAGATGATAGTATAATTTGATTCTATCCCAATAAAAGATTCCCATGAAGGCTGTGGCAGGAAATATCTGGTGTCTACTAGCATGGGCAACTATTAGATGCTGTGGAAGGGGTGTCTATGCATTGGCATTCGTATAATAGGCTGACACAACATTTATGCAAATAATCATGTGATACGGGCTACCTCAGACACGAAAGCAAATAGCGTCCTTGATTGATATTTCTCTCTAGCATCCCTTTGTTATGATTTATTTCCAAGAAGCATGAATAATTCCTTATACATGGTGATTTTTTAAGTTTAGTTTTGGATACAGACATATGTTAACCTTGGTTCCATGTGATGATCTAATCCTCGTAGAAATATTGGTGTATGATGAATGAAACTTAACAAATTTGCTTCATAGGTCCGGGTTCCAGCCAAGGAGATCATTGGAGGTTGTTATGTTTACATCTGAGGAGCCTACACGATTTGGAATCAGCTGCTTAGGGAGGTCAGGCCTTTTCCCTGTAAATAGTTAGCAGTTGTAGAGTCATCATCTTCCAATGAAGTTCTTATATTAATTAATTGTTAACAAAGTTCGAACCCGTATTCTCTTTCACACCACTCCAAGTTGAAAATTTTAGTAAACAAAACCTTTTTTTTAATTACCTTATGCCAGTTTTTAAACATGCAGCCGGCTAATGGCAGGGATTGAGGAGCTAGCTGATGCTCTTAAAGGAGCAGTTGATGGTCAAAATATATCTTTCTTTGATGCTGCAAAATCTGCTGGGTTCAACCTAAATCATGAAGACTTGAAAAATGTGTTTTTGAAGAAGGACCATTATTCTACATTTATAGAACTGCACATAGAGCAAGGACCTATTCTGGAAGAAGAAGGTTGGATTTCTAAATGATAAATCCGTTTAGCTGGAAAATTCATTTACTCGTAAGTACTAAACTATTTGATCATAAGGTCTTCCCATTGGTATTGTGACTGCTATTGCTGCTCCTGCTAGTATCAAGGTAGAGTTTGAAGGGAACGGTGGTCATGCTGGAGCTGTCCTCATGCCGGCAAGGTCCGTATGTTCAAATTTCACAACTGTTCTGTGTGAGATATGCAATCTTGTTGCAAGTTTTTTCACTGTTAACTTTTTTTTTTCAGTATAATTTTTGTAAAAAGAACCAACAGTCAGAACCATCGATATGAAACTATTCTTTTGCATTGTAATATTCGAAGTAGAGAAATTACATTTAAATGTCACATTTTGTGTTCTTTCTGTTTGAATGAAGTAGCCTTGATCTCTTCAGTCCTTTAGGTCTTTGTTTATAAGATACATGTGGTATTGAGCTGTAATTATCCAGTTATTTGAATATTTGTTAACTATCTCTAAGGATATCTGCAAGATGAATCGTTAAGTGTACCAGCTAGAAGTAGTGAAGTAAAATTGATATGGGCAAAAGGATAGGAGTAAAAACATGGATTGAGGGTGTAAGGATATGATGGCAGTGAACTTAAAAGATGAACCTCGATGAAACTAAAGGGAGAAAAGGATTCGTGCAGTCAATCCCAAAGGCTTGGAAAAAAGCTTTGTTCTTGTTGTTGTTGATGTATCTTCCAGGGCATTTCCTGTCTTTAGGTTGATATAACTATGCTATATTTCAATACAATTTAATATATCAGAAACCTTCTTTCCCTTTTCTATGCTCTTATATTCTTGAAGAACTTAGAAGGAACATGTTTGGTTGGGTGGGCCTAAATTGGAAAACCAACAAAATATGTCTGCTTACCTGCCTGACCTTTTTCGGTTTATGCCTAGTCCATTCTGTCATTATCTTCCTTTGCAGGATTTGCCACCTAGGTTGCCATCACATTGGTAACAAGGTTGTAACTTTAATATTTCCTTAGGGCTTTGTGGTTCATAGTTGACTCCATTTTGATGGAAAAAGATTTAAGAGGGTGCGAACAATGTAGTAATTGGCAGTGAAATTATGCAAGGCATTAGGACTGCACATAATCGTGCAACATACTTGTCTTTATATTTTCTTCCTTTTTCTTTCTTAATAATATTTTTCCTCTTTCTTGCAATCTCATCTTCCTTCCCTTTCCTTTTATCTTAACAGTATATCTTCAATGCATGAACATCGACACAAGACTGATTCGAGTAAAACACAATATAACACCTTCACACACACACACACACACACCCCACCCACGCACAATCTGAAAGAGTACACATTAAATGTTTAAGTTTGGCTGAAAGTGTCACCACAGTTATACATTCGACGTGGAATCTGCTTCAAGAATAAGTGTCCTTTCAACATTGTTTCAACTGTTTTATATTTTTAGTATCATCCCTTGAAACTGATCATACAGTGAGAGTTACATCCTTTTAAGCTCAAAACTGGATAATTCATTGTAATATCTCACTGTGCATTTATTAGCTTGCTAATTTCATTAATATCGGTCGGGGGGGGGGGGGGGGGGTTTCCTTTTCTCTGTTTCTTTCCCTCATTAATTTTAGTTATCTGGAGAAAATTTCCATTCTTTTTATATTACATGACAGTCTCCTTACCTTGTCTGTTGACAGAAATGATGCAGGTTTGGCAGCTGCAGAGTTGGCCCTGGCTGTTGAGAAACATGTGTTAGAGTCTGGATCTATAGACACAGTTGGTACTGTAGGTATATTTCTGGGGCATGCTTCTATGAATAATTTAACATGGTTAACACATGATTTCTAACAAATAGAGAACATGTTAGCATAAGTAGATTTTTTATCATGATCATGTGACCCTCCATGTGGTTTTAGTCCTTTTATAAAGATTTCCTGCTTTGTGTAGGTATTATTGAACTACATCCAGGAGCAATCAATAGCATTCCAAGTAAATCACATGTAGAAATTGGTATGTTTCTTCCTTGAGTAAGTAAAACCTTGGATTCAATAATATATATATGACTGTATAGCCTTGGTTTCTTTCGATTGCGTGCCTTTGTTAATTATCATCTGTGCCATACTACTGGAAACCTAGAAATTTTAGCTGTAACTAATTGCCTATGTTTTTACTTTTATATTGTATATTTACATATTGTAATTTAATATTAAAATATTACAAACAGTGTATTCTTAGTATTAAAGACAACACAACATAGAGTAGTAGCACAGAAAATATAAGGCCAGGGATATATTGTGTTTTGTCCAGTTTTGATCTATGTACATCGCTGAAACAAAAGAAATTCACTAATCAAAAGGAGATTACAACTGAGATTATTCTCTTTCTCACTCATCCAAAATCCACCAAAGCAAAAACTCTTATTTTTTTCTCAAAGAAGAAAGATAAGTGTGCTGCAATGTCTCGTTGTCTTACTCTTCATCTAGCCATCTCATACATCTTATATGGAGAGCTAAGTCCCTTTCTTAATACAACCCATATCAAGAGGTTTAATTGTAATAAAAAAATTATTGCATTTAACTCTATGGCAAATGTCAAGTAAAATACGATGTTTGTAGCTAGTTGCGTAATTAGTCAGTAGTTAATAAATCTCCTCCTTGACTTCAAACAAAAAAGTCGAATATCGTGTCTTCTTCAAATTCTTTTTGTCTCTCCATAAAGTCATCATAGGCTTAACCTTTGCCACTTCAAACTCCAAGAATTTCATGGCTATGCTTGAACTTGGAAAAATGTATGATCTTTGTCATCACACCTGATTTTCTGAACTGTTACAACTTGAATTTCTTAGATGTATGACACCTGACCTCTCAAGATATGGCTGATGCTTAGTCAGATGTATGACACTCTGGTTGTCCTAAAATTCTGTAGTCATTTATAGTGCAAGCCCAGATGTTCAACGAAATCTCAACCAAATACATTCTTTTACTGCTTCCGCTATTGCTTTATAGCTTGTCATGTAGTAGACAAAACAAATGTTGACTGAAGATCTTTCAACTAGTCGCACAATCTAAAAGAGGGGGGCATAACTTGTCTAAGATCTATCCAAATCATTGCACAATCTGTAATTTAGTAATGGAAAAATTCACAATTAGATGCTCCTACAAAAAATGTGAACCAAGGTTAGCAGATTTTCTCAACTAACAAATATCCATTTTCACCTTTCCATGTTTATATATATGCCAATCACAATGTTGACTGTATTTGAATATCAGAATTGATGTTACATACGGAATGCTTCTTACTGTACTAATGTAAGGAACACAAGCATGTATCATCCCTTCCCTGTTCGAGGAGATTAAGCTGCTGAAAGATGAAAATGAACAGCAAGTAGAGGTTTTATAGACTTGGCAGCAAGCATGTGGAATCACTCAAATCTCATATCCCCAAAATATTGCATCTCTCGAATCATTCATCCCATACTCATCTGTTGAGCTGAAATATCAACATATCAAATCTCGATATATCTTTATCTGCAATCAATATCATCAACAATACAAAAGCAAATATACAAATAAACCATCATTTGAATTTTCAACAGTAAACACAATTGTCATATTTAAATTGCAAAAACATCGCTCTTTTATTGTTCTCTTAATCTTTTTTCAACCCTCCTCCCTCTTATATGGGGAGTTCTTTTATAGAACACCATCATTTTCATATGATTTCAGCACCCTATCAACAATTTGGTTACTAATATTCAAGAGTTTTAATTGCACCGTAAAAAAAAGGACTGCTATAATTGGATTTGACTAAATGTTGCATGTCAGCAGTCAACAAGTTGCTATCAGATATCAATATTTTTGGAGTTTCTTGCACACATTCAGTTTCCAACTGTGGGGTTCCATCTAGCAAGGCGATGAGGAAATTCAGTCATATATTGGAAAGATGGTCTGATGGATAATTGGATACATTTGACACATGATTCAAAAAAGGTTTATCCTTTTGAGTTAATATGGTCCTCTACAGATTCTTTTACATCTTACTTTGTGGATCCCTGTCACCAAATAAATAGCATAAGAGCCCATGGTTTAATGAATCTTTGCATGCTATTGTATGCTACAGGACTTTGTTAGTGCCGTTTAGAGCTTAGAGAGGAGCAATGTGACATTCTAATAACTTGGTCTAACAAGGGTTGAGATTTACCTTGATGTGCATGTTGTCACACTTCACTCCAAAATGTCTTGATTCATTTGCAAAGTATTTTGACGCTACCTTCATTATCCATTAAGTTGGTGGACAATTCAATTGGTATGTCGCTGGATTTTTTACTGAATATGAGCTAAAGTGTAGATTTGTTAGTAGTACCTTGCCTTCATTAAGTTTTCAAGTGAGGGCTTGGTCTAGCAAAAGTATGGGGATGAGATTTAGTTCCACATTGAATAATCGTTAGTGGGTAAACCGTACACGGCTAATATGTTCTGACTTATGATTCAAAAATTGATGTTATTGTTTGAGTTAATCTTGGACAAATTACCCTAATGCATGTAAGTTCAAGGGTCTTCACAACTCAACAGAAAATATTTAGGTTAAAAAAAGAATAAATTTTTAAAGGTTCTGTTTCGTGTTTTCTCTAGCCAAAGATTTCTTGAAATCAACTGTGATGCAAACTTTTTATATTCAGCTGTAACAATTTACTTATAATTTACATGAACTTATTTCTTATTTCCTGCAACATCCAGTTAAATACTTCCTAAAAGATGGTTTTATGATTTATTAATTTGTTACATGTTTTGTTTCTAGATACACGAGACATTGATGAAACAAGGAGAAACAATGTAGTTGAGAAAGTCCATCAATCTGCTGTTTCTATAGCTGAGAAACGGCGAGTGAGACTGTCAAAGTTCCAGATCATCAATCAAGACCCACCAGCTCTCTCTGCAGAGTCAATTATCAGAGCTATGACAATTGCTGCAGAAAAGTTGAACCTTAGTCATAAGTTAATGATTAGCCGAGCCTACCATGATTCGCTTTTCATGGCCAGGTAAAGAGTTTACACGTACAACTTTTGGTGTTATCTTGCATAACTCTCACATCGTTGCTTTATTTGATGATGTAATATGTTGATCGTGATACACTGACAATTAAATCCTCAAACATTATATGAGTGAACTATTGTGAAGTGTTATTAGTTTCTTTTAGATTGCAATATTCAGAAAACTTTCTATTACACTTAATTATCTTTTCCTTTCTTTCTACTGTCCATAGGAGAAGTGATAAATTCATAAAAAAGACAGATAAATGGATTGAAGAGATCAATTTTAATCAAGAGAAAGATGAATAACAAAGAACGCATTGTGATTGTTTTCTTTATAGTTAAAAAATAAATTGTCATTTGGTTATTGTATGTCTTATTTTGTCCATTCTCTTTCTCCCACTTGCAAATGAGTGAATTTCTGGTTATGTATAAAACTCCTGTCGCGCCAACACGATTTTGATGTATGCCAATTATTTACTCTTTACCTGTTTCGAGACCCTATTTGTTTCAGGCATAGTTACACAGTACTTGGTATGTAGCGGGTCACGGTACGAATTCGGGTACGCAATTCGCCGCTTAGAAAATTTGGATTCGTTAGGGGTAGCTTGCTTCGGTACGCAAGTTCGGTTAGTGGTACATTGTAAATTTTTTTAGGGTGCGCTTAAAGTTTTCCAAAATATATAGTAGAACACTAGAAAGCTAATTATGAATTTTAATATTTTTCATACAAAATACTTAAATACTTCTTTTAGATGATGTTTGATTCTTTGTTCTGTTTTTTTTTTCACAGAGCTTGTTTTAGGATCATGATTTTGTTTTACATTTAATTTACATACGTGTTTAGTTATAGTCTAAGTTGCATGGAAACGGGTACGGGTACTGGTACGGGTGCGGGTACGGGTACGGGACATGGCAAAACTGTAAAATGTAGGGTACGGGGACACGGCTACATATATATATTGAATTAATAATGTACATGAGATCATTT
>JBAKGM010000200.1:29191468-29217688 GCA_037177215.1 Asparagus racemosus
TTATGGATCATTAAGTATGTGACTTGAACGTGAAACTCTGTAATTAGATTGTGATGTTATTCTAAATAGTCCTTGTCTTTTGTCATCGGTTGGGACGCTAATGATTTTATAGGCAACATGTGAATTAATTGATGATCATGTTTCGCGGATCATGGATATAAAATATCAAGTCAATCACATGGGTATATGTTGATGAACATGATATTAGACTGTCCCACTATGAAACATTGTATGGATTATTTGTGTGATCAATATATTTCATACAATGGTTATGTTCGGTATTTTGACCTGAGACTATCATGATTTTCTACATGAGGATTGTATACTTTGATGTTACTAAACATTTCTCTTGACCAGATAACAATAAAGGTATTAGTCAGATATGCTATGAATCATGCAGAGGGATGTGAATGGTCAAGATGGAATGTCTCTCTCGTATAAATGAGAGTATGATATCTCTAGGCCCCTCGAAGAAGATAGACTGAGAAAGTGCATGGTCATGCCTAATTAGTTGATAATCAACTATTGATAAGTCAGTCTAATTTCAGGTGCGAGAAATTAAAGGTTGAACTATATAAGGATGACATGTTTCCTGTCTTGAGTTCAATTAAGTATCTAGTGATGAAGAGACCAACATATGTCCATTGTGGACTAGATTTCGTCTAAGATGACATTTACGTGATTTGGATAGTCATAATGTCCTGCTAGGATCCGCTTATGACTTGTGGGCCGAAAAATATTTTAGCCCACTACCAACATCACGTAAACCTAATGGGTCGCACAAAAGAACATGTTGGAATGTTATTAAGAAAGCCCGCATAAGTTAAGTCATATAGAGATATGATTAGATGTGAGGTAATCGGGTAATCAGATAATAAATGATTTGACAAATCTCGGTTAATTGATCTCAATCGAGTAATCAGATAATGAATGATTTGACAAATCTCAGTTAATTGATCTGAATTGATTTGATCAATCACGTTTGGGAAAAATACTAACCAAGTTCAATGAACCTATCTCCTAAGCACTCAATTGATAAGATCAATCACAGTTTAAAGATAAGATTTAATTTGAATAAATCTTTTTGAGAAACTGTCTGATTGCAAACTCGATCTCTTTCCGGTTTGAGAAATCACCTCACAACCCTATAAAAGGGAGCATAAGATGGACTTTCGAATACACACCAATCCATCTTCTGAAATTGTGAGGGAGAGAGAGTAAACTCCAGAGGCCGCCGTCTTCGAAGTGCTAGCACACCAACGAGCAGAGTTTCAACAAGTTTGTGTGGGTACCAGTAGAGGCGTCACTAATATTGCTGCGCAACATCTCCCGAGGACGCAAGGCTTTGTTGCTTATTAGCATGATTCAGGTAATCATCTATCTTGAATCTTCTTCTATGTATGGATCTTAGAATGTAGGTAGATAAAAATTTGATTTTTAATGCTGGTTAGCCCTCCTACTTCCCTTCAAGGGTTCACGGGGTTGTTTGTTTCGTGGATTAATCATGATGCATGTAATGGATTTTGAAAATTCCATAATTAAATTCGTGTTTGCTTTTGATGGATATTAAAGAGGATTTTCATGAGGGATAAAATTTAATCAAATTTTATTTGGTTGTACATGAATTGTACTGAGAATATGTGATCAAATTCACAAATCCAATTACAATCAACATAATTTCGGGAATTATAATTGATGCATTTATCCTATGTGGCATCTACAAGTCCGTGCATAAAAAACAAGAATCAAACAATGTATTTACCAAAATTCATGATTTTTAACTTGTGGATTCTATTATTTTAATGCAAGGATGCAAAATGCATGGAAATAAATGCCCCTAAGAGTAGTTCACCAGTTCTTTTTTATATGTACAATTGCTTCGCCTATACTCGCACGGAATGTTATGATTACGTTGGTTTTGTATATCCAATTGCTTTAGTCTCTATGGGTTCTTCTTTGGTTGTGTCTGTGCTTCTAAATTGGAGCATACAAGTAGCTTATTCCTTTGACTTATGATATACGGCTTATAGAAACTAACATGTTATGTAACATGTAATATATATTGTATGGGTTCTTCTTTGGTTATGCCTATGCTTCTAGATTGGAGTGTTCTGAACATAATATCAAGACGCAAAATAGATCACTTGAATTTGAATTGAAAATTATATAACTTGATTGGGAGCTCTCTTTTTTAGATAGCTTGAAATTCAAAGGACTTCAAAATAAGGGCGTTGATGACTTTCATTTCAAAATTTGAAATCCAAAATTACATGACTTAACCACTAATTATAGATTATTTTTAGTTAGGATTCTTAGATGATTATAGGATTATAGGTCAACATAATAACTTTTTATTGGATAGATGGAGACATGACAATGTTTTTAACGTATGACATGTCTCTGAGGCTTAAGGAGTAGTTCACCAATTTATATATAAAGAAGGGACATGATTATGAGATTTTATTTATTATTATGAATGGTTATAATTTGATTAAGATTAACAAATATTTTATTATCAAAATTTTCTAATTATGAATAGTTTTACTTTGATGAGGATTCTTAATTAGGTGAAGGAAAGGTAAAGTATGCACGTGTCATCTTCTGCTATAATAGGACACCTAAAAATTTATTTTTTGATATTACACTTGCCATGCATTTAGATGATATATTTAATTTCTTTTATCTTTAAAAGAACCACCCATTTCTCATTCTATATAAAGAAGGGATAATTGAGGGATATCGTTATAAATCAAATCATAATTGATGATTTACATGTGTGCTTTAGCAGCTGGACACTAGCAACGTAGGCTGGGAAGGGACACGCCAAACTGCTTACACATCTTGGGGGTGGACCTAGGTAGTAAGTTATTTGGGCACGTGCCTTACAAATTTGTCAAAAACTTTAACTAATAGCCATAGTTTAGTTACTTTGACCCCAGGATTTTGGGTGGTGTCCCCAGGCCTCCAGCCCAATTAAAGCCAACATCAAAAATATCATATACTGGTTACTTTAACCCAACAGCCCTTACCATGCATAAATATTATTTGAGCCCAATTAATTGAGACTTAAACGACATCTCTCTTACCTTCTTTAATCCTTCTTTTACAACTTAAAAATTCGCTGAAACGCAAAAAACCACTCCTCCCTCATGAAAACCAAAAACATGCAGGACCTCGGGTTTCAAAGTGACACTGGTTCGGAGAAGCAAAGTCTAGGGCTTAATCGTGAAAAGGGTCTAGTCTAGCTTTCAAGGGTCTTCATCTCAAATAGAATTTTCTTGTCTCAAGTATGAGTTTTTCTTAACAAGTAAATTTGAAATTGAGGAATTTTTTTTATATTCAATGATTTATGGATTTAATTCTTATTCTTAACCAGAATATTTAGATGCAAAATTTTAATTCTTGTCCTAATTAGAGTACCGCCTCGTTTGGTTCATGAGAATGGAGTCTAAGTGAGAATGGAATGAAGATAGGAAGTGAATGTAATTGATGTGGGAATGAAATGCTTATTATCATTCTCATGTTTGGGTGCGATAAGAGAATTAAGTTAGAGTATTTTTAAGAATGGTATATCCAGAATTTATTTTATTATTTTCATTCTCACCTAAATGGGAATATCAATTCATTGATAACTCATTGGGAATAGCAATTCCCACATTAAGTGAGAATTATTGAGAAGTGGGAATATCATTTCTAGTATCCAATAACACATCATGTTTAGTAAGCATAAATGAGAAGCTGGAATTGCATTTCATTTCCACTCATTCCCGCGCATCAAACGAGGCGTAGAGTAATAAGGAATCAAACTACATTATTAGTCTAAAGTCTTCAGTCTCTACAGATTTTCATTGAAGAATCATCAAAAAGGGTTTTAAATGAAAAATCATCAAAAAATATTGTTCCCGATATTGAGTAAAATATCTATTAACTTTTGGCTTGTGATGTTTAGAGAAAAGGTACAAATTAACTTAGTCATCTTTGCTGTCTTAATTGTTTATGAAGAAAAGATGGGTAAGAATAAAAAATATATGGATTTGGATCTTCTCTAATTAGTTGGTAATTGGAGAAAATCCAATTCTCTCAATCATTACCTTCCATTTTGCTTCTAATGGGTAAGATCATGCTACTTAATTTTTTTTTTGTAATCTTGAAAACCACTATGACATTGAAAACCACTACTAAACTTGAAAACCATTATAGTGAAAACTACTATTTGTGATAGTGTAAATTTTAGGTGGTGTGATCTCACCAAATGAAATTGAGATAGATGGTAATAATTGAAAATTTTAGACCCTCTCCAATTACCACCTAATTGGAGAGGATCTCAATCCAAAATATATTCATCCAAAATGAGAAAATCATATGATAGAGGTATCAAAAATAGAGACCACGAAGAGACCAATTATGAAAAACTGATATTAGAACTTAGTAGTATTTTGTTATTTTTTGTGAGAAAATGATCATGTATTGACATAAACATTAAAATGACAAACATTATGTATTGAAATCTTTGTGATTATTTATAAATAAGAATTTTATTGTTAAAATTTATATTTTATAAACTATTAATTTATATATACTTGTATATGTACTCCCTATGAGAAATTTTTTTTGGATCCATCACTAGCACATTTGTTATAAAAGTAATATAAATGTATAATATTTTTTGCCTTAAATGATCGTGACTCAATTTTTATACGTTGTTGAATGAAGGGAACACAAAGTGAAAGGACAACAAGAGAAGAATATGTTACTTCTGATCATAAATAATGAAAGGTGGAAGAAGGCATCTCCCTGATGGGGAGGAGGAGCAAATTTCAGAAAAACCAATAGAGTTATTTACCCTAACAACAAAGCAATATCTAAACGGACGTTTTATCTTTTTTAGTCTTATAAGATTAAATTTCTAATTTACTATGTTTATCCTAATCAAAATTTAATTAAATTAAACTTTTAGCTTGATGTGTTATTCATGGAGTCCGGTCGGTATTCAAACGCCACATTTCCTATTTTTACCTTACTTAGTTCACGAGCCAAATTAACCCAGGAGATGTCGCACCATTCATGTGAAAAAGTCAAAAAATTAATAGTTTAATTATTTAGTTTGAAAATACACTATATGTCTAATCATGTCAACAAAAAGTTTGCAAGTTAACGCAGAATATAGTAACTTACAATGATACCAACTACTAATATGTACTACAATGATACCAACTACTAATATGTACAAAGCATCCTTAAAAACTTTTAAGTATGCTTGATCTAATGTAATTTAGAGAGTGGGTGGTCTAAAAGTAAATAGTAGTAAATGGTTTATAGGTAAAAATCCTTTTCGATATATATGTGGGTTTTTAAAATAAATTGTGTGTGTAGTGGTGGGGGTTGGGGGGTTGTGTAAAACTCCTGGTATAGGGAAAAAACCTATAGTTGGTGATGCCACGAAATTAGCATGAAAAACACAAATATATAATGGTTAAAATATTTAATTATATCATAAACTAACCATTTATAGCCAAATATAGCAAGTAACAAAAAGATATAACGCCTTTCACCATGTACAAAACTGTTGAAAATACAAAATGAACTCAAGAATAATTCGGTGGAGTATTCTCGAGTAGGTTTGAAGTGGATGGATTCCAAAATAGATGTCAGTAAAACTTTAATTTATTTTGAAATTAGTCCCTCAAATCATTGAAATTGTTATTAGCTCCCCTTATTCTAATAATTCTTTCAAATCAGTCTATATATTTGTTGCTTCTTCCTTGATTAGTGAAACTAATATCTAAAAACTTAAAGAATTGTGGGACCTTATAACAATTTCAATGATTTGAGGGGCCAATTCTAAATAAGTTAAGAAATGCATAGCCTAATAGCCATTTCAATGTTTGAGGCATTAATGTTTAAATATGAAATAGTTAGGGATTTAAATAGAAAAATAAACTTTTTGAATTTGGTGGGTTCAAGATAAACGGAGGAAGACTTTGGGTTTATCTACAAAGAAAAAAAATTTGAGAATGGTAGGAGGATCGAACCTAAGACTTCCTAGTCAAAAGTCAGTAATGTACAAATTAAGTTGACTCATTTTCTTTATCACAGTTAGAACATTCTTCCTATCTTATACTATCTTTTACTATAGGTATATATTAAAGCAAAACTAAAAAGCTTGCAAACACACAAGAAGATGACACGTCAGCTTTTTCATCACACAAAAAATTGCATTGTGGCAAACCTCCTTTGCTCTCTAGCCGAAATCTAAATCATTCATACTTTGACATGTAGCACTCTCTGATTTAGAAATATTTAATTTAAGAAAAGTTAAATATATATTATGGAAAAAAGGTATCACAATTTTTGAATTTGAATTCCCTATAATTTTAGGATATTAAACCATCCTAAATAATCTCATATTACTATATCAAACTATCCAAAATAATCTACTATTACTATACTTAAAGAAATTCTAGATATGATAGAAATTTTAAAGATTATAGCTACTATTAGAGAGAAGTTTAACAAATATCAAAATATCTCTAAAAAGTTTAAATCGACAGATCCTTAACAACAAAAATTTCAAAATGGCTGAAAAAATAAAAAAAAACATTTCAAACCACGATATTATTAATGCAAACTTACCAATTATGTTTAATTAAAAAGTAAAAAGAAAATACTGGAAAATTTTGTAGAAGATTTGTTTGAATATATTAGGTACGATTTAAATAATTAAGTAATATTTTAAAATCTATATAATATCAGGTATATATCTTCTGTAACCATATTTAACACATTTATGATTTATCTAATCACTTTTCTCTCATAATCTAAAATCATCGACCCCCCTCCCCCAATTCTCCTTAGCTCTCTCCAGCAGTTCCTCCACAAAATCTAAAGGTGCGTCTCTTCCTTTTTTTCCCTTTTTATTCAAAGATTTTAATATTTGGTTAGGAATTTTAATCTCTTTATATTGTTTAGATTCTTCATCGTTTTTAATTTCAGATTTGCGTACTAGGATATCATTAGAGAATTATTTCTATGACTTCTATTTTTAAGTATTTCTTTTTTTTGCTTGGTATATTAGGATTTTTTTAAATCCTACTTTTATGTATTTCTTTCTGAGCATATATGCGAACTATTTATGTGTTCTAACCGTCTCTATTGTAATTTGCATAGGATGAATCTCTCACCAAAGGGCGCTCTCGTGGTTCAAAGCCCCTTCAAAGAGATAAGAGGGCAAATTCAACTCCTTTAATTTTATTAAGACTCAGAGTTTGTATAATGGTGGATTTGTAAAAAATTTGATATTTTGATTTTATAATTTTATGTTAATTAGTTGGCATATTTGTTTTGTGATTTTAATAAAAGATTGATGAGGATGATGAAATGTTGATGGTGACTTTCATATTGGAAAATCAACGGGAATGATGTTGAGGTCAGCTCTGTTAGTTTCTTTTAAGTACATATATCGAGTTTTTAGATATTTCTTAAAAACATATTGAGTAAATTTATTTTTAGATATTTTTGAAAATTTATTTTTATTCAAATTTTTTTTAATTTAGAATTTCTAAAATATATAATTCATGAAAATAAATAAATTCCAAAATTTTTAGAAATATCTTAATATATATTATTTTTTAAAAATATTTATAAATATTATTTTTAAAAATCCTCATTTGATATAGATAATCTTTATAATTAGATCTCCAGCCCATTTTTAAAATCATACCAACTTTAGGAGAGTATCCATATTTACAAATTTTTTAGTTTGGAAAATTTGAAAATCCAATAATTTAGGAATAATGAATTTCCATATATACACTTTATTAACAAGTCGGTGATTGCTTACTATATTAGTTGAGATCTTATCTTGATTTTGGTGTTACAGATAGCTTATAAAAATCCCAAATTTTCAGAAACTTTTATCGATATATCTAAATTTTTTATTTTCTAAATTTAATTTTAATTAAAATTTAGAATTTAGAGCCTGCTCTTATTTTTAAAAATTAGTTATTTCCCATTTTTGAGAAATAATATTACTGAATCTTTACCAGAATGTTAGAAATGTTTTAAAATTTTAAAAATTTAAATTTAAATTTTTTCAAATTAAGATCTAGTTCCTAATTCCAAAATATTGTATTACCGAGTTTAGGTTTTTTTCCTTGAATTTCTATATTTTGGAAAATTTTAAAAATTTTATTTTAATCAAAATTTCAAATTATACTGAATTTAATACTATTTTTGAAATTAATTAATTTAACAAATTACTAAAATATTTATCTTTTGAATTTGAAACTTTTTATTTCAATTATTTTTTAAAATAGGATTTTATTCAAAACTTATGATTTTTTATTTTCTTAAGATATCTATAATTTTGAAAATTTTACAATATAATTTTTATTAAAATATCAATTTATACCAAAATTTTTCCTTTTTTTGGAATTATTAAATTAAAATGTTTACAATTTTAGAAAATCAAGTGAATATTATAAAACTAATTCCAACCATCCAAATTTGGAAAATTGCATAAATATTTCAAATAATTAATCCCAACCATCTAAATTTATAAATCAAATAAATTCCTAAAATGCAAATTATCAAATCTAATAATAGATATTTAAGTTGTCAAATTATTATTTCTAATAAATTAACTATCTAAAATAACAGCGATAAAAAATATGTAAAATAACCACTATTTGAATTTTTTTGAAAAGCAAAATCTTTACATACATTTTTGAAAACAAAATCTTTATATATACTAATTTTGGGAAACCTCATTTGACATAGATAATCTTTATGAATCGAATCTTTAGCCAATTTTTAAAATCAATCTAATAACATATATATTTTAGTTGAAAAATTATTTTTGAAACTAAATAACCAATACATGAATTTTTGAAAATTGTTTTTTAAATATTATTTTTTAAAATATTTATATATAATAGTTTTGAAAAATCTCATTTAACATAGATAATACTTATGAATAATAACTCCAGCCCATATTTAAAATCTCACCAACTTTAGTAGAGTATCCATATGTATTGATTTTTTAATTTGAAATTTGAAAATCCCGTAACTTAGGAATAACCACTTTTCATATGCACACTTTATTAACTAGTTGGTGATTATTTAACATATTAGTTAAGATTTTATCTTGATCTTGGTGTTACAGATATCTTATAAGAATCCAAAATTTTCAGTTTTTCTCACTATGTTCAGTGATTGACATTTTTTTATTTCTGTTTTATTTTATTTATTATTATTATTTTAGATCACTCAAATCCAAGGTACTCCTTTGTACTTAAGAACAGAAGAAATATTAGCATTCTGATGGTGAAAATTGTAATCTTGCATCAACAAGAGGCAACCCCTAAATAATCTAAAAAATGCTCCACTTGAAGAAGAAACATAAATAGAATAGAAGGACATCACCCTCGATGAGCCATTAGAGATGACCAAGGTAGATAGTTGATTAGAGTTTTACGGGGGCAAATCCAATATTTTTGTTTGAGATTTTCATGCATGTTGTATGGAAAAGATTTTATGGGAAGTTAATTGATTTTAAAAATGGGCAATCTGTGGTTTTTAATTAAAATTTATTCTCAAAACCAGTATTCCTTTGGTAGATCGATTTTCCTAATATCATTTTTGAGATGATGCATGCACATTATCTCTTAGAAGTTATATATATTGTTTAGGAAAAAACAAAATCTTTTTTAATTTAATAAATTAATAGGTAAATAATAATTTAGGAATTTTTGAGATTTTTTGTTAAAATTTATGTACTATAATTAACAATTTTTCCCCACTTAAATGACATCTTTTTTATTTTTAAGCATAAAGAGGGAAATACTGATTTAGGTTAGTTTAGATTTTTTTTGGGGTAAATTATTTAGTGGATGAATTATGGATTTTTTTGTCACTTAAATAATATTTTTGAAGTTTTGATTTGAATTTGAAATGCCATGAAATTTGGGAGGTGGTTTTTAAAAAAAAATGAAGATATTTATTTAGTTACCAAAGTTTGATTTGACAAAATCTTTGTGTTACCAAAAATCTAAGTTGTTTAGAACTTTAAAAATAAAAAGGAAAGAATTATCTTGATAAGTTTAGATTTTTTGTTAAAAAAAATATTTAGTACAGTTATAGATTCTTTTACATTTAAATTTGATTTGCTAATACTTTATATGAAGGCAAAATACCATATATTTAGAGAAATTTAATAATAGAGATTAAAAATACTTCTAACTTAAAAGAACACTTTATGATAAGATAATATTTTGTGAAATTAAAAAAATTCCTTTTAAAATGACATATATTCAAAACTTTAACATGAAGTTGGAGTACAAATAATTTCAAGTTTTATTTTTTATGAGTATAGTAAAACTATTCAGTTACCAAAATTGTTTTTATCAAAATATTTGTCTTACCAAAAAGGAAGTCTTTTTTATTTTTACAACAAAATTTTCTCTCATTTTCCGCAGTGGAACTCTCTCTATACTTCTGCTTAATCTAAAAAAGGTGGATCAATACAAGGGTGAGCTACACTAGCCTAGTGAGATCATCAATATATTATGTACTAAAATTTAATAAAATGATGAACCATTAGTAACAGAAGAAATTTATACTCAATTACTAGTGAAAGTAATTAACAATGTATGGAATGCAATTTTCCTCAGTGTCCCCTTTGACTTTTGTCTCCATTCACGATAAAGCGATATCAATAACAATAACAATTCAAGGCACAAGCTTCACATAATCCGGATATATGCCAATCAATCAATATCAATCAATTAATCTTTTAACACTAATGGGTCCTTTTTAGTGTTACGATCAACATGTGTCGCACTGAGGTTATGTGATTAATGTGTAGTATATATGTATGGAACAGTAACATTTGGCCACAACTAGATCAATAAATATTATATAACTCATTATATAATCAAAGTTGAAATTAACTTTAAAATCATCATGCACGTTAATGAAGCTAGAATCTAGCATAGCGTAAATAATATGTAATACTCTAGTGGTACATGTAGGAATGATCACATAGGAATTAAGTAGCATGTAATAAATAAACGTACTGGTGCATGCATCAAAACATGCTTGGCTAACATATCTAATGACAAAATAAAAGCATAGGAGATGATAGTATATGATACCATGTATGATTAGTTCAAGAAGTCAACATAGGTATAGTAAAACTTTTATGGAAAAACAAAATGAAAAAATAATCGTTAAGGTGATCCTACCTTTTAGTCTTTATCATAATGTACAGGTGAGTAGAGATGATTTGTTTCTCTCTTTTTTTAAAAAAAATATTTTCTTCTTTACTGTAAGTGAACAAGTTCAACTATATTTATAAGGATTCTTTATCGTCATATGTCCCTCAATTCCATTGGCTGATAAAGTAGTGACTTATATTAAGGGCATGTTCTGGTGAGCTGTGTACTTGGTTGTCACTTTCTTAGTTCATGGTGAACTAGGCTTTTAACAAGTGTTGTATAGGTGGCATAACCGCAATCATGTATGTGTCCTTTGCTAACACGTTTGCTAACCTTTCCCTAAAAAATCAAGAGAGTATTTATCTCTTCATTATTATTATTTTTAATTATACCTTTTTTTCTCAGTTATATAATAATGATTAAATTGGTCACTCTAGCTGACATGGATGATTAAATTATACCTTTTAACAAGATCTTAAACAATACTATTAATATTATCTATTAATAATGAAATAATAATAATGTTGAACATAGTATTAATAGTATTGTTAAATAGTAATAATGAAACAATACTATTAAATTGGTCACTCTAGCTGTGTACTTGGTTATGCCACCTATACGTAAAGATCTTAAACAATACACACTCAAGATCTTTACGTATGATTAAATTGGATCATGTTGTACATAGTAATAATGAAATAATAATAATATTAATAGTAATAATTTAGTTTGTGTGTTACAGAAGAATTATCTAGGCAAGTTTAGATTTTTTTAAGGTAAAACTTTAGTTGTAGATTCATTTACACTAATGATTTGTAGGTATTTTTTAAGATAAATTATTTTGTAAAATATAAGATATTTATACAACTAATAATATGAGGAAATTAAATAACCGAGATTAAAATACCAATGACTTAAAAATATTATGATAAAATAATATTCTATGAAATTAAAAATCTTAATTCAAATATAATAGCCTATTTTGCATAATCTTATAGTTAATGTTGATGTCTGTAATCACACAGTCACTAAACCACTGCTGGATTAGAGTTTAATTGAGCGGGCCCCGCTTCTCCTCCAAATGCTTAGCAGATGCTCTGTATTCGGTGGTACACCTGTGGAATAAGGCGGAGTTGGGATCTCTGGTGGCCACTCCGATGATCAAGTTAGTATGGGTGATTTTTATGAAGGGAAAAATGATTAACACTAGGTTTTTTGTGGGCTAAGATTGCGTACCTTGTTTACTCTTGATTTTTCCTTTTATATGAGGGTCGAAGGGCATATTGGTCACTCTAACTGATTTGGATGGTGCGTCAGTCCTAATTCCACGTGTACTGATTGGATGATGTGACGGGGACATGCTAGGACTGTTGCGTCGGACAATGCTGACAGGTTTCGATTGAAGAGCGACGCGGGGATGCGTACTGTTCCCCTAACATTAATGTGGATAGGACTTGCAGAGCGCATGGCCTTAATGGTCTGAGGTACCTTAACTACTGTGTGAGTGGGGAGAATCAATGCACTGATTCTGCTATTAATGCGATGTTGACTTGCCGTCGTGGGCCGCAGTTTGGTACAACCGTCACCTAGGGATGAGCGCTCGGGCCGACTAGGCAATAGCTCTTGTTCACCCACAAGAGTGGGCAGCTGGTGCGGTTTCTCGTATCACTTAGGTGAGTGGACGACCAACATAATAAATCAAGTCGTTCGTGTAGGAGGGGCCAGCTAAGACCGCCTTTCGAGCCGTACACGAAGGGGAGGCCGGCTAACACCGCCTTTCGTGCCGTCCACGAAGAGGAGGCCGGCTAACGCCGCCTTTCGTGCCGTCCACAAAGGGGAGGCCGGCTAACACCACCTTTCGTGCCGTCCACGAGGGGGATGCCGGCTAACACCGCCTTTCGTGCCGTCCACGAGGGGGAGGCCGGCTAAGGGCAAAGCTGTACAAGTTGTCCGTGCGGGTTCGGCTAGCGAGAGCCAGCGCCTTGATCATGGAGATCTATTCTAGTTCCCAAGATTAATGATGGAAAAACGTTCAGGACCATAACAGTTGGCCCATTTCGCTTGGACATGGGTATAGCCCAAGTCCGAGCGAAATCCCGTATCCCTTGGTCCTGGACGTGAAGAATGTGTACAGAGTGAGTCTCGAACATTCTCGAGATGGGACGTGGCTGACGTAAGCCAACGACTGCTGGTTACGGACACTTTGTTTCTTGTGCCCGACGGTTCGCATTTCGAGAAAGGGAGTTCTCCACCGTTGGATAGGGAATGAACGGAGGGAAGAGAGCTGATCGCCCCTTTTCTCCTCCTTCCCCTACAGGATCCCACATACCACGCCTCCAGAATCGCTTTCTTAACGATTTTCCAGCGATCCACCTTATTTCAGATATGGATTCTGATCGTTTGAAGCAATTAGAAGATTTCCGCTCTAGAGTGACCGCAAAGTAGATGCGGGTGCTCCATACAAAGTTTGACATCCCGAAGGAGTTCAAGCTGACAACGCCGGTGAGGTCTGCGGCGATATTCCGCCACGGTGAGGGGAAATCCCATCTGTACATGAAGCATCTTGAATGCGGACTACGATTGCCGCTATACCCTTTCCTTCGAAGAGTATTCGAGGTGTTGGGGGTGTCCCCGATGCAGATGACGCCCAACTCTATTGCCATGTTGGTGCGTTTCACCGCCGTATGCTCATGGTTGGGAATCACGCTGTCATTGAACGTGCTGGGCCATTTGGTGAGCGTGACGGTTCAGAAGACGGCTCACTATCATCTTCAGACGAGTGGAGATTTCAAAATAATATTGGATGCCCCCACGTCGTACAAGGGATGGAAAGAGAAGTTCGTCTGGGTAGAGGGGGATGATTCGAACCTTGATTGCTCAAGGTGGCTAGAGATCCAGAAGGAAGCTCTGGGCGCCAGGCCTCTGTCCGCCGAGGAGAAGCAGGAGTTGGAACAGATTTACTCCTACACCAGGCCACGAACTATGAGGGCCCTCTTAGACAAGTCGGTCTTACGACTGCATGGGATCTCATCTGTCCCCCCCACTACGCGGGATGAGGTGAAGGCTCATAACTTGACGTTCGGGGGGGCCTATGGGGTTGGAAACCGCGGCTGAGCCATCCACTTCTAGGGAATCTTCAGGGTAGTCTCCTAGGGAGTTGGCAGCAGCGCTGGCCAAGAGGCCTCGGGGGGACACCGCCGATGAGGGGGTTTCATCCCCTCCGCAGCAGAGCGAGGCTGCCAGAAGCACCACGGCTAGGGTGGCGCCGCCTTATACCCGGAAGTGGCAGAATAAGAGCTCTCATGGCCCCCGGGGAGCCAGATGACTAGGACAGGAGCTAGGCGCTCCAATGGAGGTGGAGTCGGGCGACTACGGGGATGAGCTTCCTCCTGAGCCTTCTGAAGTGGGAGGTGAAACCATCTCCGAACCGGTTTTGGAGCGGGTCGAGGCTCAGGCTGGTGCTGGAGCCACAACTCGCGACAAGGAGAGGTCCCGCTGCCCTGGCAAGGAGCCGACTGGGGGAAAAGGACGGGACCCTAAGTCGGTGGGATGGCCCTCCCCCTATTATTTAGCTGAGTCCGAGTTGGGGGCGTGGCCCACGGCGAGGGACATGATGATCGGGAAACTGCCTCCTTGTGGCAATAGTGAGGAGGAACTTGATCATGCGCACCGCTTCGTCCCTGCGAAGGGAATGGACGTCCGCTCCTCTGTCTTTAAGTCCCGAGTCACTCAGGCGAAGGCCGTGGAGCAATTTAGTTTTCCTAACGACGAGGATCTCTTGAGGGCTATCCCCGATGTGGGCCTGCATGTGATCCTTCGCAGTTACTTGACTCGAGGGTGCCTCGTGGAGCAAGAGCTACATCATCGGCTGGCTCAGGGCCACCACGCCTACGAGATGCTCCAGAAGGCCGGGTCAGCGGCAAATGAAGCTGGGGACGCGAACTCTACCGAGCAGTGGCCGACCTCTCAACAAAGCAGCCCGAGCTTGAAGAATGGCGAAGAGAAATGGAGGTGAAGGAGCGACTGATCGCCGAGCTCAGGGCTTCTGACTTGAAGAAGTCGGCCGAGATTCAGCAGTTGAGGCGGAGGCTCCAGCATGATGGCCGAGAGTCCATTTCAGTCAGCTCGATCGCTGAGGCGCTGAAAGAGAGGGACCTAGCCGTGACGCAGGCCGCTATGAAGAAGCACATTGCCGAGCGTGCTAAGTCTCGATTGGAAGAAGAGCTGGTTGACAAGCGGAAACTCTAGCAGAGGTGTGCACAATTGGAAAAGGCCTTGAGCCTTGCGGAGGGTAAAGTGTCCTACTTGGAGTCGTCCGTTTACGAATCGGTCATCGTGGAGAAGAACCGAGCCGCCGTCGTCGAGGACTTTCGCTGGAGCACTGCAGGTAAGGTCGAGGTGGCCTTAGCCTGCAAAGTGGGTTGTGACTTCGTTATGGCTCAACTTCCTGCTGGGCGACAAGAGTCCTCTGACCAGCTCCGCTACCCGCCCAGTATTGCCGACCATATTGGCCTCCTCACTGAACTGGAAAAGGCGAGGGCCGGTTACGACGTGGGAGAAAGTTGTGATGAGGATGATCGAGAGGCGGCTCCCAGCCACTCGTCCAGCGACTCGACAGGAGGGACCGAGAGGAGTGCCGGCTCGGGTTCGACGGGGAAGTAGACGGACGACTACGCCTGTAGAGCTTTGTCGCTTGCGCCATCTCTCTTGAGCACCGCCAGCTCCATGCGTCGGGCGGGATTCATCGTAGTTTTTAGACCGAGAGTGTACATAATGTAACATATTTATGCTTTGATGTATACACCTTCTAATTCATCAATAAAGGAATTCATTGTTTGCTGTGAATGTCCAATTATTCTTCTCTTTAATGTAATCTCCATGCGCCATTTTGATGGAGCGGTTATTGGCTTGGCATGATGTGAAGGGAGGTGGCTCGCTCGGTGGGAGCTGACCCTCACGGGGGGTGTTGAGCTGTTGGCCTGCTTGGCGTCTAGTGGGGGGTCCACGGAACAGCCCGAACAACCGCCGTGATTAGAAAAACGAGATGTGAGATGTGACCGGACTGAATTATCGTGGGTGACGTCAGCGTACTTTAGCCATCCGCATCGTTTCGATCTTCACGCGAGCAGGGCATGGGGACCCTAAACGGTCAGCGCTTCGAATCTCGAGAGGTGGTGTGGGCCCCAATCTCGATCTGAGCCGTTGATCCCTACGGGAACATACCGCCCTCCTTCCGCCACGTGGGCCTGTGCCGCCTTATAAATATCTCCCTTCCCTTCTTCTGGCTTTTCTTTACGCCATTTCAAATACCAGAACTCTTCCTCCGTACTCCCAAATTCAAAAGAGTCTTCTAATGGCTACTTCTTCTTCTGCTACCGTTGATGGGCTTGGTCTCTTGACCTCCTTTCGTTCAAAGGTGACGGAAGAGGATCTGACGGCGCTCCCGGAGAGGTACGACATCCCGGAGGTGTTTAGGCTTCCGTTGCCGGAAAAGGACGACGCGGTGTTTAATCACAGTGGCGATTGGGCGCCACTGTATTTGGCCTATATAGATTATGGGCTTAGGCTCCCCCTCCCCCACTTTGTGAGGAGGATTTACGAGCGGTTGGGGGTTTCCCCCATGCAGTTTGCCCCCAATGCCATCGCCATACTGATGGCTTTCTTGGTGATCTGCTATCGGGTTGGGGTCACGCCAACCCTCCAACTTTTCAGCAACTTGGTGAGCAGCAAAACGTCGAAGAAGGATGCTCATTTCTTCTTCGTAAACCTGGGCGAGAAGTTGGTGAACTTCGCTGAATCCAATAAGCAATGGAAGGAGAAGTTCGTGTGGATTTTCGTGGCCGACCCCATCCTAACTTGCAGCTCTTGGCCGGAGATCGACAAGGAAGCGTTGAAGCAACTCCCTCTCTCCACTGAAGAACGCCAGGATTTGGAGAAGATCTCTTCATATGCCGGATCTTGGGACATCCACAACCTACTCGATGCTTCTTCACTCAGGGTGGCGGGTTTGTCCCATTTGTTACCATCCGAGGCTGACAAGGAGAGGGCCGCTGCATTGGCTTGCGTCGGGCCCAAGTTGCCTAAGGACCCAAAGGCTAAGGAGCCGGCCAAGCTGGTCGGGGCCAAGTTACCTGTGAAGAGGGTGAGGTCGAAGCTGTCAGCCAAGGATACCGAATTTGTGAAGCTTAATGCTGAGCAGACAGTGGCGATGTTGGCGTCTCGGCCGGGGGCGGTCGAGGGGCCAAAAAGTAAAAAGAGGAAGGTGAAGAGAACCGCCCCCAAGGATGACGCCGAGATGGAGATTGTCGAGTTGGACGCCTCCATCCCGGTCGAGGGGTGGACACCTAGTACTGAGGCCCCAGTCACTAGGGAGGTGGGCGTCCCTGAGGGGGAAGCCCCGAAGGTCCCAGAGGTAGTCTCGGTTTGCCAGGCCGACCCGACCCGACTCTGGCTCCTGTACGTCTCCCCGAACCAGTCCAGGGGATGGCGGGTGAACTGCCTGCCATGGAGGGAAGGATTGGGGAGACGGCTCCTACTCCTTCTTCGACTGGTGGGCTCGTCACGGGCTCGCCCTTCTATCATTGGCTCGCCGAAGTAGGGAGGCGAAGATGGGAGGAGATGAGGGTCCAGCTCATAGGAGAGTTGGAGGAGGGGTTCTCGCCTAGGGAGAATCCCTCCGAAGCCGAGAAGTTCATCCCAAGCACCTCTCTCCGAAAGGACGACTCGGTGTTGCGGTCGGGTCGGGCCCAACTTGCTGCCCTCAGCTAATTCGCCCTCCCAAGGAATATGGAGCTGCTGGGGGAGATACCGATGAGAGGGCTCCACTTGGCGCTCCACAGCTACTGCACCCGCGGAGCCCTACTCGGGGAAGAGCTGAGTGACCGCCTCGACAAGATGATAGAGGCTCACGGCCAGCTTACGGCGGAGCTGGCGCAAGAGAAGAAGGCACGAGAGGGTGCCGAGAAAATGGTCGAGGCTCTTGAGGTCGAGAAGGCTCACGCCGACGCCAAGAGGTCTCATGAGTAGGAGATGAAGCAGTTGGTCATCGCCACTCTCGAGGCCCACAAGTCCAAACAGTCGGCCACCATAGCGAAGCTTAAAGGTGAAGTGGATGAACTTAGGGGGGCCGTCCAGGGTTCCAGGACTGAGGTTACCCAACTGGAAGAACGCATCAAGCTTCTGGAGGGGAACCTCGAAGCTGAGAGCCAGGCTCGGCGGGCGGCGCAGGCGGAGGCCCTCTCGACCCAGCGTGCCTTGGGGAGCGCCTGAATGGAGCTGGAGGACACGAGGTCGGCTCGTAAGTCAGCCCTAGCCGACGTCAAGTCTCTCGAGGCTTGACTCAACTACCTGGGTTCTGAGGAAGGCAAGAAGGAGGTGATCGAGGATTACCGACAGGGACCTGTGAGCAAGGTCAAGCTCTCGCTTGCAGTAAAAGAGGGCTTCGACTTCCTAAAGGCCGGACTCCCTTCTTCGGCCCTAGAGTCCATCGTCATCGTCTTCCCCCTCGTCCGAGTCTAGCTCGACACCCCTACCTCTGGCTTCGAGGTCCTCCAAGAGTTCGACGCAACTCTACACTCGCGAGGGGTAAGAGACGACCTTATGGTCCTGAATGTTTTTCCATCATTAATGTTGGGAACTAGAATAGATCCCCATGATCAAGGCGCTGGCCCTCGCCAGCCGAACCCGCACGGACAGCTCGTACAGCTTTGCTCTTAGCCGGCCTCCCCCTCGTGGACGGCAAGAAAGGCGGTGTTAGCCGGCCTCCCCCTCGTGGACGGCACGAAAGGCGGTGTTAGCCGGCCTTCCCTTCGTGGACGGCTCCCCTTCGTGGACGGCACGAAAGGCGGTCCTAGCCGGTCCCTCCTGCACGAACGGCTCGATTTATTGTGTCGGTCGTCCACCCCCTAGGTGATGTGAGCAGTCGCACCAGCCCTCCACTCTCATGGGCGAACAAGAGCCATTGCCTAGTCGGCCCGAGCACTCATCCTAAGGTGGCGGTTGTACCAAACTGCAGCCCACAGCGGCAGGTCGACATCACATTAATAGCGGAATCTGTGCATTGATTCCCCCCACTCACACAGTATTTAAGTTACCTCGGTTCCTTAAGGCCCGGTGCTCTTCAAGTCCTATCCACATTAATGTTAGGGGAATAGTATGCATCCCCGCGCCGCTCTTCAAACGACACCTGTCAACGCTGTTCGGCGCAACAGTCCTTGCATGCCCCCGTCACGTCGTTCAAATGATACACGTGGGATTAGGGCTGACGCACCATCCAGGTCAGCTAGAGTGACCAATGTGCCCTTCGACCCTCATATAAAAGCAAAAATCCAGAGTAAACGAGGTACGCAATCTTAGCCCACAAAAACCCTAGTGTCAATTCTACTTCCCCCACTTAAATTGCCTACACTAACTTGATCGTCGGAGTGACCACCGGAGATCCCAATTCTGCCTTTTTCACAGGTGTACCATCGGATCAAAAGCATCTGCTAAGCATTAGGAGGAGAAGCGGGCTCCATTCACTTAAACTCTAATCCAATAGTGGTTTAGTGACTGTGTGATTATAGACATCAACAAAAATTAATGGAGATATTTTACTTTTATTTTTTATTGCAACCGTTGATTATTTATTTGACTATTATTGTAATTTTTCTTGAGTGACAAATAAGAATGAGCGCAATACATTAGGAATATGACAAATATTAAAATTTAACGTGAATCATAACCATCCATTCAATAATTAACGGTAAAGCTCAAAATAATGGTCGTTCCACTGCTTTTGACATCACAGAGTAATACATGACAAGTTTCTTGAATGACAGTTATATATAGTGAAAAAAATGTACAATAGTTTTGTCTAATAAAAATAGGTAGAGGTAATTTTCTTTAAAACTTATATTACACATAAACATCATGTCTTCCATATCTTACTAGTTTATAATTTGTATGTAATTATCATTCTTAATGAAGAAGGTAACGGCGCTCAAAGAGTTTGGTGAGAGTGGAGGTAGATAGATGATCTACTTTGACAAACAAAACCTCACTCCAGTTGGTTAAGTATTACCAAATATTCTGATTGCAAGTATACATTGATATTTTGCCGTAGGCCGAATTTTATTTTATGTTATATATTCATATTGTAAATGATAAACCAGTAAACTACATGATTATTTATGTTCAAACATGCTACAAGAAATTCAATTCTACTGGAATGTTTTTGTAAACCTATGTCAAAAACGTAAGCAATTAGCTATTTTAAAAAAAATGCTATACAATTAGATATCATCTTGTTTGATAATTCAAAGTTTAACATCTGTGAATTGTTGTAATCTATTTGTAATCATATTTGACATAAATGGATGTCTCTCCTCCTTCTAGATACAGATAGTTGCATCATATGCTTCTTTCTTTTGTGATCAGTTTTCTCAAATCACGTCATTAACTTTAAGAAAGTCTACTTTTAAAAATCTCATATAATATATGTAGACATTGTGTTAGATGCCTCGTGTATTATGTATCAATACACTCAGTTATGGTTATAATGTATACCGTTGTATTGGATTCTATTTCTGCTTCAATTGTGAGCTTGCAATAAAATCTCACTCGCCAGTACTTAAAAAAATCATAACCAAATCATAACCTCGTAGGAGGACCGTTGCTGACCCAGATGGTTGAGAGGTTCCAATATGACTCCCACTATCTTGGGTTCGATTCCCGGTCACCTTATTATTAAAAAAAAAAAACATTACCTCGTATGTAAGCATAACGGCCTGATATATCAACTATGATCTCAATTCAATTTGAGTTTCCACATCCATACTTACCTAAAATATCTACTCTCTCTCCACATCTGTACATACCTAAAATATCTACTCTCCCTCTCTCTCTCTCTCTCGCCCTCCTATTTTTAATCAAACCCACTATTGCATTACGTGCACTCAAACTCTCACACACATTATTTATTCTTGTAAAACGTTATATATAAACTAACACATAACTTCTCTAAACTCCATCTCTCTCTTCTTCTTCCTCTCATAGTTCAAGCTAAGTGATCAATGGAATTAGATGGAGTAGCAGAGAGGTTGAAGGATAAATGCATATTTATCACTGGTTCAACTGGTTTTCTAGCAAAGAGTATGGAACTTAATCACACGGACTCAATTATCTTTTTTTATGTTGGTTAACATTTGATTAACTTTTTTGTTGTGGGGTTTGAATTAGTTTTTGTGGAGAAGGTGCTTAGGATTCAGCCTGATGTGAAGAAGGTCTACCTCCTTGTGAGAGCCACAGACACCAACTCCGCCAATCGACGCTTGCAAGATGAGGTATATATGCATGCACTTCTCATCAATTCATCTGCAGTTTTGATTGGGATTGAAACTGTTAAAGTTATCTTTTGTCTCATAACTTTGTAGCTTTGGTGTATGAGATGGATTCTAAAAGGGCTAATTGCAGATAAACCCTATGTGCTATAAGGGAGTTAGTCACTAATTATTATATGACCCCAAACTTCTTAATTAACATTCAGACTCTGAAACCCCGATGTTCGGGGCCTCTGTACAACATACTGAAATTTCTTTAGAGAATCTCTCTGCAACACATTAACATTTTAACATCATGTGACTACCACATGACAGGTACAAAAAACGGGGAGATAACTCTATTTAGGCATAGGGGGTCTAAGTGTTGATAAAATATATTAGATATAATAAGTGGTTACTTTCCAACGGTATATTAAGTGTATCTACAATTAGTCTATCTTAAAGTGATATGAGGTGATACAAAAACTTCTTAAGTTCAAACAGATTAAAACATATGGCTTTAATAAAGGACGTCCGGGTTTTGGCGCCATAAAGAGTAGTTTTAATCAAGATTATATTGGAGTATAAAATTATGATGTCCAATCCTGATCAATTCGGAGTTTAATTTTAAAAACTATTTACTTGTTAACACTTGTTTTTCCTCAAAATCTTTTCAGGAAAAAGCTTTCGACAGGTAATTAAGCTGTGAAAGAAACTGATGATATTGTATTTAGAAGAATGCTGATTTCTACAGACCTACTTTCATAACTAGGTGCAACAGTCACACCTAATTTAATGTTTCTAGAAGAAATATCTTTGTATCTCTCAGTTGACTGTTATAATTTGGATTAAAAATGGATTAGGTTGGCAAATTTGCTTATTAGTTAGCTAGAGAGGTAGTTATGTCTTTGTTTCAACAAACCTCATTAATAGGCATAAGGTAACAAAAAGTTGCAGAAAACTAACAAATTGCAAGTATGATAAATTATTTGTTTGATAAGTTTGGTATATCTGATATGTGACAAGCAAAAATTGGCAAATTTTCAGGTGATATCAAAGCAATTGTTCGACGTTCTAAGAGAAAAGCACAGAGAGGAGTTCAACACCTTTTTCACTGAGAAAGTATCTCCTATTGCAGGAGACATAACTATTGAGAACTTAGGTATACATGACACCGATCTTAGAGAAACTTTATGGAACAAAATCGATATTGTCATGAACGTAGCAGCGACTACCAATTTTTACGAGAGGTACCCACGATTAGATTTCAATCATTAAATCATATGGAAGTTATTTCTCACGAGTTTTACTTCTTTTGTTTATTGTAGGTATGATGTTGCATTGAACATAAATGTGTTAGGAGCTAAGCATGTTTTGGAGTTTGCCAAGAAATGTCCCAAACTTGAAATGCTTCTTCATGTTTCAACTGGTGAGTAAGTTTCTATATGTGATCGAAGATTTTAGCACGTATAAGGATGTTAACACATTTTAGGGTAAATTTCACAAAACTGCCATTAACTTTGGGGATTTTGCACAAACATGTATAAACTTTTTTGTTTTAGAAAACTGTCACGACAATTTTTCACTAGACTACCATTCCTGATGGAAGTTAGGCAACTTTTTGACAGTTTTGCCCTTTTATACTTTACATATAGATATATCTTCTGTATTATTCTTATGAACTTTACGGGAATAGATATAAATGACAGTAGTTTAGATGTTTAATCCAAGATGTTGATGCTGTTAGCAACAAGTTATAATAGTTCACGGTATTTTTCTGCAGTTTTAAACAACTTATAATAGTTCATGGTATTTTTCTGCAGTTTTAAAATGAAGTTCATGACAGTTTTCTCTAAGAAAAAGGTTTAATATATTATAGTCCTTGTGTAACCCATAACGTTCATGATAGTTTTATATAGTTATCCATATTTTTTTTATCTAAAAAATTAGCTATCTAATATTGTACAAAATATTTTTGTTTCTAAGTGCATGGAAGTTTTTTTAATCCTTGCCTTTTATCTATTATATCAGCATATGTGGCTGGTGTGAGAGAAGGAATTATATTAGAGAAGGCTTTTCGCATGGGAGAGACTCTAAAAGGAGGATTTGATTTAGACATTGAAAAAGAGCTAAAGCTTGTAGAAGAAAAGAAAAGGGAGCTTTATACGGATAATAATACAGAGAAAGATGTTCTGAGGTCAGCCATGAAAGAATTGGGTCTACAAAGGTCTGAAACTTAATTACATCCTCATTACTTTCTACAAATAAGATTTGAGTAAATATGAACTAAAACAAACTGTAGCCTAATGCAATGCAATCAAATGCTAAAAGACCATTCTTTGAGTTATCATTTAAGAATTTAATTTTGCAAAATTCAATAAATTTTCTCTCACATATTTCTCTTGTAGGGCTAAAACTTTTGGTTGGCCAAATACCTATGTTTTCACAAAAGCAATGGGAGAGATGTTGCTTGGGCATTTAAGAGGAGACTTACCTCTAGTTATTTTGCGTCCCACGATCATAACTAGTATTTATAAAGAACCATTGCCAGGTTGGATCGAAGGGACTAGGTAAAACTGTGTGAATTTAATTTGAATTTTCATTATGTGTGTGTGTGCGCGCGCTTGCGTGTCTATATATATATGTGTGTGTGTGTGTGTGTGTGTGTGTGTGTGTGTGTGTATCTTTGTGATGATTCATAAGTTATAATGTTATGAAACTTTATATGGGTTTGCAGAACTATAGATAGCTTGATTATTGGTTATGTAAAGGGAAAGCTCCCATGCTTCTTTGGAGACCAAGAATTGATTATGGATGTTGTAAGTTTCCTAACTTTACTTTATACAAATTGTGTACATATTTTCCATAAATGAAAATGTTAGAAATTCATATACGTGCATCTATATAGGTATAATGTTTTTTTAATGGAATACACGTATAACATTCTTATTTCACTTATTAGATGTATGATTTCCTTGTATGTTGTACGTCAAAGCAAAATGCAAGCTTATCCTAAAGAACTTTGAACACAAATTTCTGATGTAGATTCCTGGAGATATGGTGGTAAACTGTATGATTTTTGCCATAACTTATCATTTGAACCAAAGATCTCAATTCATCTACCATATTTGCTCATCCACGAGCAATCCTGTGAAGTACTCAACCTTAGAAAAATGTGGGTTCAAATATTTCACTGAGAATCCACGAATTGGGAAGAACGGAGAACAAATTAAGACACGAAGAATTCCAGTATTCAAGAAAATGTATCTTTTTCGTGCGTATATGGCTCTTCGATATTGGTTGCCATTGGAGGTGAGCTATTGCAATTTTACATTAATTTTGAAGGTTTGCATACTCTTTTTTTCTATGTTTTGTTTACATTTTTTGTTTTTTTGTTTTTGTAGGCATTGCATTTGGTTAATGTGCTACTATTTCAGTTATTCTCTGAACAATACAGCGTGCTTAGCCGCAAGTATAAGTTTGTGATGCGCTTGGTTGATCTCTATGAGCCCTATGCATACTTCAGGGGATGGTATGGAAAATTTCCTAAATTTTCAACTTTAATTGTAATATTTGAAGCACGCTATCGTATTTATCATGGTTTTAGGATATAAACTTGCTTAAATGTTCTGAGTGGAAAAGTATAATTCTACTCTGGCTCTACATGAATTGTTGAATTAGTTTATTAATTTTTAACCACTATTTCTGATCCTATTCCAAATTTCAGTTTCGATGACATAAACACGGAGTACTTAAGGATGGCGATGGCGAAAGAGAATGGGAAGGACTCCAAGATTTTCGATTTTGACCCCAAAAATATCGACTGGGAAGATTACCTCTATGATGTTCACATCCCTGGTGTCTTGAAATATGTATGCAAGTGAACCTATATGGTTTTATGCTTCAACAACATTCAACATGTTTATGACTTCTCTGTGTAGTTAAAACATTGGTATGGAGAAATGATTGTAACTACTATGCACATTGAGATATCAAAACATGGATTTTAAATAAACATTCATGTTACTCAAATCTTTAGCCATTTTACATGATCAAGCAAACAAAAAACCCAACATTTTGCCAAGCGAACTTATATGGTTTTATGCTTCAGTATCGTTCAATCTGTCGACGCTACATGGGTAATTAAAACATTGGTATAGTGGTATAACAGTATCTATTTATGCCTGCTGAGATATCACAAACTGGATTTCAGTAAACCTTATGTTACCCGAGGCTTTAGCCTCAATTTGACAGGAAAAATACGATCATGTAGCTCAATGTTTGTACTTGAAATCATTGTTTATCTGAAAGACTTCACACCTCTACTCCTTTTGTGTTCTGAAAAGTTGTTATATGTATGATTCAGAAGGACCACTAAAAGAAGATAGACAAATTATGAGCTCGCAAAGTTTTATGAGAATTTTGGGTCATTCAAGGGAATTGAGTTGATTCAGTTTGTATATGTTGATGAGAGATATAATGTTGTCGAACTATTTACAATAAGAAATCACAACTTTATCAATTGACAGGTCTGGGCTTAGTAAATTACTCAGAAATGATAAGAATTGTCTTTTGAGAGTGATTACACACACACACTAGTTTTTACGCACGTGCAATGCACATGATTAACTATCAAAATTATTTATTTTTTGCTTTATTTTCTTATTATAAATCAGTCATATTCATTTTGAGTCCAAATATGTAAA
>JBAKGM010000200.1:29224611-29235427 GCA_037177215.1 Asparagus racemosus
TTAGTTTTTATATTCAAGTTAACCTTTTATGATAACTCTAAATAAAGTTCTAAGAAATAATTTTCAAAGCAGTATACTTCATTAAAGTCTTAACTTAGACTTTTAATTAAAGTAATAAAATTTTTGCATGCTTAGCTTATAGTAGAAAATAATTTTTCAAATCGTCTTGATCTAAATATTTTTCAAGATATATATATACATATACACATGTGTATATATTTAGAAAAACGAACTTTGCAAAACAAGAGTGTGAAAAATATGCACCAAAAAAATTCTCTTGAAATCTAACGTCGTTCTATTTTACTAAGCATAAGTTGATCGAGTGATTAAGCCTGATGAGTATTTCCATACTTAATGACCTAAACCCAATTGGGTTGGGATTCATTGGCTCAAAACTCGTTAAATGGTCATTTAAAAAGCCCGATAAAGTACAACAAAATCACCAAGGAATAAAGAGTGTAAAAGAAAAAGAAAAATTTAAAACTAATAACAATTCTATATATATATATATATATATATATATATATATAGTTATATTTGTATATATGTTCTTAAAAAATAAATTGATTAAGAGATTTGAATATTGTTTAAAACAAAGAGGTAGCATGTTTTTTCAAAACTTTAATTAAAGTTCTATGTTAGACTTGGTTTCATATAACTATAATAAAAAGATTTTATAAGAGATTTGTTGATGACAGTTATCACACAGCGGGCTAATTTGTGGATTATGAGTACTAGGGTCCTCAAGTTCCTTCAGAGGACTGATTCTTTGGCTCACTGTTCCTCCCTGCACATGAATACTCGTAAGAGGGCGAAGTTGGGTTCTCTGCTATTCCTCTAATGATTAAGTTAGTATTTTTGCTTGAGTGGAGAAAAAACTTTAACTATTTAAGAGTTTTCTAGGGCAAAATTTACTTACCCTAAGGAGTAGACAGCATCTTCCTTTTATAGAAGATCTGAAAGGACATTAAGGTAACTTCAGCGGAGTCCAACTAGGTGGCTTAGTCGTCATCTACTTTATACGTGTCGGCTGCAGAGATGGGTGAGTCACCCTGGTGTTAAATGTGAGGGTGACGGAATGTGCGTAGTGCTAATAAGGTCCGATGAATCATAAATGCTATAAGGGCTAGGGTAATGATGATTTAGACAGGGCAGTTAATGTTAGAGCAGTCAGCTTGTGAGGAGTTCGAGGTGACTACTGCCGCTTTTACTCGTTTGGTTGAGGGCCTGCAATCACCACCTTTTCACTCAGTTACGCAAGTTGGTGACCGGTCAAGTTGGCCACGAGAGTGGTCGGCTAATCGAGTCGGCCGTGAGAGTGGTCGGCTAGTAGTCGTTGAGTCGGCAGTGAAGAGCCTTTCGACACAGCTATGGGAGTAGCCTGAGTCATCTGACCTCAGAACTCGGCTGATCAAGCGAGGAGTGGGACGTGTTGGCTTCCCAAGATGATTAATACTTAGTGGTTTTTTGGGGGTCATAACAGTTGGCCCCTTTCACTTGGATTCGGCATGGGCCAGGTCCGAGTGAAATTCGAAAGTGGTTTGTCATGAAGTGCATTAATGAGGGGTGACTGAAAAGTCTCTTTTGGTGGGATGAGGCTGACGTCAAAGTACAACTCTTAGCTGCTACCGCTTCGCCTTTCGTACCTAATTGCGGGCTAGTTAAGGCAAGGGGTACCTTGATTTTGAAATGGCCGCTTCGATTTTTGGGATTGATCTCAGCCATTAGTTTGAAACTGATTCGACCGTTGTGACCTTGACAGTTGTCGCCCTAGCTGTCTATAAGTAGGGCTGCCGCAGAAAAAGAGGGGCGGTTATTGCTTTTGAAGATCTCTAAATTTAAATTGCCAAAGAATCCCGATCAACTATTTTCTTCAGCGATCTCTAAAATTTCTTCGATGACAACTTCTGCTCTCCAAGTTCGACAAGGTTAGTTGGAGAAGTTCCATTCCAAAGTAACAGCGCCACAGATGAGGGTGATGTACGAGAAGTTCGATGTTCCTCGTGCTTTCGCTCTGACAACACGGACGAAGTCACAGGCAGTTTATGATCACGACGCGGGTCAGACTCTAGTGTATGTGAAGCATTTGGAGTATGGTCTATGCCTACCACTACATCCCATCCTCCACTGCGTCTTGGAGGTTTTAGGGGTGTTGACGTCGTAGATGAAGCCGAATTCAATCACCACTAAGTATTAATCCTCTTGGGAAGCTAACACATCTCGCTCCTTGCCTGATCAGCCGAGTTCAAAGCTTAGACGAAGCTACTCCCATAGCTGACTTGCATAGCCGAGTCGGAAGGCTCTTCTCTGCTGACTCGACGACTACTAGCCGACCACTCTCACGGCTGACTCGATTAGCCGACCACTCTCACTGTCGACTCGATTAGCCGACCACTCTCGTGGCCAACTTTACCAGTCGCCAACTCGCGTAACTGAGTGAAAAGGCGGTGATTGCCAGCCCTCAACCGAACGAGTAAAAGAGGTGGTAGTTACCTCGAACTCCTTACTAGCCGACTACTCTAGCATTAACTGCCCTACCTAAATCATCATTACCCTAGCCCTTATAGCCTTTATGATTCATCGGACCTCGTCACCACTACGCACATTCCGCCACCCTCACATTAAACACCAGAGTGACTCACCTACCTCTGTAGCTGACACCTGTAAAGCAAATGACGACTAAGCCGCCTGATTAGACTTCGCTGAAGTTACCTTAATGCCCTTTTAGATCTGCTATAAAAGAAAGATGTTGTCTACTGCTTAGGGTAAGTAAATTCTACCCTAGAAAACTCTTAAACAGTTAAATTTTCTTCTCCACTCAAGCAAAAATACTAACTTAATCATTGGAGGAACAACCGGAGAACCCAACTCTGCCCTCTTACGAGTGCTCATGTGCAGGGATGAACAATGAGCCATAGAACCAGTCCTCTGAAAGAACTTGAGGACCCTAACACGCATAATCTACAAATTAACCCGCTGTGTGTTAACTGTCATCCAAGCACAGGATTGTAATACTCTAGCATATAATATATGAACTCTAATTTCCTCATTTTTTTGACATGTTATTGAAGCACAGGATCAAGCCAAGTAGCCTATAGAAGCCGAAAAGATGAGGATCCAATATGAAAAGAAATCAAATTAAATTCATATTCATAATGGCCAACCGTAAAGAAACAACATTATCTCTCAATCCGAAGGGCGAAATCTAGCATATAATATATGAAAATTGCCTATCTCAATGAGTTGAAGCCATCTAGAATGTCAGATTATCGATACTAGTATCGATACCTATACCGATAGGGGAATCGATACTGGTTTGGATACCTATATCGATACCTAGTAAGCAGTTATAAATCAAAGGATGAAATTGTATAACTTAGGGCTTAAGCTTGATCTAAGGGCTAATATTGATTGTAATACTCTATAAATAGGGGTAGGGAGTGAGGGTTTGAAGTGTGAAAAAGTTTGTAAAAATTCCATTTGGAGAGGAGGGTTACTCTTAATTGACAAGACTTTTTAAAATTGTAAATTTTATTTGTAATTAATAAAAAAATTACCTCTTCAAATTTTTCTTTCTTCTCTTTATTGGTTGATGAAGATGAAGATGAAGATGAAGATGGAGATGGAGATTTACCTTAAAGGGGCTAGAACCCTCTTGCAGTGTAAGTTTTTATTTTTTTTTCTTTTATTTTCTTACTTTAGATATTCATGTTTTAGGATTTTATTTTCTTTAGATATTCATGTTTTAGGATTTTATTTTCTTTCTCTTTTAATGGATTAGATTTATTTTGATGCCTTGTAGGGTAGATTTACTTTCATATTCTTTTATTATTTTCTTACACTTTTATTTTGTAGTTGTTATGGTCCTGGACATTCTTCATCATTAACCTCTGAGTTTGGAGAGGAAATCCCACGCCTGAGATAAGAGAGTGCGCTCAGGCCGCACTTACAAGGATCCCCCGGATGAGTCGAACATCTACTTTTGTCATCCCCCAGTCATCTATCTTCAGGGGGGACTCAGACAATGAGGCCGGCCCTCGACTTAGTCGACCACCTCACAGACGACACGAATGGTGTTGTTAGTCGACCATCTTCACGGACAACACAATTGGCGTTGTTAGTCGACCATCTTCATGGACGACACGAATGGCGTTGTTAGTCGACCACCTTCATGGACGACATGAATGGCGTTGTTAGTCGACCATCTTCACAGACGACACGAATGGCATTGTTAGTCGACCATCTTCATGGACGACGCGAATGGGGGTACTATCTATCCTCCTCGACTCTTCAAGTCGACCAATCCTCACGGGGTGACTCGAGAGGTGAAACTAGTCGTTCCCTCAGTCAACTACCCTCGTGGACGATGCAAAAGGTAGTGGTAGTCAGTCCCTTAGACAGCATAACGTTCCCAGCTTAGTCAGCTCAAGTTCTCATCCCCAGGCGACGGTTGTATGAAGTTTGGGCCCAACAGCGTGTCAGCATCACATTAATTGAGCTATCAGTGCCTTGATTTCTCCATCTCACATGATAATTAAGGCACCTCGAACTCCTCTGGCTGCGTGTATAACTAATCCCATCCCCATTAAAGCCGAGGGAACAGTGCTGACTCCCGCGCCAACTTCTAATCGACACCTGTCAAGGCTGTCCGGCGCAGTCTCCACAATTTGTTTCTATCCCATCATCGAGTCAACATATGTAAGAATAGGGCTGACCCACACCTTAGCTCAGCAGTAGCTAGAATGACCTAAATACCCTCCGACTCGCATGCAAATAGAGGACCGAACAGTAACCAAGGTGAAGGAACCCTAACCCTAAAAACTTTCACTCAGCTAATAGCTCTATTTTTTCAAGACCCATACTGACTTGATCGTCGGAGGGACCACCGGAGATTCCAACTCCGCCTTTTTCCACAGGCTTCCTAGCCGGACAAAAGAAGAAACCACCAACGTCCATAACCACCAAGCATTAAGAGAAGAAGCGGACCCCACTCTCATAAACTCTAATCAAACGGAGGTTAGTGACTGTGTGATCCGAGCATCAACAGTAATATAGATGTGTTTTCTTGTATAGTTTAGATTTTGTTTTATGCTCTTTTGTTTTTGTAGTTTAGATTTTATTTTATGTTCATAGTTTAGATCTTTATTTTCTTGTTATTATTCTTATTTTTGTAATTAGTTTTTATTTTTCTTATATTTTTATTCTCTTTCTTTCATGCTCCCTAGTTTAGATTTTATTTCTTCGTTTTTAATTTCTAAAATGTGGAACTAAAATCTTATAGGAATTCTAGAATTGTACGAAACTACTTTGATTTCTTTTATGATTTGTGAAATGCTCTCTTTTGCCCAAAATGATCATGTTTAGGATAATCAACTAGAAAACTAATTGGTAGAAGAAGAATTTGATAATATATACTTATCTTGAGTGGTTTTATAGGTTATGCTTATAAATTCTAGAATTAATATTTTATTGTTATTCTTTTCATGAATGTTAATTTTACTTAGATGATAATTTGATAGATTATGCTTTCCTTAAGTAGTTTGATAGTCTATACTTAATAAATCTAAAGTAAAATGTGATAAAAAAAAAGAAAATAGTTCATAAATCCTAAGTGAAATTAACTAGTAGATTCAATTCTAGATTCATCATTTCTCTAATTGATTTCCCCTATCTTTTACTTGTTGTGATTTTCTTTTAATTATTTCTTAATTTTATTTTCCTCTAATTTCTTCATCTTTCTTTCTCCCCTCTTAATCTGGCTTTGTTTTATTTGCAAATAATCACACCCACTCACCCTTTATATCTCCACACTTACACTCCTAATTGTCCACACACAACTCTAGGAATTAATTTAGATTATTTCCTACAACACCTTTCTCATAGGATCAACATCTTTTTATACTATAACTTGATGGTTGTGCACTTACAACTTTATTTTATTTACCCCCTATCAAATGTATGATGCTAGATTCTTTACATGTATTGAAGATTTTCATTGAGACGAATATTAGGATTTGTGAGCACTAAAGGTAACGTTGTAGTTTACCCCCACACCCCCAAAAAAATCAGGGGCGGATCCACCTAGGTGGAAGTGGTGTCACGTGACACTGCTTTCACCAAGGTGATTCCTTATGTGCCCTTGAGTTAAATTTAGATTTTGTAAAGATGTAAGGGCATATATCATACTGCATATGTATAAATACCATCATCTGATAAGCTTCTAACACCGTATGTGATCATCAACCACACAATGACTTTTCAACCATATATGAGTTGTTACAATTCTAATATTGCAAACTGTAAGGCATTCGGCTATACCTTATGGTTGAGTTACAAAAGTGAGAATCTGTATTTGATATTATTATTAATAATTATTTGATAGTATTACTAACGATAAAATTATGTAGTTTTCTCAAAGTATGAAAACTCATACAGAACAATCGTAATTAAGTTAATTAATTATTATGTGCTGACACCACTTTTTAGGAATCTTGGATCCGCCGCTGCCTCCAAGATAAAATTTCTAGTTCTGCCATTGGAGATGTACATATGCAGAATCTATTGCCCTGTGGACTATAGATGATACTGATCTACATCCTCTTTTAAAGAGAATAATGAAATAATAGAAATGTCTATCGAATTGAATGCAGGCATAATTTTACTTTTATTTTTACCATCTACAATCTACATCTAGAACAAGTGATCAAAGCCATCCAAACACTTTGATAAGCAAAACAAAATTAAGGGGAATAAACTGAAATATAGCAGGTTAAAGATAACAGATATAACCAAACGACTGCAGATTTTTGCCGGATATGACCGAGAACGTGGTGCTAAAACAAAGGGAAAATTAACAAGAAAAATACGTAAAGTAATTCTGCCGACACTTACTTTCTGAGTGAGTAACAGAAGTCACGTGCGTGCACGCGTCGTCACTCGCGGATCGGCATGAAGCCGTCCTCATCAGCGTACACCACGTATCCTGCAACTGTGACGTATAGCGTTTAACGCAGCTACGTAGTCCCGAATTTTGTAGTCCCCCCACCCCCGCGCCCCCAGGGGTGGACTGTACTGGGGGAGGTAAAACTCTCCGCAGATACAGTGGACCGCGGCCCATGGACGGTGCCAAAGCCATTTATTCATATGCTCAGTAAAAACAAATCATGATTCCGTTGAAATATAATAAATATCCGTGTTTGGTTTCGTTTTGGAACGGTTCGAAAGGGTTTGAATGAGCTTTTTATATGGAATTTACTTTCCAGATGACCTAGACAGGTTTTTTACTTATCAGAATAGAGACGAGACATTACTTAAGAAAGAGGAATCAAAAACATAATTTTAAAAAAGAGTAAAATACAATAAACCTCCATCAACTTTTAATATTTTGCAGCAAACCCCATGAACGTTCAAAATCGCACTAAATCCCCCAATAACTTGTGCAAAAAACACCTAATATATTTTAGATAAATTACACTAAACCCCCAAAAACTTTCAAAATACCTTTTTTATGTTGGTTATTGGTTCTAGTTTATGGGGGTCATCTACAAAACTCAGAAAGTTATTGAGGGTTTAGTGCAATTTTACAAGTTCATCGGGCTTTACTGCAAAAAAACTAAAAGTTCGCAGGGCTTTAGTGTATTTTACCCTTTTATAAAATATTTAAAGATGTATTTAATTTCACTTTTTTTAATTAATTAATTAATTAACTTTTCTTTTTTTTTATGCTGAACATGGCTTAATACAAACCAAGTAAGCTCGGGGTTTAAGGCGCCCTAGACCCAGGTGAATATAGCACAAGTGTTGCTATGCCTAATAATTAGAAATTAGGAATAGACATGTCATTTATACGGATAGAACCTTGGCCTTTTGAGCCAATGCCCCATTCCTCAACCACTAGACCACTTACAAGGTATTGTTGCTAGAGTAGGAATATTATGCCCTTAAACATCCATTACATACTATATTATAGTCTTGAATATTAATAAAAAATTTATTGTTGCGCATATAATTTGGTTATCATTAATGTAATTATTATATTATCCTTAGATATTATTTTGTTAGATCATACACTATGATGATCACTTGCTTGGAGATGTAATCTAACGTAGAGATACCCTAAATTTGTGTTTAACTTATAACTAGTAAATGATAACTTTGTTATAACAGGTTATTATGCATGACACAGACATAAAAGATGTTGTGGTGGGTCTCAACCACCAAAAAAGGGATTCCCTGAGTGTATGTCATAAGCACATATTGTGATGTGTGTAGCACTAAACCGAATTTGAATTCTATAGGACTTAGTCACTTTAAAGATGGAGAATTTAAATTGTTACATATCCTTTGGACTTGATGATATTAACATTTTTTTATGTAAAAATTTAGTATGTGATGTGATGGTTAAACTTGTTTTACAAGTATTACACAATCTGAAATGTTTGGGTTACTAGATTTCATTTAGGGGAATGATGGATATCTTGATAGGATCTAGTATACTCATTATGGCAAGCTAATTTATTATGCATATCTCATGAAGTTATTAAATTCCCATCGGTGGGTTGTTTTGAAAAATATTTTTCAAAATTTATTTTCTCATAAAAATAAAATATTTCATGTTTCAGAATGATTTTTTTTAATATTCATGGAGATTGCAATTTTGGCATGAGCAATTAGGTAAATTGTCCTACTCAATAAAATTGCCAAAAGTAAAATGATATTGGAGGGAACTGAGTGCAAGATAATATTACTTATGTATAATTATTCCTACTATGAAATAGCTTTTATGAACAGTTGGTCAGATAAGAATTTGACTAGTAAATTAAAATTATTAATTTGATTAATAATTGGCTCTTAATATGGGACCCAATTGGTCTCATTAATGGCACTAGGAGTGGTACAAATGGTATACATTTCCATTATATCCTTAATTGTTAAGAATTGGGTTTTTAAACAAGTGCTAAACCGTTTAGAATTGTAATCCATAAGGGCTAGTCTGCTTCTACATATAGGGTTTGTATATAGCCTTATGGGGTGATAAGAAATTATGCGGAAAACCAAAAATATCCTATCTATTTGTATTGCTCTTCTTTGGTGCTAGGTAAATTTTAGTTGGAGGTTTTTTTATCTAGAGAAATTTTCTTCGGTAGATATTGGGAGATAACATCGTAGAAGATTGAAAAGCGTTTTAGATATTCTTCTGATTTTAATTAATTTGATTAATTATCATGACGTAGATATATTATGCATTATTATATGTCGTGTTTCCTACAATTATCCCTTTATTTTATTAGTTCATAAGTAAATTTTCAATTCCCATGGCAACCATGTGGAAATATTATCAACAGATGTCCAACTAATTAAAGTTGTGTTGTGTGCTAAGAACATAAATAATAAATAATAACTACTATGATGCGGAAAATGCACCTGCAAATAATTCAATACTTAATGCTCTAATCAAAAACTAAAATTAATATGCGTTTGAATTTTTGTATTTGTTTTTTTTAAAGTTTAGGAATCTAAGTCGACTTTAGATTCCAAATAAAGACTTCAACTTTTAGGGTTTCACGAAAAACCTTAACTTTATGCCGAAATAATAAAAAACAAATAATAATCAATGCAAACAAGAAGATGTACATAGTTCAGCAATGTGTCTATGTCCACAAGAAAAGTAGGGATTTCTTTATTACTTGAAGAAGAAGATACTTAAACACTTTTCTCTTGTTGTCACCTCACAAGAATAATCACTCCGACTTCTTGCAAATCCTCACAAGAATAATAACATTCCTCTTGTAAATCCTCACAAAAGTAATCTTCTTTTCTTCTTCTCTTTTTCCTCATCTTCTTGGTCATTTCCTGCTCATATTACAATGAACCTCTCAAGGGACATTTATAGTTTCTTTCCTCTTATTTTGAGTTCACGTATGATTTCTCCATACGGGATTCCTTTCTCATGATACTTTCTAGAAGTATCAAATTGTAGTCATCTTCTAATTGGAATTTAATTCTAATTGTAATTTTCTTTTCCGGTCAAAGAAAAACTTCTAATCCTAATCAAATTAGGATTGTTTCAATGCAAGCCATATTCAACAATCTCTACCTTAGCTTGTATTGGACCAGATTGTCACCTTGCTCCACCTTCATAGCCTCCACATTATGTTGTGTATCGTCCTCAAAACCATCAGTGCCTGAATACGTTCACAACTCCATGTGATGTCGTATACCTTCCTCGAGACCATGACTACCGAACATCCATCATGACCTCCATCTGAAGCTGACTGTCTTCCTCAAATCCATGAGTGCCTTCATAACCTTTATCTAAAGCTACAAACTCCTGCAATCTCCATTCGATGCAGCGTGCCTTTCTAAACTTAGTAAATATCCGAATGTCTTTCATGACGTTTACCTAAGGTCATGTACTTTCACGGATTACACCGCATTGAGCTCTCACAAATGAGTACCTGAACTGATCATTTAATGACTCTACGCACAAAGCCATGTACTGACCTCAATCATGAGTATCTGCTCCTACAATGATTGAAAACCATCTATCTGTCATCAAATTAATCATCATCTTCTAAGCACCTAAATAAATCTAAAAATCAACTCTTCCATCAAAGAGCTCCACTTCTGATTGCCTGATTTGCAAATAATCAACCTAGACTGTCTCATTTGAGATCTAAGAGATCAATAAATCTCAAATCACTTCCACATGAGTCAAGCGCATTGAATTGACGTGTTCCATGTGAACTCTTCACGTGACTTCCTTCAACACTTCATCATGTTGTGCGCTGCCAATTCAATGCCTTAACCATGCTAC
>JBAKGM010000200.1:29235527-29254979 GCA_037177215.1 Asparagus racemosus
ATGTGAACTCTTCACGTGACTTCCTTCAACACTTCATCATGTTGTGCGCTGCCAATTCAATGCCTTAACCATGCTACTGTTATTTTGACCTGGAGCCACCAGATTGCCTGACTTCTGGCATTTGTCTCGCATGCACACATCCTGATCATTGTTGATGGTGACCTGCTAAACGCCATCTTCATTGTCGTTTGCTAAGCTTCTCAACCGTCAATTATATATTGTGCATTGTTGCTGAACCTTTTGCCTATGACCTCCTTTAACGATCAATACGTTGTTGTATCCTTACGATAGACGCAAGAACAAATCTATCGCTATTAGCTACCTACGCGGATCATTTGTGTCTCTACTCTGCTCACCAATCGATCCGATGTTGGATTCACCATCGTTTTTGTTCTTCCCCGTACCCTTTGACACTTTTCTGCGAGCCCTTTGCAGATCTCGACTACACCATTCATCCTATATGCAGTTGTCACTATTCGCTACTTTTGCTGGATCTTCTGCATGATCATTTATGCAATACCGAGAGCCTCACAAACCATGAACCTTGTTGTTGTTGTCTCCTTCGCTATTGCTTGAAACCCTAATTCTCCATCAAATAAAATTAGCCATGATTTGTCCAAGATAAACCTAGATCTGAATAACCATCAACTCTGATGCCACTTATTGGGAATCGAGTCGACTTTAGACTTTATGGCAAAATAATTGAGAGTGAAGAACAATCAATTCAAACAAGAAGATTTTATGTGATTAGGCAATGTGCATACGTCCACGGGAAAAGGGGGATTTCTTTATTACTTGAAGAAGAAGATACATAAACACTTTCCTCTCATTATCACCTCACAAGAGTAGTCACTCCAACTTCTTGTAAATCCTCACAAGAATAATAACATTCCTCTTGTAAATCCTCACAAGAGTAATCTCTTCTTCTTTTTCTTTTTCCTCATCTTCTTGGTCATTTTTTTCCTCATATTACAATAAACCTCTCAAGAGGTATTTATATATTTCTTTCCTTCTATTTTGTTCATGTAGGGTTCCTTCCTTTGATAAATTCTAATTCCTACGGGACTCCTTTCTGATGATACTTTCTAGAATTATTCAAATCCTAGTCATCTTCTAATTAGAATTTAACTCTAATTGTAATTTTCTTTCTGGTCAAAGAAAAACTCATAATCCTAATCGAATTAGGTAATTCAACATTTATTCCAGCTCAACGAAACTCCAATCATGAAACAATAAAAAACTCAGAATTTTTTATCTTCAGATATAGAGTCCATTTGGATGAATGAAGTATCGGAATTAAGAAGTCCCGTAAAAGTAACTTTAAAAATTGTAAAGTATAAAGTAGCGAAAGTAGTACTTTTTTTGTATGTGTCACTTATTTATGGTAGTAGTGGAAATAGAGCTTCTTCCTTTTTATTTATACTTTTCTATTTGGATAGCAATTGGAAACATCATGAGGAAGAGAGATAAATGATATTTTAATATTTCATTTGGACTTAAGAATATCTGAGTAATATAAAAACTAATGTCATTCCTAAATTGATGCATATTTCAACAACTTTTGAGATACTTCTAAGCTAGAAGTAGGATGCCACATAGGCACCAGATCATTATTTTAGGAAGTAGCAGAAGTAAATTTTTTAGAGAAACAAACAGTCTTTTTTACTCGGAAGTAGTCTCTACTTCGATTATTTTATTTATTCATTTTCTACTTCCGTGCAAATAAATAAACCTCAGTTAAAACGACATGTTGACAGTCCAAGTCCATGATGATGTTGTACATTGATACCAAATGAAACAGCTCCAACAATATTTTACTAAATATGATAAACTATGTGATATATTTTTTAGTATATGTCTAATTTGGGCAATGTAAAGAATGTTGATAAGAAGTATTAAAAATCCATTTGATGTATTTGAAAAAATTTAAACTATTGATAAGCAAATATATTATCAGAATATTGTATATTTACATGGAGTGAAGCTCCTATAAACTTAAATGGATAGAAGTATTTGTCTACCAAACTTTTTATCCTTGCATTATACTTTGAGATTTGTGCTACATATCAATGTTATTTTTGAGATTTGTACTTTCATTTATATCACATACTAGTACAAATCTTAATGCAAACTCAGTGGATAAAAAATTTAGTAGACAAAGAGCTCTATCCACCTATAAAGTTTATAGGAGCTTAACTCGTACAATAGACATCTAAAACATTAGGTGTATAGCACATTTACATAATTTAACGAACATGATACTAAAGCCCTCAGCAACGTCAGCCTCACTTTAACCATGCTGTAGTCTGAACTGCGGACGACCGACAGAGGTCGGTGCTTAAGCAAAACCGAAAAAGCGAGGGGTAAAAACAAAGTGAAAAAAGTGATTTGATTGATCGCTTGGTAGGTTATCAGATAAAACGCGACACGCGGAGCAACATAACGGACAGCGGGCAGCGGCAAGCAAAAGCACGCGTAGACGGCGGCGAATTTCTTCGTATGTGGCGGGTAGAAGAGTAATCAATGGCTCCCGCCTAACCTCGTCATGTTTGCTCACAGCGCACTAGTTGGAAAATTTTGGTTAACCTTGAACAATCCTTGTTACCCATAGATTTTTAGTCAAATCGTGGATCCAAAATATGATTTTGCGTCATGATTATCAACCGTAAAATTTGCTGTTTGTTTGATAGGAATATAGATTATACAAAAAGTGTGGACCGCGTTGTTCACCTCAACAAAATATCATATCCGAGGTCCTAAAGTAATAAACAGATAGGATTAGTTACATTCAATCACTTGGAGATATGGGTAATTACAGAGATGGTCCTTCTGTTTGTGTACCGAAAATTACTAACTGTTACTACACCTTTGAGTCTGGGTACGTCTACTTTTTTCCGTCATAAGAATGTCATTAGTCCTAAACAACATGAAAGAAATTATAGTAAAATAATAATAATAATAATAATGTACAGGTCGTTACCCTAGAAACATATCGAAGATCATTTTCAAACTCACCGTGGTGCTAGCGTACCAATCTCCATCAATCAATCTCCACAAGCGGTCGTAAAAGGAAGAAAAAAAATAGCAGTGCTGGGTCCAATTGATTCCGGCTGTCACGGCTTTTTCCTCTCAACTACACTCGTGACCATTCTTATTTTATTTCTACAGCTATTCCCTAGACTAGGCAAGTATATCAGACATAATCATATAAAAACATATTGTTTATAGACTAATCTACGGAGAACAATCTATTGTAAATTAATACCCCAATTATGCACAAGAATCTGTTCGAGTCCTCAGAAGATTTTTTTTCCCTCTAAAAAATGTCCAAAATTTCTATAAAGGAGGTACAAGCACAAAAAACACATTTCAAATAGCAGTGCTGATCTCCCCTTTTCTACAAATCCCAACATCAATGCTCATAGTCTTCCCTCCATCCTCCACCGGCGTCACTCTGCAGCAATTCCTCCTCGGCGACTGCCCATCAAAACTCAATTAATATCTTAGATTTGCGGAAAAAACTATAATGATGCGCTAGGAACACTACTAATAGAATCAACAGTCACAAGTGCAGGATTTCCAAAATTGCAAACGTGCGTATTTGAATGTAAAAAGGAAAACTTTGAAATTGTGTTTGCAATTTGGGAATCTATTTTATATTTGTATATGTATGAAGAAAAAAAAAAGAACAAGGTAGTAGTAACAAACATACCCTGTCCCAGAGACCCGGGTCGGGTTTCTTGTAAACAAGAATCCGATCCACAAACGCCGACGGATCGTCCATGTTCCACTTGCAGGTCGGATGCGTCTCATTATGCCGGAGATACTCCGTCACAATGCTCCCACCCTCGCTGTCATTCCTCGCCTTCGACAGGTAAAACACGAACGGCCTCTGGCAAGGGTTCCTCGCCACCGGCCGCGTGTTGAACGCGTACGCCGTGTAGTCCGCCCTCCTGTACCAATTCAAGAACGTCCTCGCCGGCATCTCCATCTCCCTCGGCGACATCACCCCCCTCACGATCTGCACCGCGAACCCCCACGCCACCGACACCGTCCACCTCTTATTCCCCTCGTAGCAGATCGACTGCTGGATCACCGCCGCCGAGTCGAGCCTCACCGGCCCGTCGAACAGCTTCCTGATGGCCGCAGCGCGCTTCATTTTGGGGAAAATCGGCTGCACGACGTCGAGATGGTGGAGGGAGACGAGGGGAGTGACGGGGTGCGAGGAGAGGAGGCCGAGGAGATCGCCGTAGACGTCGTACTGGTGGAAGCCGCCGTGCTTCGTCAGAGGAACGCCTAGTTCGGCCATGCAGGCTTGGATCCGGTCGTCGCTGCCGTACAGAGCCGGGTAGCGGTGGAGGCAGCCGTCCTGCATTTTCGAGAGAGACTTGGCGAGCGGTCGGCTGATGGCGAACCCGCCGCCGCCGTAAGCCATTGCGTAGGAGAAGTAAATGTTCTGCAGATGGCTCTCGGAGTTAGATCCGATGTAGTAGGGCTGATTGTGGTCGAACTTGTTGAGGACGCGGACAAGGTTGTCGGCGACGAAGACGGTGTCGTCGTCGCCCATCACGTACCACCGCACGTTGTCGAGGCCGAGCCGGACGGTCTCGGAGACTATGCGGGAGATCCGGATGGCGGAGCGGTGGCCTTGCCGGCGAGTGTACGGGAACTCCGCGGTGTCGCCGGAGATTTTCAGGGTGGGGAGCGAGGACTGGCGGTTGAACCCGCGCACTCGCCTGTCGAGCCAGACGTAGCCTCGCATTTGATTGGGCCTCCACCAGATTTTGATGTACTCTTTTCTCTTGTCCCAGAAAGTGGCGGAGGCGGCGATGCCGAAGACAATGTGGTCGAGGGTCGTCGCGTTTGGGGCCACCGCTGGCGGCTTCGGCTTGATGGCCGGTGGGGGCGGTGGGGGCGGAGGAGCCTGAGCGTCGTCGGAGGAGTTGGAGAGGGCAAGGGAGATGGCGGTGGAGGTGGAGGTGGAGGTGGAGGTGCGGTTCGTAAGGCAAGAAGGGGAGGAGACGAAGAGGGAGAGGATGTAGAGGAAATAGATGAAGGCGAGGAGAAGGATTAGAGGGACGATGAGCTTTGGGCTGATGAAGGATGAAGATGAGTGCTTACCATGATAAGATTTGTTGCTATTTGAATCAAAAGAGTTGCTTTTGTAGCTGTAGATTGCTCCTCCCTTCATCTTTGATTGAGGAATTTCTCACAATGTCAATGTGGAAGCAGAATTGAAAGATCTGAGGAGAGGGAAAAAAAAAATCGTTTTGTTTTGTTTTTAATTTTGCTGGGATGAGGAGAAGAGGCGTGGAATTGTGCCAGGTAGCGCATCACCGAGGTGCGCACCTCTCGTTTTGAAGAGATAAAGGAAATTGGTGTGTAAAAATACATTGTTAATTGATAAAATAATTAGTAGTAGTTTTACATGGTGAAAGGATTGAGTCGGGGTCAAAGGGGTAACTTGGTGGGTCTATCATCGTCTATGAATATTTTTCATTTTTCTAATTTTAGTATCTGCGTATTTGATGCTGAGGGCTGACACCTGGCCGAGGTTTTATGGGGGAGAGGTGAGGGTCAGCTCGTGACTTCATAATTACGTCCATACCCTCTATGCCTTAATTTAATATGTTTTTGCCTAAATATCAGAAAACCTCGTTAACTTTTGGAACTTCGGAAATATCGGAAAACTCCATTAAGTTAGGGGTTATTTGTATATATCTCTCTAACTTAAGATTTTATTAGAAAAATCTCCCGACGATGTTAGTCCCAATCTTACCCAACCACGTAAAAATTACAGTTTTACCATTATTATTATGATTTTCTGATCAATTATTAAAGTTAAAAGAGTTTTTTATAACTCCAAACTTCGCGGGATTTTCTTATATTTTGTCTATACTACTCTGTAAATAAAAGAAACTGTGAGGGTAAGTAAAAGTGAAGAAATGAATTTTTATTCCTTCAATTCCCTATAGAATTGGAGGTCGTTTTAATAAAAGGTAAAGGTAGTTTCTTATATTATTAACCTGGCTCTATCTCTTCCTCCCTCTGCTCTTCTTAGAAAGTTCCATTAACTTTCATTCTTTCGATCACTTTTTTTAAATTTAAAATCAATCTTTTTTTTTAAATTTTAAATCTCATTCTCCTTTCTTTATAATGTTATATTATTTCCATCTCTTCATCTCTTTCTCAAATTTAATATTTCATGCATGACTTTTATTTACAAAATTTTATAATTTAGGACAATAAAAATTCAATACAATGTGAACTAGGTGGTATTTAAAAGGAACCTTATTTAATATATTTTAATATTTCATAAAAATATTTTTAATAACTAAAAAATTCTTTTTATAATTATGTTAATAAAATTATAAAATTTGGATGATTTTCTTATGTATAACAATTTTTGTTGCTTTAATCTAAAGTTAACTTTAAAAAATTCAGAAAATAAGCAAACTAGAATTTCTTTTATTTATATGAGCTTATGCTCTATAAACTATTATACAAGTTTTAGGTTTAATTTCAATCCTCTTATTAAAATGAAGGATGCAATAATAATTTTTTAGATGCATAAAAGATATATCTTTTTAATAAATTCTTATTATTTTGATTGATATTTTTTTACTAGAGATACTATAAATATATACTATATGATTATATCATAATTAATATGCATGATCGAGAACTGTTTAGATGATAATTTAATATTACTTACACGTGCCAATATATTAGTTTTTTTTTTGAAATTATACTAGTATTAAAGTTAAAGGAGTTTTTTTTAATAACCCCTAACTTAAGTTATGGGGTTATATGACACTCATCCCAAGTTAATGGTTTTTTCCTGATATTTAGCATATTCGTTTTATATATTTATTAGTTTTTTGTTAGTCTTTTAAAATTTATAAAGCAATTAATAGTAATAGATTTATTATATGATTTTTTATAAAATATTGTATGAGTTAATTGATCAAATCTTATCATCAATTAATTATACTTGATTTTTTTTTAGTGAACTTAAAACATTATTAGCTCAATCCACCTTAATAACAGTTTTATTGGATCATCATTATTTAGTAGTCCCTTAATTGTCAAACTCTACCTTTATTCTCTATTTCTCAAATTCCATCTTACTCTCAAGTTTTGTTCCGTCAAATATTAAAAAGAAGATGAATTTACACCACTCATGAGAAAGAAGGCGGAGGTGCAGCGTGCTGATAAGGATATACAGGAATACATTTTATCAAAGAGCAAAAGTCTATAGAAATTATCGTCTGATGAGTTCTTCATTTGAAGCCACTTCAGATGTAGCGTAATCATTACCAAAAAGATTTGACATGGTCGAACAACATAATTGATAGAAATAAACTCCTGGTTGATTGATCTTTGTTTGAATCAACTTCAGATGATCTAAGAAATTTTTAAAATTTCAAACTGAAGATATGTACCATTTGATGTGAACTGCTATAAATAAACTTTCTAAAAATAAAATATTTAATTATTTCAACGTGTTTTATGCATATATGCTTTGTGGTCAAATCAGGGTTTCATGATTTTCATAAAAAAGCAAATTTTGTTTGTCCATTGATTAAAAAAAATATTGAAATCATTCAACATATTAATTTCAAATAGCCCAAGTGTAACTCTACCGATTTTTAATTTAAAAATCTAAATTCTTGGAAGTTAAAAATATAGTATGCCATCTTTGATTTAGATTACACTTAACCTCCAATAAGTTTTGCCATTTTAAAGTAAACCCCCAAAAACCTTAAAACTCTTACTAAACCCCAAAAACCTTAAAACTCTTACTAAACCACTAATAAATTTGTGAATTTCATAAAACCTCAAGACGTTTTGAGTTTTTTATACTTAAATTCCGTAACGACATTAATCCATAAGTTTACATGAATAAAAAAAAGCTAAATTACACTTAAATGCACTTTAGTTTAACTATTGTTGCACTTTAATACCCCTAGTCGTAAAACGTTGCACTTAAGTTCCCTATTATTTTATCCGTTTAAAATCCCTGACAGTGTTAGAAAAAAGCGTGCGGATGAAATTGCCCCTCCCCCATTTATTTAACCTGACCCATTTTAATGACCCTATATCAGAAAAAAAAACCTTAATTTTTTATCTTCTCGAAAACTACAACATCCTATAAAGAAAACTGGGGATAAAATTAGAGAGAAAGTCCTAGTTTCCTTCTCATCTACAACTCCAAAGTTTGATAAAGAGCTTGAGGATCTTGAGAATGCCTTCATGGTTCCTATCCTGCAAAGAACTTTGAGAGAGAAGATAAAATTTTAGCTTTAGATTAAAATTAGAAGAGTTAATGAAGGAGAAGGGTGGCACAGTTGTAATTTTTTGAAACTTCAGGTGTATATAAGTGTAGCAAAATAGCATGTGACAGCTTACATGGGAATATTCATGGAATATTCTAACAACAACCTAACAGAAGGCATCAATGTGCAACCTTTTAACACTTGAGGGCATTTAAGTGCAATAGTTGGAAACTTACGGCATTTAAGTGCAAGGTTATACAACTAGGGTATTAAAGTGCAACAATACTGAAACTATAGGGCATTTAAGTGCAATTTAGCGATACAAAAGCCTCAAAAATACAATAAGTAAGACAAGTATTCTTTGCATATACCTCTCATATTAACCCATTTGCAGATTATCCTCACAAATTGAAAACCATAAATTTTTTGCCCTTAAAAATTATAAATTTTACATAACGTTCCTAAAACAATTCAAAAATTACAAAGAATCCTTGTAAAAATTCAAAAATTTTAAACTACATATTAAAATACAAAATTAAAATAACCCCAAAAAATATTAAAATATCACATAACTCCTTGGAAAAGAAATCCATAAACTACAAACTACCCCTTAAAAATATAAAAATGCAAAATTCCCCCTAACAATTCAAAAAATTGCATGTATGCCCTTACGGTTTGATAATTACCAACAATCCTAAAAAAATCTAAAAATTAAGACTAACCCCTGGCAAAAAAAAAAAAAAAAAAAAAAAGAAATTCTAAAACTTACAAATAGCAGCCTTTTAAATCCAAAATTATAAACAACCACTTCTAAATGGGGAGTTTGCAAACAACACTTGAAAATTATGAAAAATTATAGAAAATATCCTAAAAATTCAGAAAGCAACAAACATCACCTAAAAATCTTAAATTGCAAATAAAACCCTAAAAACTTTGAAAATAGCAATCAAACCCTTAAGATTTGAATATTACAAATAATCCTCCTAAATCTAAAAATTACAAATAGACCCATGAAAATCAGAAGTTGTAAAAAACCCTCTATAAAATTTAAAATTTTCAAATAAACCCTTACGCGTCGTTGGCGAAGGGTTAAGTGATGGATTAAGGAGATTTAATATCTTCTTAACCCGCCAAACACAAAAACTCTATGTAAGGGTTAATGTGAGTTAACCCTCAATAATTGGCCAAACGCAAGAAATGCAGAAGGGTTAAGCTAACCCCTCTAGAAGGATTAAAATGAGTTAACCCCTTAAAAGGAGGGGTTTACTAATACTCCTATTTAGAAGAATTAAGAGTTAACTCTTCTAATTATAAAGAAAATAGTCAAAATTCTTGTTATTTCTAACACTAAAAATAATCACAAGGGCTAAAGTAAAACTTATATAACGGGTTAATAAATTAGTTCTGCGCGGTATTGAATAGGCTAACTATGTTAATCTTTCTACTTAATCCATTTTTCTTAACCCTTTGTCAAACAAGGCCTTAAAATTCAAAAATACTGGAAAAATCCTAAAAATGAAAAAAAATATATACAACAAGCTTTTTTAAAATCCAAAAACTATAACCAACCTTGTAAAACTAAAAAAAATCACATAGTGAAAATTGTAAATGATTGGAATGGGGTTGTCTGCAATGTTTAGTTTTTTCGAAATTGTTTGCAAATTTAGGATTTTTAAGAGACTTTTTTAATTTTCATATGATTTAGGGTGCTATTTGTAATTTTTATTTTTCTAGGGGCACTTTGTAGTTTTTAGTTTTTTTAAAAAGGAAAAATAGTGCAATATTTTAAATTTGGGGTTTAGGTGCCAAAACTTGTAAATTTTTTAGGGGTTTTCTATGAAAATCTATTGAGGGTATATTGATTATTTGATCACACATGAACTAGCAGTAGTAACTATGAGGGTTTTCTGTAAAAACAAAATTTTATGGGGGTTTAATGCGAGTTTTAAAGTTGTTAGTGGTTTACTGGAAAATGCCGATAGTTATTAGAGGTTCAGTTTAATTTGCCGACTCTAGCTCAACTAAAGATCAGATACCGTCACACTTTGACGGACTAGTATCAAATTAGTAAGATTTAACAAAATGTGTATTAAGGAATAGCGTAAAGTTGTGTTAATTATGATACATTATGAAACAGAGCATCTTGAACAATAACTCGGCACGAAATCCCCAACAAGAATGTGCTGTAGTGGGACCCACTGACTTTCTTCTTATTGATTTTGTAGCTTTTGTGCCCTAGATACTTCAACTACATACCCTTTACTTATTATAGTTGTATGGATCTAATTTGCAAGAATTAATTACAGTCATAACTATAACTATTTGTTTTCGTATAGCTCAGGTCTTTACGATTGCACCTGTCAAAGAAAGTTGTCATTTAAAAACACGGTTTGATTGGACTGTAGGTTTTTTTCTCTCTAAAGGACCTTTCTTATACTTAAAATTGCAAGACATTGACTTGCAGCAAAAACTAATAATTGTAACTGCAACATTACGGCAAATTATAAGTACACAATTTCTACAAATCCCTCTATAACTTCTGTTATGACCCCTAAATTTTTTTTTATTAATTAATATTAAGTATTACCTCCTAGGTGAGTCTTAACATGAGTTCTATTTCACGCAAAAAGAGGCTGATGCAAGACCAAAAGGCGACCGCTACAGTGCAACTGTTCGCGAGAAAAATTCGAGAAAATATAAAATCGATATTATTCTCTCTAACTGACTTAGAAAAGAATGTGTTACAATCTCTCAAAGTAATCCCTCTCTAACCGACTTAGAAAAAGAAATTACAAACTTTCTCGATCGGTTGCCCGATTTACAAAAGAAGGAAAGATCGACAGAGGTTCTCCATTTTGTTTAAGGCCGGGTTCTTCGCGATAACGATAGGAGCTTGAATCTTGTATCCCGTTGACGATCCGACCATCTTGGCTCGTCGAACAACGTTGGGAAGAACTCGCTGAGCAAGTTTTGAACTCTAACGAGTTTTGCTAACTCAAGAAAGAGTTTGATCCCTCTAAAGAAGACTTCTTGCCCTTGTGGAAGTCCTCTTCGTGGACCTTTTCAAATGAGAGTTGAAGATCCAAAAGAAAGAACCCTTTTAAGCCTGGCTGAAGCCCTTTTAAGTGGATGTCGAAGCCAAAAAGAAAGCCCCAAAAGCCAATCCCCCCTCTTCAGCTAATTTTTCAACTATTTATAGGGGTCTAAGGGGTGCAACTGACCCCTTAAATCTCTCCTAAATAAGGATTAGTTGCCCTCAGATCGTGCAAAACGGTTTTGGGACAGTTTAGATCGTGTTTGAACGAGTCAAACGCGAATTTCGCGTTATGGAGCCACCCTCGCGTCTTCAACTCAAAACTAGAACGCGGGGTTATAACCCTCGCGTTTTGAATTTGAGCACGAGGGTGTCCTCGTTTTGAACTTCGAACGCGGTAATGAGCTCCGCATTTTGAGCTTTATACGCGATGCTGAGCCCCGCACTTTGAATTTGGACACGCGGTGGCGAACCCCGCATTTTGAGCTTGGAGACACGGTGGTGAGCCCCGCGTTTTGTGCTTTGAGACATGGTGGTGAACCCCGCGTTTTGAGCTTGGAGATGCGGTGGTTAGCCCAGCGTTTTGTGCTTTGAGACGCGGTGGTGAACCCCGCGTTTTGAGTTTTGAGACGCGGTGGTGAGTCTCGCGTTTTGTACTTGGACGCGATGCTGAGCTTCGCGTTTCGAGCTTGAAGAGATTGTTTTCTCGTAATCTCTTGGTTGAATTTCATAAGGATTTTCAAGTTGTAACCCCTATGTTCCAGAGTCATCAAATTGTAACTCCTCTGCCATTGTGAAGGTCATCAAATTGTAACTTTCATCGGCAGTGTTTTGTGGGTAGTAACTATCATTAAAAAAATTTTAGACTGCCTACACTTTGAGTAGTGGATCTTGTGATTGCATTTAGATTTTTCTCTTCCTAAGAACATAAAAATAGTAATTAGGTTCCATGTTTTCTCAGACAGTAACTTGGTACCAATGCAAAGAATTGATATATCATACTGACAACCAGCCATAAGATGATCTCTTACTGCATAATTTGTTGAATTGCTCCACAGACAATCCGTCTAACAAGCAAGTCTAAGCTTTCTACTGATGAAGATTATTATAGTATTCACCTATGATAGACATATCTAATGAAAGCTTAATCCCTGAATAGGCAATTTGTATTCTTTCAATCGAACTTCCAACTTAGGCTGCAACGATTGCAAGTTTGTGACAGTAGGCAAATCTTCCTATAGTGTCTCACCATGCTTTTCTTAAACCAAATTTCACGAAAAAGAGAACATAACAAAACTCACCATACATATCAAAGCAATATGCATTTTCAAGAAAAGCTAAATTCTGACATAATGATGATCGTGGAAGCTTTTCTAAGTCAACATAATAGTGACAAACTTATAACGCATAGGAAGCTATCTGGGTACTTCTATTCATCTTGTTAGAAATACAAAAGAAGTGTTCCTACGTGAGAACAAGTGAGATTAGTGTCTCAATTATGTGTACTCCATTAAGTTGGATAACCACAGGTGTAAAAGAACAAAGTTTTGAGTGAATCTTGTGATTGCAACCAAGATCTCCTCCTAGAAACATAAAATTGTCATTAGGTTCATACCAAGCTTCGAGAATTCCATTATCTTCTTGCAATTGGACTACCCTTGCAGGTTTAACTATCAACAATTTCGGCAATTTAGGACAAGATTCAAAACTCCAGCAAGAGCTTTAAATTCTTTTAAAATTTTTAATTGAAAGTTTTAAAAACTAATTAAAGAACTTGTAACATTTTTTTATTATAATTTTCTAAGTTTAGATTAGGTTTTGATGAAACCTTCCACAATGTAGTTGCTGATTTTACAATAATTGCCAAAATTATGTAATGCTTGAATCAATTAACTTACACAAATAAGTAGAGGACTTACATTCTTTTATTATGTAGTTTAACAAAGTTGACCCCCATGTTAGTACAAAGTACAAACTTAATATTTTATATATTTAAAGTTCAACTTGTTAATTTTTCTATAATATAGATGAATTACAGAAATGCCCCCTAAGGTTTGCATGACTGATGGAAAATCCCCAAAGAGTTTTGAAAGTGACATTGACCCCTCTATCTCTTAATTCCGACAAAATTATCTTGGATTTAGAAGCTAATATAATAGGATATGGCATTTATATGCACTCTATAATCTATATAAACTCATAATTGTTCTATGGAAACTTCATGATTACATCCCTAGAATATTAGTTGTTGGCTACAAACTGAAAATGAGGGGGGGGTTTTTTTTCTTTTTTTCTTTTTCCTTTTTCTTTCTTTTTTTTTTTTTTTTTTGGGTGGGGGGTATAAGTGTGACTTTCAAAACCATAGATTTTTTTATTTGCATAAACTTCATTGCATCTTTAACTGACCCTCCCACCATCACCAGCACCCCACCCCTAAAACCATCCCTTTCTTGCTTTTTAAATTGTTTAATTGCTGGTTGTCACATGAAAAACCTCATTACCAATCGCACGCATCTACTTGTCTTTTTTTAATCTTCAAGGAAATGTTATATGATTACACTTATCATTTTGTTTCAGACTGGCATCGGTGCAGCAGGTGGTCCAGCTTGACATTAGGCAACGCTGATTCTTTTTGGTGAGAGAACCTTCTGGGTTGAAATATTAACAGTATCAGCCTATTTCTAAAACTGTTATTCATACGCTTGTTTCTTTGATATTGAGTATCTCATGTAGAGTGGAAAGCAGTTTTGTTAAACTTCAACTCAAATTATTAGCAACGAAACAAAATAAAAGCAACTGAATGACGAGTCCTGAGTTATCAAAAGTAAGGTGGGTAAGGTTTATCCAAAAAAAGGTTAGTTGAGGAGGAGCCTTTAGTTCCATATAATTTTGTTTTCCTTCTTGGGGAATAAGGCATTACTTACTGTCTGCACAGTAAAAATGACTCGTCCAAAACTTTTCTATGTAGATTAGTTGTATAATGTCCATTATCGCTGACCAAGAAATTCTAATTATTCATAATGGGCATAGTTCTCTCTCTATTCAATCTGAGATTAAGAAAAGTAAAGGGCACACGATGCCTCAATAATCGGCATATTAAAACTAGGAGGGCGCAAACCTTCGGAAGGCCAGTGCTTCCACTCGTATACATGATGACAGCAACATCATTGCTTGCAGGTAGTGCTGGAGCAGCAGGGTTCTCCTTCCCAAGTCCCTCAACTTCATTAAATGATAAAACTTTCCATTTGTTCATGTTATCTTTGACAGCGGATTCAAATGGTTCATCTTCAAAGTAAATGATAGTTTCTATGCTCTCTAAGCTTGAGCTTGTTGCCTGTAGTTTCTTCATTTGCTTTGAATCGCATATCAGAACTGACACTTGAGTCTGCGATGAAAGCAAGATCCAATCAGAAGGATCATAACCTCAACAAAAAATATGGAACAATACATTATTTTTCTACCAATTCACACAAATGTTGCTTGCATTTTGAAAAAAAAAAGTAAAAAGAAAACTTATATGAATACATATGCACATACACAAGCATTTGAATGTCCCTGAAAAGCACAAACATTTGGATGTCCCTGAAAAGCTTTCTAGCATGTCTACACATGCATACAAATATTACACCATATGCACATAGTTGTATACTTGCGTATGCACATCCACCTGAAAGTACATCCTTCTCCTCTAAACATGTAGTCTGTTCTCATCGAAGAATGGTTAGATTTGGAGGGAAATTCCAGCCATAAAGAACTCGAAAAAAATCATGATTTTAATGACAGAATGTCAACCTGTTACATTACAAGCACACCGAGTTTTGGCGTCAAATTCATAGCCAAGGTAAATATGCAAAAAAGAGATGCTTGATGTTGAACCTAATCAGGCAGTTGATGATGGGTTGGATTATCTACCATATGCATTTCAAGCTCATGGAACCAAGGACCAACCAGTCAAATTACCCTGAGACTAACAATGAGTCCAGGACATGAGAGGAGGTTAAGAGGATAATTTTTTTTGGGGATTCCCTTTATCTTTAGGGACATGATATTCAGCCAAAGAGCATAATAAAAGACATCTCAAATATATAGCCAAAGAGTTTGGTAAAGATATCTCAATTATATATAAACATATTTAGTGTATCTTCCTAAGAAAACTACTTTTCAGTAAGCGTTTTACCTATCATCACTTGCAAATGAGTTCTGACGTATCCTGCTCCATCATTCATAGTCTATTTTGAATGTGTGAACTAAGATGAATGGTAAAAGATCTACAATTGAGGTTTCACAAAGCTAATTCTAAGAATTAGTTTCAAAAGAAGTTACTGTATCAATGTTGTGATATTGGTGTTTCTATAATCAATCTGCACACACATTTTGAAATGATTGCTTTGTTGTTTGTTTTATTCTCGAATGAAAATTGAGGCAGACCAAGTTCAGAAATGCATTTGCCCCTTTCTATATACCTGTAGTGAGACTGCTGTGGCTAATAAATCATAAAGATTTGTGTCAAGGTCTTGTACATCAAACATAACACCCCAAACTTACAGTTGATAAGTCAAAATAGATTTTTTTTAAAGAAAAGTCTCACAAATGCAAGGATGGTTATTACAAGTTGAGCCTTACAATAAACACCAGGGTTCAGGGACAACCAGAGCTGATGGTGAATCAGACAAGAGTTGTAAGACACTGTATGCTTCAAGGAAGCATGCCAAGGAGATAAGCATAGACATAATATTGAAAAAGGGGAATTGCCAAGATTTATGCACGACTGTAAAAATTGAAGGGAAACATGGATCTGCTATGGGATAAATATGTCTACCAATTGAACCAGAGTGAAACTGATTTCATGGTGTCTTTATTATGTTGAAAATATGTGCATGTGTGTGTAAAATAGACATCCATGTTGCTTAATTGTGCAAAATAAGAATCTGTCTACTTGTAATGGAAAGAAATGGGCAGCATCTACTTCATTTCCATAAATATCTTTTGGAACAAATATAATTTTCCGGTGTTCCAATAAAGGGTGAATCATGTGTGGCACACAAGAAAGAGCTAATATTATGAGTAGTAACAATGAGTCATGTTCTAAATGTCAGATATTGGGAACATGTCGGATGGAAAAATTCTATATTGAGGATTGGAGAACGATTAGAAAGCACCGGGTCTGCCCTGATCCCCTCTATCCCGGGTACTCGACTTCCTGCCGAAGCAGCATTCCAAATCAGTATAGTCAATGCCCCTTTGACCGCAACGGGACTCTTGGGGAAGAGAATATCGCCAATATATGACCAGGTCGGGGTATTTAAACAATGACCAGTAATATGTACAGTAAAACGGACATTAGCCATCATTTCCCCGAAATTCTAGCAGAAAGATTAAAATATAGAAATGTTACCTCTTTCAAATTAATTCCTTGAGGACAAGTAAACTACAATTTAGCGACATGTGAAACATTGAACAACAACCATGATGTGGTAGTTGCTCCAATGCCAAGCTAAGAGAAGCAAGGTAATTCAAATGGAATTTTTTTTTCTAAAATTGTAGAGGGAAAAAGAATAAAGATGCAGCCTCCATCAGAGGTTTTATTAGTAGGGGCAATGTGTATGTTAAAACAAATAGAAGCAAGGAATCTCACCTCATTAAGAGAGTGGATAAGCGCATCCTCACCTAGAGATGCATAGATTGTTACAACTGTTATATTTTGACGGAAGCATCCCTGCAAATAAATCAAATAAGTGTCATAAGACTTCTATCTGAAAATGCTTATTGTATAAGAAGTTTATATTGAAACTGGTCTCTTGCATAATAGCATATCTCCTCAAGAATCCCTCACAAGGTTCTAAAGGACCAAATTTGATGGTTTGCACATTACAGACTAATTGGAATTCCAGGCAGCTTTCACACATTTACATGCTTACAGTTTTTGCAACTACATGCATATATCCAAATATGAGACCCAGAGCAAAAGAGTACCAAATATACCTGTAAAGTATCACAGAACCTAAACAAGTGAAGAAACCCTCTTAGTCATACATTCTTTCCTGATCCATATACTATCAACACAAGTGACTCAGCACCAAGGTTACCTGGACACTTCATCTAGGTTGCCATATCCGTGACCAACACTTCCCGTATCCGTGCCCGTGTCAAACACTCCTTGGACACTTCTTGAATACATATAAACATTATTTTAGATGTGTAGTCAATATATAACACACGTTTTAGTTTGAAAAACTCGTGATACACTTCTTGAATGTATTATCATACACTTCACCTCAAAATTATGCAACTTGTTAGACTCGGGACATTTTCGTTTTAGCACATGCCTAGTTCAAAAATATGATTTTAAAGGGACATTTGGGTTTCTAGTTCAAAAACGAGCGGATTTTCAATTTATAATCCACTCAATAAAAGAAACATAAAAATGGTATAAGGATTTTAGTTCTCATAAACTGTGAATGAAAAACAATACCAATTTCATATAGATTATTAATTTTAATATATATGTATGTAGCCGTGTCGCTGTATCCTAACTTTTACAATTTTGACATGCCCCGTATCCGCGCTCGTGTCCGTGTCGCACCCACACCCGTAACCGTGCAACATAGCTCAGCGTAGTAGATCGATTATGATCATTCATTGAGGACTGACCTCACATCTAAATTTCATTTTAGATCGAAGCATTAGATTCTACTGTAAGAACACTTAAAGAATAAAAATACATCAAAATTAGAATTTGGATGATACCTGAAATGCAAGAACCCACTCTGCCCTAGTATCTGAAAAAATTGCAGCACGGTTGCCAGTGCTGTGGCCTAATTTGGCAAGACCAGATGCGAAATTGCAAGATCGATCAAATGATGCTCCATATGTCTCCCATTCATACTTCCCCAGATGTAGCTTCTCAAATTTCCTACCGCCACTAGCTTCGACAAACTCCCGCGAAATCACCTTTCTTGTTCCAAGAAACCGCTCCCGGGCATTCTTTCTGCAAGACTGCTCAAACAATGCTGCCATTGTTGTAGCACCATCCCAAGGAACCTTAACTAGCGAAGGAAATCTACTATTCCTCATAGTCAAACCTGGCTCACCTCCTACATCTACGCACACTGCTCTCTGCTTAACCTTCTTCCTACCCATGATTACCGAGGAAAATATCAAAGGTAGAATAAGAGAAATAATAACTGCACCAATAATGCCCTGATATCCATATTCTTTCTCAAATTGCATGAAACTTGTATAGATTCTTCCATAGAATTGCATGAGCATACGGCCTACTTCAGCACCATTCATTATGTATGTTTATAGCATCCTGTTCAAAAGAAAATTGATGAGAATAGTATTAAAGGATTAGTCAATCAGAAAAGACAGTGAAACTATCAATGTAACTGGAATTTCTAGATGTATACACTTGGACATTTAATTCAACCCCCCCCCCCAAAACACGGTTATAGGCAGATTGGTGACTAATTAAAAAAGGAGGCTAATGTCAAGAAAATGAATAAGCAATATAAATGGATTAAATATGAGTATGGTGAACAATTGATATACAGGATAATTCATAAAGAAAACATCTAGTTCAGACCATAGCATAAGATAAGTGAAAATACATCTTCAAACTACTTCAATCTGCAACTGTGCTCCATATTTGAGGTACATTTTGGTCAAAGGTGCCATCCCTTGGAAGTCACATGGTTCGGTGCACAAATTACGTCAATAGTGCACCCCCCCCCAAAATGATATGGATAAGTTTTGCTGCACCATCATGAAGTTTATCATGTTTGACAATGTTCAGTTCTTCTCCCTGCCACTTTTTTCTAGGGAGTGTAAATACTAATATGCTATCAGGCCATACTTATTCGTCTCACACAGTTTCTTGAACTATTTGGTTAAATAATCATGATCATGATTAGTCCTTAGCATTTTCACACTGGTTAAATCAAGTCTCAGTGTCATATTATATTGACAGAAATTCGGAGATTCAAACTTGGAAATTAGTAGACATAAGTAAATCGTGTGCAGTCCTATATAGTCATATACGAACGAAGTAAGAGCTCTAGTATAAATATTCACTTAATTGGACCTTAAATGTCGAATGGTTCAACTAGCTTACCTGGATGCTAAGCGGCCAGTAGCACA
>JBAKGM010000200.1:29255079-29267510 GCA_037177215.1 Asparagus racemosus
TAAAGTGGTTGTTAACTCAATCATCATGTCATACTTGGCTGAAATTACCAAACTACCCCTCACTCATCTCTATAAAAAGAGACCTATTCTCAAACTCAAGGTAAGCCATTTCTCCCCCCGCACTATACACACAAGAGCAAGTTACTGTTCATTTACCTCCCGCTCCACTCATCTCACATGCTGACTTGATCGTCGGAGGTACAATGGGGGAAGTCAAGCCCCGCCCTCTGACGAGCTTTCTACTTGTGTAGGAGGGGAGATCAGCCGAGCTCAGAACCGGAGAACCCAACTCCAACCTCTAGCAGTTTCTTCCTTTGCGCAGGACGCTCCACCTCTCTTCCAGCCAAGCGATAAAACGAATCCCCATCATCATCACAATAAACCTCAAACCAGCTTTGACCGAATTGACTGTGTGCTCCGTGCATCAACAACTTCCACCTAATCTAAAGATTTAATAACTTAACTATGTGTTTCTACGTTAGGAATCATATCTTCTATGAGCGAGAGTGAAAACGAGAAAACTAAAATCACAAAAGACGTATAATTTTACATGGTTCCTCAATATGTCTGTGTTCACGGATACACTAAGATTTCTTTTTCTTTTTTCTGATAAGTTAAAATTACAAGAGAGAGTTAAAAATAATTCTATTGTCTTAAACTAATGGGCTGTATTCTGATAATATTTAAAATATTATCAACAATTGTAGTATAATTAATATTAATGAATAATTATATCAACTAACTAGTATGGAATTAGAAAGACGCACGTGCTCTCCATTTTGCTACAACCTACTAATAACTATATTAGGCAAATTAGTTAATATCATCACAGTGACAGTAGCAGCCGAGTATAGTAGTGTCAGCTATGGTAGACTAAGATAGTATAACATATATTGCCGAGTATAGTAGTGTCAGCTATGGTAGACTAAGATAGTATAACATATATTAATTGAGGACTTTGGTGCATACGCTTAGGAAAGAGTTCACCAATGTGAGCATTTATTCCTATTTGGCTTAGCCGCACCTTTTAAACAATGCATTTATGATTGTCCTTCTGTAAATATACATTTAGCATTTAGCTGATATCGTAATGCCAGCACTAGTTCCAACATACAGTGTGACAGTGAGGGCCCGTTTGTTTGCCTCTTTTAGAGAGGGAAATGGGCTGAAAGCCTGCCAAAGACTGACAAAATTGTCAGTTTTGATAAGCTTTCCCCTTCCCCCTTATATGCAACCAAACGGGCCCTGAGAGGTTTTTGTTAGGTATGTCTAGGTTAAGTGATGGATATCCAAAACAAAATTTCCGGATTCAAGGTAACCAACACTGTGCTTGGATGTGTTAGGGATTTGAATCCCCGCCTACTATGATCTCCGCAACTCAAAAGTCAACATATAATCAACAAGATAGATAATACTCACAAATGTGATTTAGAAGATCAACTTCGATCAACATCTACGGGGCAATAGTACAAGAAACCCACTATTTATCAAAGAAAACTATAAGAGAAACTACTCAACTCTCGTCTCTCAATCCCTTAACCACATATACATAACCAACTTTTATATTCTCTCCAAAGCCCATCCTTACAATCTTTTGGACGAACAAAGACTATGAAACCCTCTCCTAGTATTGCAATCTTTAGCAGGGATAAAGACTACGAAACTCTCGCCAATGTTGTAATCTTTTGCACAGACAAAGACTACGAAACCCTTGCCTCTCGCACATTATTCTTGAATCTGATTTTTTATGCCCTCTGCTGACTCAGATTACAATAATAGTGGCTCACTCATTCTCCTTGGTTTTTTCCTCCAACAAAAGATGACTATATATATAGGGAAATCAAAATCCTAAACTAGTCAAACTTCCTAATTATAGCAGGATACAAACTCCTTATCATTATGAGACCTAATATCCTAATCATGATAGACCTCTAATCTTATCTAATTCTAATGAAGTTATACAAAGAATCAAAGAAAAAACCCCAATAATTTCCACATTGGATTTTATTCCCAAACTACCGTGAAGATCTACCATTGCTATCTTAAAACTTTGCCTTTCCCACTAGCGTCTTCCATTCTTTTGCATTTCAAACTGAAGCACCCGCACTCCTCATCAGAACATCCATATGCCAACCTGAATACCCCGCTATCACCTGCCTTGCCATGACGCTCCACCTCTCTTGAGTGTACCAAGAAATCTTCACCACCTCTAACATCAGAAGTAAATCAATCATGCTTCTCCTCTCAAACTGAAGCTGATAGTAGCCTCCCCCCGCTATCCTCGTGCTCTACCTACATTGCTTGCGTACGATAATATCGGTGCACCTTTCCTACTTTACTATACGAGCCCAACGCAATCATCTTCTTCATAGCTTGGCTTGGACTGAACATAAGCGTGCATTATCCTACACCTCCCATAGTCCAATGCCACTATCTCCATCTTCATGTGTGACATTCGGCTGTGCTTGCTTGCAACCTCCACCTAATCTAGCACTATCTTCCTAAAAAATATACACCAATTAACTTCTGCTGTAGTGATGACTCTGAATAATTGAATGCTGACAACTCTACTGCTAGAATCGCGTCCGATTCTCTATACCAGTCTCATCCGTCGCATACTTGTTCATCCTATCACTAACTATTGAGATTTTAGATCTCGCAAAAACTCCACAAACCATCAAACGTAGCAAATAAAATTACATACAAGATTTAATGTGGAAACCCCACCAATAAGGAAAAACCATGGGATAAAAAACAATCCACTATCACTACCAAATTATAATCTTTTGTATGGAACTCTATTCATCATCCTTCATCTCCCAGGCTTCTTCCTTTCCAGAGCTTGTTCAACACCTTGATGCACCAGAAGATCTTGAACTATACACTGTCGCACTATAAAATTTACCTTGCCATTGAATAGCGAAATATCGAACTTTGGACCCAAATATGTCGTCATTCTTCATCCATAACCAAATTCAAATCAGTGACTATAAAAGTTAAATTTGTAGATTGATGTTAAAACTAAACTCAGCATGTCGAAAACCTTAGGAATGACTCCTAGATCACAAAAATCCACCTCCAAATCACGAATCTGAAGATAAATCAATCCAGACTATCAATCTGGATTTAAAAATGAAATAAATCCAAATCCATCACACCTGATTAATTCCTAAGTGGCCTTGCAAATCACTGAAAGAAGACTTCTATTTCACTTGCCTATCCACCCACGTGATCTTTTTTTCCCCTCACGTGCTATTCACGTGAACTCTTCATTCTTTCTCTCTGCTCATGAACAAAGAAGCGAACCCTAGGTAAGTATCCACCGACATTTCCCTCTACGATTCTTCTACTTTGCCGGTGTCAATCATCACATTGTCGGTCACCACTGCCCTTCACAGATCACACCATCTTGAACCTCCACAAATTGTAGAACCCTGCTCTAATATCACTTGTTAGGGATTTTAATCCCTGTTTACTATGATCTCTGCAACTCAGAAGCCAATCCACAATGAACAAGATAGAAAATAATAAGAAGAACACTGAGATTTAGCGTGATTCTATCGACCAAATTCAATCTATATTAACGGCGCAACAATATGAGAAATCTACTATGTATCAGAGAGAAGTACAAGAGGCACCAGTCAACTCTCATCTCTCAATCTCTCAACCTCACATATATAATCAATTCTCATATTCTCTCCAAAGCTCCCTCCTTATAATCTTTTGGGTAAACAAAGACTGTGTAACCCTCTCCCAGTATTGCAATCTTTTGCAAAGATAAAGATTGCTAAACCCTCGCCAATATTATAATCTTTTGATGGAACAAAGTCTACGAAGCCCTTGATTCTCTCACACTGTTCTTGAATCCTGTTTATGTCCTCTACTAACCTAGATTACAAAAATAGTGACTCCCTCCTTCTTCTTGGTTTTTCCTCCAACAATAGAAGACTATATATATAGGGAAACCAAAACCTTAACCTAGCTAAACTTCCTAATTATAGTAGGATGCAAACTTCATATCATTATGAGATTCAATCTTCAAATCATGATAGACCTCTCATCCTATATAACTCTCATCAAAAACATTGAAGACGCAACCCAACAGGATGGAGGGTAGAGAAGAGTAGAGGAAGAGAAGTGGTTACTTAACTCCAATTGGGAGCTTTTTGAGAGGGGCAACAGAGTGTGGGGGAGGGGAATTTATATGAAAACATGGTTATTTTGTTCTTCCCCAAATTCAGGTATTGAGGAGAGGAAGGGAATTGATTATAAAAGATTTAGTGTTTGACCATATGTTGTTGTCGATCTGATCGACATTTGATTATGAAATCTTTTTTCCCTTCCCTTCCCTTTCCTTTATTAGAACTCTCAACTATGGTGAAATAAGTTCATCTTATTTTCCTTGCTAAACTCCCAAGCAAGATACTATAGTTTTTACATTATCTTCTACCTTCTCTTTCCCTATTTTATTTTCTCTTTTCTTCCCCTTGCAAACTCCCAAACACAGTATAAGTGGATATTCGGCCCTAATCTAGGTTGTGCCTTGTAATAAAAGTTGGCTAATTATTAACCATACTGATGGCGTTAATGTTGAGATAATGATGTGTCATCATATAGGAAAGCCTATGTACATATTTAGTAATAGAAAACATATACTATTTCCAATCAATTAGAAAGAAAAACATTCGACATCTATCTCATTCCTACAAGTGGTGACAAATATTTAATATATAGTGGTAATTGCAGTGCATTTGCATCAATAACCTTTGAAGAGTCAATATTTTACGTGTGAAAGAAATAGAAAATATCGCAACAATATTGCAGAAAGTTACCATTTTTTTATTAGTCAAGAAAACATACACTGTTAACTCTAATCCACTTTAGAGATCTGTATACAAATTTAAGTCCTAGCCTTAACCATGGTTTACAGCTAACAGAAGGCTTGTATAGAGCAACCAAATGAGTTTGTCCTAGCCCTAATTTCCCTAATTAATTTGAATAGGTTATGACCTCTTATCATAATAAAACCTAACCTCTTAACCATGATATCCCCTATCCAAAATTTTTGTCCACGTGGCAGAGCCTTCTATTCAATCAAAACCACTCTTTTGAAAGTGCCAAAATCAAAATAAATTTCCTTTGGACACGTGAAATCTACTCTGTTTAGTATATTTTCAGTGTAATTAGTCCCATAGAGGAGTCAAAATCTAAATACATATGATTTAGACAAATAGAAAGTTTATTATTATGTGAAATAAAATTTATTAAGTAAATATTAAGCAACTTTGCGTAATTGTTATGGTTAAGGTTATGGATTGCAATTGGGGTGGATGGTGTTGGATACGGGTTAGTTTGGGTCTGGGGGTGTTTTCGTGTGTACCCTTGATTTTAGTTATAATGAATTAGATAGAAAACATAATATATTGTTCTTATTTGCATATATATGTAATCCATGAACGACTACATATATAATGTTCTTCAATTATAAACTTTTAATAAATTTTGTGTAACTGTTATGGTTACGGCTGTGGATTGCAATTGGCTATTCTTCTTATTTATATATATATATGTAATCCATAAACAATTATAATATGATGTTCTTCAATTACAAATGTTTAATAAATTTTACTTAATTGTTATGGTTATGGCTGTAGATGGCAATTGAGTTGGGTGGTGTGGGATGTGGGTTGGGTTTGGGTCGGAAGGTGTACTCATTGCGAAGCTGCCGAAGCTAATGATCCCTCTTATGCGAGCACCTAAACGGGGCCTGCGGTATAGTGATTTTGAGCCGTCTACGATCCACGATCACTTGAATTTACTTGATCAGATTTCTCTAATCCTGACTCCGAATAAGAGGAATTGAATTAATGACTTTCTCTTGAGTGCTCTGTTCCTCTTCCTCCTTCAAGAGTAGTAGCTGTAGCTAATCTATTTAGTTAGGCTGACCTTAGGCCTTAGGCAGCAGTGAGATCTCCTAACCTACCGGAAAGGTCTCTGTAGTCTTATCAGGTCTGGAGTGGTTTTGTAACTGGGTTGGGTAGTGCAGGGTAGGGGTTAGGTTTAGGTCTGGGGTTATATTCATGTATACCTTGATTCCAATTATGTAATGAATTTGAATGAAAACATTATAACAAAACATTATAAAAATAAAGAAAAAACAAATTATGCAAAAAATTTAAATTGAACTTTAAAATTTTCAAAATTGAGAGGAAAAAATCTATATTAAGTATGATATGACTAATTAGCTAAACAATAGATATTGATAATTTTTTAAATTTCAAAAATGAGAAGAAATATCTATTTCTAGCAAGATATAGTTAATTAGGTATATCTATATAAAATAAAAGAGTTAAAAATCTATACCACGTATGATATCAATATAACTAATTAGCTAAACTATAGATACTTTGATTTTCAAAATTTCAAAAAAGAATCATGCCCCACTCCCGGGCTTGACATGGTTGGCAGAATATTTATAGAACTAAATATGAAGTGTTCCATAAATACCATGTAGCATATTAGCATATTTTGGAATATACATCCACAATCTCACACAATACAAATATACATAAAAGTATAGGTCTCATCAACAACATCAACATCATAGGAATAATCAAGCGAAAATAAATAGAGATATAACAATTGTTTAAGCATCACATCCACTAGATAGATAAATCTAATATCCAAAATGAGATACAAATGTCTTGGGTCAAACATGGTCATCAATTTTAGATAATATATCTGAAGGGAAAACTAGGAATATCTACTATATCATATAAACAATTAAACATGGCTTTGGCTACTTTCTCATCACATGCTTATTCAAATAAACTAAGTTTGCTACAGTTGAACTCACTTCATTACCTGAAGAAGGGATCCATAAACGGGGTTAGAAGTAAGATCTAAACGAGGTAATATGGGGAACTACATGAATAAATGGTTAGATGATCTTATATAATTAAAAACTTTTTTGCTAGATAAGAAAGAATAAGCAAATCAAAGAATATTGATCATAAGCTCAACAAGATATCTCAAGTAGTATTGTGCACGCAACATATAAATAACATCGACAATATTTTAGAATATTAATTGCATTCTCATTTGGATATAAAATAATTAATCTGTCTGCTTAAGGTGGTTAAACATAATTAATATAAAATCATATAATAGGTACTCATATAGGAATCTCCTATTCAACCAACCAACCTTAAGACGCGATTAGAATCATAACTTCTCCCACATCGTGGTATTAATTAATTTGCATATATAATCTTATGCACTATAATTCTTGTCCTATGGTAACCTTACACAACCTAGTTAGGGTTAACTGGAACGATCCAGGTCAGGGATTGACTGCCTAGTCGACTCATGTATTTGGACTAACTACATCGGGGTACAATCGATAGTCTTGGATATAGTCTCTACACCCATCTACATGTACAAAGATTAGGTGTAACATCCTATTGTTTGATCTCTAGCACAAACTACTCAAAATAATTTTATTTTAAACCATTCATTCGCCTTATAGTGAGTTGTTAATATATTTATCATGTGTTGAGTTAAAATGAATGATCAAAACCCTCTATATATATGTAGGTATCTTATGGGACTAATCCTATATCATCAAAATAATCATAAACTCCCATTAAACAACCTAAAATAGCTAATTAATCTATTGGGACCAATAATTACATTATTAGAGAGATAATTATAAATTTGTACAAAATTATACGTCTAAAAACTCAAACCAGATGTTTGGGAACAAAACCAGATGTCTCCCAATATGAAGCAGGCGTCTCTGTATAAAAAATAGAATTCACTGTTTCTATCAACTAAAATCAGGCATCTGCCTGTTCAAACTAGATGTTTCAAACTACATTCAGATATCTGGTGTCAGAGCAACAGACATCTGATCGCAAATTAGACACCTGATGTCGCCACTAATGACTCTAATAATCGATGCTGTTGCTATTCTCTATCCAATTCACCTCATTCTACATCATTTTGCCTTGAAACTTCTCGTGACATGTATAAATAACAAGGGAAACATATATGCACATTTTTTTTTCACATTTCTACCATGTTCCTAAAAATAAAATATCAAGAAAACTACAAGAAGTAGGATTTTTATTAGGACCTGTAACTTTTTCTTGTTTTTAATGATTATGTTGAGGTAAACCTATTTTGATCTCATTAAACTACTTCAAACAAAAGGAATAACATGAGTCTAATCGATTTATCATGAATTTCCTAGGGTTTTCATAGATCCAAATGAAAAAGATTGAGAGAGATAACAAAAGATAATTTAATAAAAAAGAACAAGTTAAGAGAACCCTCACCTAAGATGGACACTGCGTTCTTCTATTGTGAATCTCCCCTCTCCAGCCTTCCTCTCCTGTAGAATTCCCCCTCCCAAAATAATACTTTTTGACAAATGAATAGAAACCCTAATTTCTGGGTTTGTATAAGCTTTAGGCATTTTTGCAAAATAACATATTAACTTATTTAATTTACTCTCATAACCCTAAGGGTATCCAAACCCAATTCAGGATTAATTCATGATCAATTCATGAATATCATTCTAAAGGGAATTTTATCATATTGAGTAGAAATAAATATTTATTTTGCAAACAATCCCTCAAATTAGGTATAGTATTTAATAAAAAAATCATAGCATTAGATCCTACCCGAATAAATTTTGCCTTCAAAATTTATAACTAGGATAGATGCGTCCCTCTAACAAATCTTCCTCATTGAATCCTCCACTCCCAAGTAGCTTCTTCGAGTGAGTACAGATTCCATTGCATAAGCACTAAGGGTATAACCTTATTCTTAAGCTACTTCTCCCCTTGGTTAACTATAAAAATCGGAGGTTGAGTGTAAGATGAATCCACTCAGATTGTCAACTCCAAATGACATAAGATGTGACTTTGTTGGGTATACTCCTCAATTGCGATACGTGGAATATATTATGCATGCCTTGCAATGACGCTAAAAATGCTAACCTGTACACTACCTTGCCTACTTGTTCAATGATATCATATGGTCCAATGTATCGCAGACTCAACTTTCCATGAGCACCAAAGTGAATAACTCCATGAGTAGGAGAAATCCTACATGATCTCCGATCTTAAACTCTAGAGGTATTCTACTTGTTTTGCCAGCTGCAATATCTGTCTTGAGCCTCCTTGAGATTTTTACGAACCACCTTAATGTTCTCTTTAGATTATTGAATAAGTTTGGTGTAGGCATTGAAAATCGCTTATCAGTACCCGAACGAGACTCGTGACAGTGGATTGACAACCGACGACCCATCTAACGATGTGTCCAAGAACCGCTGATGGCATAACTGCGTCGGAAAACGCATAAACCGAGTCGACGAACACATGAAGTGAGTCGGTAAGGCGTACAAGTCAACAAAGCAACGTATCGTGGAATAAATCCACTAACAAATCTTCAGATCAGCGAGATTTGACAAGGCGAGTTGACCGGACTCAGATGTCGACGAGACGGAATCAACTGGACTTAACTCGTTGACGGATTGGACCGATCGAGTTCTGATTCAACGAGAAAATCAATCAGATACAGACTCTAACACAACAGCGACACCATCAGAAGAAAACAATGTTTCGGCCAAGGCCGGGACACTCCTTAGTGTCTCGGCCAGCCGAGACACCATTTGGTGTTGTGGCCGAGACACTAAATGGTGTCTCGGCCAAGTTGGCTGAGACACCTTGGTGCCCGGCCACAGTGACCCCCTCTCTCCTATAAATACAGAGGTGGGGTCTTCAGTTTGAGGGGTTAGAAAAAGTTAGAGATTTTGGGAGCTTCAGGCGAGATCCACACGAGCTTTTGCACAAATCCGAGTGTCTGCAAGATTAAAAGATTAGATCCAGATCCCGTGTAAGCGAAGAACTCCTTCCGAGTTAGATCTACGCAGCGAGGAAGAGAATCAAGGCCAGATCTATGTCGATCCAGGTCAGCTCTACGGTTCTACCCACTAGATTAAGCTTCGTCTTAATCTCAGGGTCTAGCGCGTGACTTCGCTTTGTCGATTTCACCCGCTCTGGCGATCATCTCCTTCGTGAGTTGATCCCCGTCAGTATTTTATTTCCTTTGCGAGATAAATACCTCAGATCCGTAGATCTAGCATCTAGATTGGATTATGCGGTGGTCCACGGACACAAAAAGTCCCCAGCATAGGCAAAGACACCCACGCAAGCGAGGATACGATAAACAGGTCCCGTGTTTGTTCAATAAGGATTAAAAGTTGTAATTTCTTTTTGATTTCTCATTGTAAGCCTTATAAAAGGGTGATTATTATTTGAAATTTTGTTGTAGGCCACTGAAGCTTGTAACGAGTTCAAATCAATGACAATCAAATCAACTTTCCCCGTGAACATAAGACTCTTATACTGCATCTTCTTTTCCTTTCTGTTAAGAGGGCATCGATTCTTGTAGTGACCTAGTTTCCTGCAACAACAACAGATAAGTTCAATTTAAGAATCACTGTAGAAATTATTGTTTACCTGTTTAGTTAATTTATTCCATCCTTTCTAAAGATATTTCTATCCTTTCTATGATTTAAGAAAAGAATAGAATTCTTTTACTAAAAGTGCAGATTGATCATCCTCTCCTTCAGAATTCGAGCTTGACTCCTTCACTTTTAAGGCCAACGACTTCTTCTTCGTATCTTCTTCTAAGACATCTTCTCCCACTTTTAGGCAAACTTCATATGTGATGAGATTTCCCTCAAGATCATCAAGAGAAATATTAGAGAAAATTTGAAGTTCTTCAGTAACCGTTACCTTAGGTTTCCAGTCCTGAGATAGAAAACAAAGTATTTTTTTACACAATTCCTTATTTTCGTACTCCTTCCCTAAAGTTTTAGACTTGTTCACAATATTGATGAATCGTATGAACATGTCCTGTATGCTATCCAAGGCCTACATCTTGAAGTTTTCATATTTGTTCACCAGTATTGTAAGCTTTGCCCTTTTTACCCGTGAAGTTTCCCCATGTGTAGCTTCCCGTGTCTTCCAAATTTCTTACATAGTAGTACAATTTGAGACAAGGTTATATTCTTCAGCGGTAGGAGAGCAATATAAAGTATTCATAGCTTTCAAATTATAAGAATCTTTTTTTGTTGAGAGGTCAATTTATCCATAGGATTTTCAGTATCGACTCCTCCTTTATCCTCTGTAGCATTATTATATCATTGTTCAACACATTCCCAAATATCAAAATTAGTAGATAATAAAAAGACTTTCATGTGTGCTTTCTAGTATGTGTAATTTTTGCCGTCAAAAAGTGGGGGATAGTTGACAATGTGCCCTTTTAGGAAAGGCTGAGGAGATGGTAATTCTTAACATCTCTACCCTAGGTTATGATACCTAAATATGGGTAACATGACTCTGATACCACTTATTAGACTAGGATGCAAACCTAGAGGGGCTAAATAAGATTGCTGCAGTTTTTCGACAAGACTCAGAAAATACAGCAATTATATAATAAACAAAAATAAAAAATAAACCAAGGCAGGAAGACACAAGATTTTTATAGTGCTTCAGATCAAAATCCTACATTTACTCTTCCTTCTCACGAAGGGCGTTCCTCAATATGATTAGAGATTACCTAAATGACAACTTGATTCAGTAGGCTACAAAGACCGCACTCTAGAATCTATCCGAAGTCAGTCACCTAATCTAACTCTTCACAATAACTAGATGAAACCAAGCCCTAGCTAGCCTAACCCTCAATTACCTCAGCTTGAGTATGTTGTCAAACTCACAAGTTTGATATAGAACCAACCAAAACAAATAAAGTGCAAAAAGAAAAATCTTACATCTCTTTATCAAACCGTTCTTAAAATCGATGAAGATAAAGATCCATGAAGCAATGATGTAGTGATGTAAGCGTAGGGCACTGCTTCTCGCTAAATCAAACTCTGATGAAAAGCGCACTAAGAAGAAGCTGAACGAGGCGAATTTGATCACTTTTCTCTTTAACCCTAGAATAAAGATCTCTCCTTTTGTGTGTTTGCCTCCTTGAACTTTATTGTAAATTATGATCTTTAACTCCTCATAAATAGACCATGATAGGACAGGAAAGAGATACCCGAAACTTAGTGTAAATAGGAGATCAAATGGATCGATGAATGGCTGAGATTAAATCTTAAAAACTACCAAATTTCATCATAACCATCGAAGGTGGATCACATCCATCGATGGTCCCTTTATAATCATCAATGATTCAACTGTAGGCATCGATGGTGCTGATTCTATTTTCCTGATTTCCTTGATTGTCTCTTGTAACCATTGATGGTTCTCTTTGACCATCAATGTAATAATTCTAGGTTTTATTGGTTATATATATAAGGAAAGTAAGTAGACTTTTATGCAAAAATTGTTAGAGGGTCTTATTAGTAAATA
>JBAKGM010000200.1:29284450-29296990 GCA_037177215.1 Asparagus racemosus
ACCTAGTTTTCTCATATCTGTTTTATATCCGCATGCATATCCGCTTATATATCCGCATGTATATCCGTATCCGTATCTGATTTTAGCGGATATGGATATGAATTTTCCTTACCGAGGCATATCCGTATCCGTATCCGTATCCGAAATGAATAAGCGGATATGGATATGGTAAGCATCATATCCGAGCCGTATCCGGACCGAATGCACCCCTAGTTAGAAGGGGTAGAAGGGGAAGCTGACCATAATAGAAGAATGTCTATTTTAGAAGATATGGGTTTTAAATGAGTTTTGAATGTAAACAAGTAGAGTTTTACATGAAAACCACCTTAATTTTAGTCCAAATTAATACTTAACGCATTCAATTTTTTTAGATAAACCACCTATTACATCTTCTCAATGCCATACCTAATCGACTTTTCAGCTAAAAAAATATTAAATTCTAAAATAACCCTCACCCAAACACGTGCAAAGCAAGCGTGTCCCAATTAATTACGGAAAGTTAAGGATTTTTTTTCAATATTAGTTCCCAAATCTTTAATTTTTTGATATTAACCCCCCAAATCTTTCATATTTTGAAATTAATCCCCCAAATCAAAGTTGTCCTCGCTAGAGAGGGTTATGGGAAAGTCGAGATCATTGATCTCTTGCTTCTCAGCTAGAATTTCGAGGACTTTTTGGTACTAGAGGGTGAGAGGGAGGGCAAATTAAGGGGAAGGAAGATTATAGGATTTGGGGGATTATTGAGGCGGGGCTTTTTTATGGAGTGGAGGCAGGGAGGGAGAGAGGATTGAGGGGAGGTAAGATTAGGGCTGGGTGTGGAATTCCATGGTCATTTGAGAAAGGGGGGGGGGGGGGTTGGGTCTATTTTCAAAATATGAAATATTTTGAGGACTAATATCTAAAAAATACTTAAGTTTATAATTAATTAAGATACACTTGCAGCTCATGTGTTTAAGATGAGGGTAGTTCATATAGTTTTAAACCAGATTCAATGTTAGGTGTGACATTGAGAAGATGCAAATAAATATAGGTGGTTTACATCAATTTTTTTATGGTGGTAAATATTAATGTGGACTAAAATTAAGGTGATTTTTCTGTAAAAACCCAAACAAATATGAGTTTAGAAGTATATTAAACATAAGGATATAACTGACAAAATTAACTTAGAATGAATATTTCTCTCTTTTCCTTTTGTGTATGGTTTTTACATTTTCTGATTGGATTAAACAGGTGGAGGTTTTTGACCTCTTACTTTTTCTTAAAAAAACAGAAAAAGAAAAAAGGGAACATTTCTTCAACCCAAACAAACTCGAATGATTAATTTGAAACAACTTATAAGATTTTGAAGGCTGCGGATAGCAATTATAATGATTATAGGGACTAGTTTCAAATGTTAAAGATTTAAGGGACTAATACAATAAAACCTTTAAAAAAATTTGGTTGCTATCATGGTGACTGTACCAACAACCATCTTTATTTTTTTTAAAAGAAAAACAACCATCTTCACTTTTTCAAAGCCAAAATACCAATTTAGCTTATCAAATGACACACTCTGACCAATAAGATCTAAAAAGTGACACCGGCGACAATAACACCTATAAATTGACACACTTAACTACTTAAACCTACTCCGGTCGCCGAAATTTTAATTTGTGCAAGAAACTTATGAATTTTTGTATGTGTATCCCTCATATCTTTCACACTTACAAACTTATCCTCAAAATTAAAATATTTGCATAAAAACTTAACTCTCTCTTTCTTTTTAACCTCTCTCTCCCCACTCTCCTCACTTTCCTCCTCCACTTCCTTCTCCACTTTTAAGCTACAGTTTGAGGGGAGAGAGGAGAGAGGAGAGAGAGGAAAGGAGAAAAGGAAATGAGAGGAGAAGACTAAAGATTAGAGAATAGAGAGAGGTTAAGAGGAGGAACATGGGTGGAGGAGAGAGAGGAGGAGGTGAATGTGAGAATTTTGGGAAGAAGGAAAGAGGAGAGGAAGTAAGAAAGGAGAGAAGAAGAGGATGAAGTAGATGGTGGAGGGAGCGAGGGAGAGTTTTGGGAAGCAGAAAATGGGTGAGGAAGTGTTTTGGGAAGGAGTAAAGTGAAGATGATGAGATAGAGGGGAGATAAGGAGGATGAAGGAGATGATGGTGGGAGAGAGAGGGGGGCGGGGGATGAAGGGAGAAAGTATTTTGGGAAGGAGGAAAGTGGAGAGGATGTGATAGAGGGGAAAAGAAGAGGATAAAGGAGATGATGGAGGGAGAGAGAGAGAGAGAGAGAGAGAGAGAGAGAGAGAGAGAGAGAGAGAGAGAGAGAGAGAGATGGGGGAGGGAGGGGGAGAGAGAAATTTTTTTAATAAATATTTTTAATTTTGAAGGGTAAATATGTATGTGTGAGAGATATGAGAGACATATAGAGAGAGAGAGAAATTTTTTTATAAATATTTAAAATTTTGGAGGGTAAATATATATGTGTAAGAGATATGAGGGGTATATATGTAAAATTTATTTATTTTTGCACAAATCAATATTCCGGCGATCAAAGTAGGTTTAAGTGGTTAACTGTGTCAATTTATAGGTGTTATTGTCATTGACGCCACTTTTTAAGTTTTATTGATCAGAGTGTGTCACTTTATAGGCTAAATTAGTATTTTGACTTTTTTCGAATAATCAACTAGCCTTTTGGACCCTTTGTGATTTTTTTGTCTAGCTTTTGGTTCACATATCTTTGGCAACGTCCATCACGCTGTCTCTGCGAAGTATAATAAGCCAATCACAATCTCAAGTAATAATGGAGATAGCTCTTCCATTTCTCCTTTATCAGTCAATGGCTACAGACTTCTGCATTCCAAATTTGGAGGTTTGATATATTTCCATCTCCGTTTGGCTTTACATATTTGCAACTGTGAATAGATTCTTCTCCTCTCAAGTTCTTTTTTTCCCCAATTATTTTCATCTCTTGGTTGCGTATAAGTTCCAGCTATTATGTAGCTTCCAGTTTACTTAATCTAATGTAACACATGGTATTTGGGAATATTGGAAGAGAGTTGTGCGTTTGCTTTACTTTGGTGAATTTATCTGAATTTGGCTGGTCTATTAACTGTGAACATGCCCAGATCTAGATTAGACAACGGAGCTCCACCCCCCCCCCCCCCCTCCGTGGGGGTGGGGGGCTACTCTCTCTTCTCACCAAATTTGTTGTTTGATGCTTCAACTCTTAAGTAGTTTCAAATTAATTCCCTTAGTAGCTACAATTATTCTTAATTGGAGGGACTAATTTCAAAATAGCTTAGTATCAATTTCAAATATTTGAGGAACTTTTTCAAAATATGAAAGATTTAATGGGTTACTATTGAAAAAAAACTATTTCAAATTAATCTCCAGTGAACTCATTTCTTGGGTGTTGCGAGTTCGCATTTTGGTCAAGAGTTGTAATTCTCAATTTCTCACGATTATCATTTGAAAGGTATTTTCATGTGGTTTTTACATTTTACGTTGGCATTGTGAGTACGGTTCTTCCAATTTCATTTAGTTTTAAATGAAGAAAAAATTTGTGAACTTGTATAATTTACAAAATATTGTCAATCTATCAGGCGTTTAAAAGCATTAGAATTTGAAGTTTATGATTAAGGAAAACCAACTATAATTAGTACATTGAGAAAAAAGACTTCAGAAAATTGGAGTGTGTTGATTCATGATAGCTAAATATGTTGAAATGATTCGAGAATTCATGAAATTTTTTAAAAACTACTAACCCAGATTATTTTTTCACCTACTTATGAAAAACTTATTATGTACTGTCATATTTTATCGCTTTTTGAGTAATGTGGTATCATAGTTGTACTTTGGCCGCCCTTGAAAGAAAATCCTGGCTCCGCCTCTGTTCACATGGTCAATTAATAAGGAACCTGAAGTCAGGATTTGTATTGAAGGGAGTTTATTGATCAGAAAAACATTCCCTAATCTATTTGTAACTAATTATATAAATAAATCTTTGATTGCTACACAAGGAGACTGGGAGTACGTTTCATCACAGCTCATACATCTAGTATCATTATTAGATTTTGAAGCCATTTTTGGAGTTATGGTATCTGATTGGATTGTGCAGGCTATCTGTGATTCTGCATGTAGCCTGTAGCGCTAGTCTCTATCTATGTATTTATATAAGCACTCTCTTTTATTAAAAAGAAATCCTAGTGCGGCCGTGAATTTAGGCATCTTGTCGAACCACGTGAGAATTAATACAATGGCAATGTTGTAATGATATTGATGATGATTGCTTCGATATTGTAAATTAGCAAGACTTATAACATCATTCATGCCCATCAAGGATCCACACATAATATTCAGTCTAAACTAGGACGGATGACTATTAATTTGTTCTTCATGAATATTTATTCAATAAAACCTATTATTCATGTTGTCGTCATCTCTTCTTCCTCCTCCAAATGAAGTGATCCTTTTAATTCACTGGCTACATACTATGGCGTCTGCAAATGGACTCTCAAATGCTCATCTGAAGCAACCCCTTTTCTCCTTCGGCGTCGTAACTGATGTCCAATATGCTGATATACCCGATGGCCACTCTTTCATTGGCATACCTCGCTACTATAGGCACAGCCTGCAGATCTTACGACGAGCAGTCGTTAAATGGAACGGCCTCAACAGACTGAAATTCTCAATCAACTTTGGTGATGTAATCGACGGACACTGCCCAAGAAACCAATCTCTAGCAACAGCGCGGAAAGTCCTCGAGGAATTTGAGAAATCCAGTGCGCCCGTGTATCACATGATCGGAAATCACTGCCTCTACAACCTCCCTCGCGACAAATTGATGTCATTGCTAAAAATCCCCTCTTCTCATGGCTGCGGTTACTATGATTTCTCCCCGATACCTGAGTATAGGTTTGTAGTTCTGGATACATTTGATGTAAGTGCCATCGGTTGGCCCCAGGATCATCCAAAAACGAAAGAAGCTATGAAGTTATTGAATGAAAAGAATCCAAATATCAACAAAAACAGTCCAAACGGATTGTTAGGCCTCGAAAAGAGATTCTTGATGTTCAATGGCGCCGTAGGCAAAGAACAACTGAAATGGCTCGACGCTGTTCTTTGCGACGCGACAAAAAACGTGCAGAAAGTGGTTGTATGCAGCCATATACCTCTAGATCCTGGTGCAGCTGCACCAGAGTCACTGTTATGGAACTATGAAGAGGTGATGGAGGTGATACATCGATACGAATGTGTTAAGGTTTGCTTCGCTGGCCACGATCATACTGGCGGGTATTCGATAGATTCGCGTGGAATTCATCATTGCGTTCTTGAGGCGGCTCTTGAATGTCCTCCGGGGTCCGATGCATTTGGGTATGTTGATGTTTATCATGACAGGTTGTTACTTTCAGGTGCTGATAGAATGAGAAGTGCTGAAATGGTCTTTATCTCCTAAAGTGTGTACGTGTATCCTATTAATGTTCCTTTGAAAATCTTCCAAGAGATGGAATAATAATGCTAACAAATTGTCAATGTGTATCATGAGTTGACCTCTTTGCTTTCTTTTCTTGTTATTTTTTTCTCCGAGTACTACAAGTATTAGAGCACATGCTGGATTGCATCCTGATGATTCTGGAATTGTTCTCCAGATTTCAGGGACAACTTTGGATGCACAGAATTGGCTTCTGAGATGCAGGGTTTCTGATAATCATAGTACATGATATTGTTGAGAGATTTTTTATTGAGTTTGGTTTATTTTGTATAATGGAGATAATAGTTGACATTTTGTAGAAAATATTTTAGTAATTGAATTCAGTTGCAAGATTACTTTTTAGAATAATGCTAACTACGCTATACTTTTCTAAATTACTCCGATGCGAAGAGAGGGAAGTGTGAAATCTCTTGACAAAACATCAATTTTGAGAGAAGTCAAATAGATTGGACACCAAATTTTTTTCACTCGTAGTGTGGAAATAGCTTAAGTGGCATAGTATAGTTATCACTACTCAAAAATGATATGTTGGAGTTCTCGGATTTATTGTCATCTGTAAAGTGGAGCGTGACAAGTACAAACTAGATATATATCAATGTGAATACATGTTGACTTCTCCGTGATTTCATACATGCTTGTTGTTTCAGTGTCATTTTCAATGTGAATGCATATGATTTCTCCATGGTAACATATACTCCATTTCGAGCTTCATGATGTTAGAAGACAAATTTTTTTTTAATAAAATATCATGTAACAAGTTAGATGATTACAGCTTAAAAGATATACAAATAGGCAAACACTTGATTTGCAATGCAAATAGACTTTTTTGCTAAAATAGAAATGATGACATCTGATCGACGGACTTGAGATTTCTTTCTTGCAACAAATGTAAGGATTTGCATGTTACACGATTAGTTTCATAGATTTCTCTACAAAATAAAATTTTTAATAATCATTCTCACCTATCTACTTTCTATTCAATATAAAAAATAGAAATTATAACTGCAACATCCGCTGTGGTAACTCTATTTTTCTGTTAACCAAACAACCTCAAAAATCTAACATTAAACATTCATAGTGATTCGGATCCGGGTCCACTCGGGTGTAGTTCGGTCCAAGTATTCTTAAACACAAGTAACCCAAGTTACCCAAAAATTCATCCAAAATTCCAAATCATAGTTTTCGAGTAAATCGAGGCAACCGACACGAGGAAATTCGAGGTATACACTCAATTTATTTCTTATAATTCGTTTGTTAAATTTTCTCTTCTTGTTTACTAGTAATTATCGATCGTTGAAATTCTTGTTATTGCAAGTTCATTGGATCAAAATTTGGGGTAAATCAACAAAACTAGGTTATGTTACATTGGACAATTTTATAGCTTAAAATTTTACAAATATTGGTATCAGAACCCATTTTGATTAATTGGGTTTTTGCATTCTTAATGGCTGAATGTGAATTTTGCAACCGTAAATGACACTGGAATTGGATTTGGCTCAAATTTGGAGTTTTTGGGATTTATTTGTTTAAGCCCCCAATTTCTTATTGATGCCATTGTGTATGAGGACTTAATTGTCAATGAAACCTAACATTATTTCTTGATTAGCTTCTGATGAATTATGGGTAAAGTATAGAAATGGCAATGATGTTATGGTGACAATAATAAGGATCTAAAGTTGTAGGGAGCTTGACTATCGAAAGTCGGGTTTCGGAATTATAACACCTTTAAATAGTAAATTGAAGATGAAGCTCTGTCTATGCAAAGAAGAATTTATACTTGAGAGGCAAATATTAGTGTGAAATAAATATCCTGCTGGTTTCTATTTGTTTGGTTATCTGACCAAATTGTTTTAATTGTTGCTTGTTGAGTTTAATTGGATTGGAACACGAGTTGCTGATGGAATCAAACAATGTAGTTGAGTAGTAATTCAGCAATAGGATTTGATGTCCATTATTTGAAAAACTCATAATTCAGAGGTTTAAACCTCTATTTGAGTTTAATTAGATTCATAGACGGGATTTTCCTTTGTTTCTGTTTTACTGTTTTAAGGTCTATAAAGAACATCTTCCTTTGTAGATATGCTTATAAAATATTTACTAGTTATGGTAAAAGATAATAACAGATTGAGTGCCTATTGAAAGATGTTCTCTAAATATACAACTATATATTTCTAAGAAAATGACTATACCATCTTGAACCAGTGCGATGCACTTATACGAGAATAAAAATTTGGATAACTTATAAGAGGATGAAAATGATTTCCCTTATGTAACTAAAATTTACTAGCTGTATTTGTTGTGTACGAATATCTCTGCAGCAATTCCCTGCTGCTTTCACATTTGATTACTTCTCTACTCATCTTTTTCTTTTTCTTCAATGAAGTGATCTGTATCCTGCCTAGCTGGTTCTTATGGCTTTGGCAAATGGAGTATCAACTGCTGATTTCAAGAAACCTCTTTTCTCTTTCGGAGTCATAACTGATGTTCAGTATGCTGATATCCCTGATGGACACTCGTTCTTGGGCGTACCTCGATACTATCGGCACAGTATCCAGGTCTTGCAAAGATCTGTAGTTAAGTGGAACAGTCTCAAGACACTTAAGTTCTCAATCAACTTTGGGGACATAGTTGATGGGTTCTGCCCCAAAGACAAGTCACTAACAGCAGTAAATAATGTCCTCGACGAATTTGACAAATTTAATGGCCCGGTCTATCACATGATTGGCAATCACTGCCTATATAACCTCCCTCGAGATAAACTGATTCCGTTGCTAAAAATTCCCTCCCCGTGCGGTTGTGCTTACTATGATTTCTCCCCAACTCCAGAATACAGGTGTGTCGTTTTGGATGCATATGACATCAGTGCCATTGGTTGGGCACAGGATCATCCAAAAACTTCATTAGCTATGGAGTTACTGCAGTCGAAGAATCCAAATGCAGACAAGAACAGTCCAGTAGGAATGCTGGGCCTCGAAAAGAGGTTCTTGATGTTTAATGGGGCGGTCGGTAAAGAACAGCTTGAATGGCTCGATGGTGTCCTTCAAAACTCCACGAAGAACGAGCAGAAAGTGATTATATGCTGCCACCTACCTCTAGATCCCGGTGCAGCGACACCAGAGGCACTGTTGTGGAATTACGAAGAGGTAATGGAAGTGATACACCGATATGAATGTGTGAAGGCGTGCTTTGCTGGGCATGCTCATAAGGGTGGATATTCGGTTGATTCTCATGGCATCCATCACCGAGTTCTTGAAGCAGCGCTCGAATGCCCACCTGGCTCGGATGCATTTGGTCATGTTGATGTTTATCAGGATAGGTTGTCGCTTTCAGGAACGGACCGAATGGCGACTACTGAGATGGTTTTCATTTCATGAGGGGTATATTTTTACCCTTCCATATGTTCTTTTGTCTGATTAATTTGGTCTCCTATTTATATTTCAGATATACATCTTTGGTTGAAAAAGAACTTATATTATCCATAGGCAGAACTAATAATTCTAGCATGGAAAACTATTCTAAGTGATGATATGTGTATGTATACTTCTGTAGCAGCGGCATACTTTATTAAACATATGGATGCATTAAGAGTTTATGACTTATTTGGTGTTTTTCATGTAGAATAACTATTTCATAGTTCTACATAAGCATCTTTCATGGTTAAAGTACACCCGGCTTTATGGTTAGTTAATGCTCCAGATGCTTGACCTGAGTTTATCGATGATTACGCTTTTATCTGATGGCATGTTTAGAGTTCTGCCCCTCGACTACTTATATTTCCATTTTGGTATGATTCATTCCTTTTATCTTGCATATGCATTCTGGCAAATTATTTTCTTTTCGGAAAGCTATGACACCCTTGGAAATAGGTGGCCATTATCTGATGAGACTGCTTCTACATCGCAGTTACATATAAATTCAAACTTCCTGAAAGTCTTTGTGGAAAACTTTTGCAACTTTGAAACAGCAACATACAGAGAGAACTGAATGGAAGAATAGGATTTATGTAGCCCACCCCAATATTTTGGAATGAAGGCTTTGTTTTTGTTGTAAACAGAAACAATATGTTGCAAAGCAAGAGCAAAAGACAGTTTCCTTTCATTGCCCGATATCTTTGACATTTTAGGTAACAACAAATTAGCTGGCAACATTTTCATTCTTTAAGATTTTCTTTTTCTTTCAAGAAAATAAGCTACTATAAACATGGAATTAACTCCTTTCAGTTGCGATATATTACAACAGGTGTTGAATGAGAATATTCCGTTTAGGATATATTAAAAAAAGCGTGGTACTCGAAAATTGCATCATAGAATGCAGCTGGATAAGATTCGATATATAGTTCTCTTATTTTTAGTTTTGAAGAACAATCACTACATGCTGCTACTGATGTTATGGTTTTATTGACCAGATGTCTGAGCATTGTTCCTGTTGATGTTTCAACAATACGTACCTAGAAAATTTTTATTATTGCCAAAAATCCTTCAATTGTTGCTGGCCCTTCACTTAACAAGAATAAAATAACTTGTAACTTTACACTTAGAAGTTTTTTAAATTTCACAGTTACAGAATTATTCAAAACTTCCTCAACTACAACTACTGGGTACTGACTGGTGATAGCACATTGGTATTGTACTTCAAAATTGCAACATTGCAGATGCAGAGACTAGGTGTTCTCTTTTACCCTCTAATTTCCTTTTCCTGTTTATTGAAGTTGGCTTACGACTGGTATTTTATCATATGTCTATTAGTCAATATTTTCGTTTGGAGTAAAATTTTGAATGGGCTATTCTTATTTGTTACATGCGAAAATCAAAGGGAGTCTTGGTTTCCTTCTCCAAACATTCATTACTTCTATATCAAATGTTGACATTTGTCAATATTTTATATATTGACATGAGGTAAGTATATATTATTGTGAACAAGATATGGATTTCCTCTTGTTAAAATTACAGATATAATTGATGGGTATGTGGAATCAGTTGACCTCCATTAATTAAAAGGCGTGGTGTGTTTAAAAACTAGTCATATATACAGCAGGATTCATCAATATGTCAAGAGTAAAAGGATATTCTGCTCTAAAATCAGATCCAACTTTATTTCTCTTTTTTAGATGAGCAAATTATGTAACTGTATCAATATGTGTCAGTCTTTCAATTTGGCTCTTATGTTGTATTTCACATACATGACCTAATTCATACAGCTATGCATCCAAAAATGGAATTTCACCCTATTTTCTGTAAAGCTGCACGCACATCGCTTTTGCAGTCTTAAAAACATGGAGATTGATTTAGGAATATAGTCTTGGATGCCGACATTGTTGTTCCTATCTTCCAAATATATACCAATTAAAACCCAGTAGCTTGAGATTGTTTCATTATTTGAAAATGGATAAATATGGTAACATAATATTTGGTTGTGGCCATTACTCACTTTAAACATCTTCCAAAATTTCAGCCACCTTTCTCAGTAGAGTACAAATCATAGCGGAACCGCTTTATATGGGAAGCGGTCTCAAGTTCATCCACTTGGAGACATGAGATCACAACCGCTTGCGGCGAAAGGGGGCAGTTTTGTTCTCGTCTCTCCTGATGTATGTATTTGAGACCACCTACCGGTTTACACCATAGAAGTGGTGCTGATAAGCATTGCGTTATTCTTAGGGGTTGTGTGGCAGCTCTGGCACTAACCAGGATAGTGGAACTAACCTGGAAAGGGCTAAAATTCTCCTAATGAATGCATTGAGACCAGTTACCGCATAGAAGAGGTTCTGATAAGACTGACATTCGTCTTAGCGCTCGTTTGGCAAGTCTCCCACTAACAACAGAGGAACTAACCTGATTAGGGGCTTCAATTTTGTTTGGAAAAAAGCTAAGTCAAAATTGAACCAATTATTTAAGTTCAAAACGTAGTTGCATTGTACCCGGTTCGTTCCTGTTCACGGGAATGAGAATGTGAGCGTGATACACCACTTATCAGGAATTGGCTACAAGGGTGGGTCGCCTTATATGGTATGCTAGGGAACGTGGTATGTTTAGTTCAATTTTTAAATGTCGGAATCTGAGGTTTTGCAAGATTCAAATTTAAAATATATGCTAGTTGGTATCAATAATGGTTAAAGAACCTTGATAATCATGTTGCAATTAAGGTATACATGCTTTATATGCTTAATTTCTCATGCTTTTTCGTTGTTTATTCTTTTGAAAAAGAGTTGTTTTTTTTCAAAATTTTAACTAGTATGAATTCTAAAATGGGTCCAAGGAGTTGGTGAACCAGTCATGTTCCACTGTGGATCTGGAACGATTGAACCCGGATTGCGGTTCGCTATAGTGTCCCACGTTCCTGACAACTATGGTTCAAAACTTGGCCCATAACCAGTTTAGTCATAGACCAGGGAGAATTAGAACTAAACTGGTTTAGGTCAGAACTAGTTTAAGGGAGAGTTACCAAACTGACCCTTAGTAGATAGACAAATTTGTGAATTTACTCTCTGGTTGCTTATGGAGCACACAGGCTAGAAACTCGCCACGAGTGTTTGGACGTTTGGCAGCAAAGGAATCTGGTCAGGATAATGTTGTCAGTCAATTTAGGATCTGGATACTAAGATGTCTAACACGTCCCCCGCCAGAATTCGTGGTATGAAAGTTCATCTATATTATTTACATTTTACCATGATGAAGGTGAGGGGAAATCTGAATTGGTCTTCTTCAACTTGAAATATTTGGCTTAACATTCTTCATGCAGTCTTCAGGTCTGTGAATTTACAGGATATCCAAAAATAGCGAGGCCAACCCATAAACAATTCAGCTGCAATTGATGCTTCTGATGCAGACAGGTTAGAATTTGTTGCTCTGGTTCTTGTATTGATGAATAAGTTGATTCTGGCAAGTTTTTAAATTGCCAAGTGGCCTTCTCCTGTCCGTTCGATCTTTCCAAATAACATATTGGGGGCATATGTTTGTCATTGTTAACTCAACACGTTACACATGAGCAATACCCTCATTTAAGCATATCCTTAGATAAGTCAACCAAATGCTCCCATGCCCTTCAAGCACACCAAAGAGCCACT
>JBAKGM010000200.1:29297090-29320599 GCA_037177215.1 Asparagus racemosus
TAAAACGCCGCGATTCTTCTAGGCCAACATCTGTTCATGACTCATCGACGCCAACGTCTTTTTCAGCATGTAAGAACTCTTTTAATCCCAGCATGCGGCTCTTGGTCGAAGTATGCCCTTCCCTATAACGACGCTGAATCAAGCGTAATCCCGAGGAGTTGATGTTGAAGTCGGGAATCTCCGCATTCGCTATGCAATACCACTTGCAATAAGCGAAGGTCACTCAGGGTTGAAGGTCTCGTTGTGGAAGAGAGAAACAAGTGCCCGTACCGCCGGCGACGGTCCAATACCAAGCACTGGCTCCAACAATTAGGCCGCAGCCATCAGATTGTAATTGTATATTGGGATTACCGATATACAATTGATCATACCAAACTGGCAAGCAAAACGGCAGGGCAGATAAGGCTCTGTTACGCATACGGGACCGAAGCGGCGAATGAAGTACCCCGGGCGGATGTTCATGAGCCACAAAAAGTAACCAAGTGATAAGGTAGCATAACCTTGAGCATTTGATTCATCCACCAAGGCTTGTCCATAGCTGGCTCCGGAGAAGCGAGGAAAGCACCGGTTAAAAGAATAATTCTTGTAATCCCGGAGAGCACGCCACACCGAAGCCATGTAGTGCTTGCTCCAATCAGAAATTTCTAGCCTTTGGATGAAAGGAGTAATTTGTCCCTCTACATGAGCAGAAGGCGCATCCATAAGGGTGGGGCAGTGCATGACGAACCACGTCATAAGATAAGCATAAGGCAATTCTACTTTAGGTTTCTCAGCACCCTGACATAAGACGCAACAAAGACGCCGGAATCCCCAATGGATACGGGTGATCATGGCAGGAAGAAGAGCGTACTGACGGCCGTGCGCTATACAAACGGCCAGAAAAATCACATCAGGTGACAATATGTCAAAACTACCACAAGGAACGACGACATGTTTAAGCCACAACATGAGGTGCCCTGCCAACACGGCCTTGGAAGAAATCGGCTCTCCCGCCTGATAAAGGTATGTGTCAAATGCTGTCCCTGCCAGGAAACCATGCTCATCTGAGGGGGTCATGTAAGAAAGAGGAAGGTTGCTAAGCACAAGCCGCGACAGTGGACCTGCTTCAAGGGGGGCCTAGGGGTACTACATGGTCCTTTTTGTTGTCCAAACTATCGAAGAGGTAATGCGCCCAAATGTTGTGGCTGACGAGTGTTCGTGGGGAAAGTTATTTTGATTTCCATTGCTTTGAACTCGTTACAAGCTTTAGTAGCCTACAACAAAAATTCAAATAGAAACCACCCTTTTATAAGGCTCACAATGAAAAATAAAAAAGATTACAACTTTTGACCCTTAATGAACAAACGCAGGATCCGTTTATCAGATCCTCGCTTGCGTGGGTGTCTTTGCCTGTGCCGAGGACTTTTTGTGTCTGTGGACTGCCACGTAATCTGATCTAGATGCTAGATCTATGGATCTGAGGTATTTATTTCACGAAGAAAATAAAATACCGACTGGGATCAACTCACGAAGGAGATGATCGCTGGAATGGGTGAAATCGACAAAGCGAAGTCACGCACTAGACTCTGAGATTAAGACGAAGCTTAATCTAGAGGGTAGAACCGTAAATCTGACCTGGATCGATGTAGATCTGGTCTTGATTCTCTTTCATGCCGCGTAGATCTGACGTGGAAGGAGTCGTTTGCTTGCACGGGATTCGGATCTGGTCTTTTAATCTTGCAGACACTCGGGTCTGTGCAAAAGCTCTCATAGATCTCGCCTAAAGCTCTCAGAAAATCCCAACTTTTCCAACCCAGAGGACAAATTTTCCAACTAGTAAAATGAAGACCCATCTGGCCTATTTATGGGCCGTGGTTCACTGGGCCGAGGCGCCCTGGTGCCTCGGTTTGGCCGAGGCACCAAGTGGTGCCTCAACTCGGCCGAGGCACCAAATGGTGCCTCGACCTGAGCCAAGACCTGCATTTGGCCTTTTTTGGGTATTTTCCAGTCTTGTTCATCCGGTATTTTGTCAGATCTCGTTTCACCTAGTCGTGTCGAATCCAAACCCGGTTGATCATCCCATTGATTTCAGAATCTGATCAGTGTAGTTCTATCGACGCTTGAGTCCGGTTGATTCCGTCTCGTTGACATTCGAGCCCGGTCGACTCATCTTGTTGAATCTCGCTGACCTGAAGCTTCGTCATTAGATTTATTCCATGATACGTAGCTTCATTGACTTGTATGCCTTGCCGACTCACTTTATACATTCGTCGACTCGCTTTATGCGTTCGTGGCGCAGTTATGTCGTCAGCGGTTCTTGGTTGCATCGTTAGATGGGTAGTCGGTTGTCAACCCACCGTTACGAGTCTCGTTCAGGTATTGATAAGCGATTTTTAACGCCTACAATGAGCTTCTCCCCCCTCTTGTCAGCGTGTCCCTTAGTACAAACACAAATATGATAGTGGCACATTACCTCCTAGTAAGTCGCAACTACTTGGGGGTGGTCCCTCTCTAAATCCATCAATTCTTTATACCTCGGAATGTACTCCTTGTAAGGATATCGTCCATACGGTAATCTAGAAATCTCAGCCATCTCATGCAGAGGAATTCCCAATTCCCTGCCCGGGGTGAAGAAAGTGCGGGTGTCAGGATTATACAATTCTAAAATACTAAAGAATTGGTGGGAGTTATTCCTCAAACCAAATTGTGTCGCCCTAATAGGCGCATAAAGCCTAAATCTCCGCATGTCTTCAAGATTCTCCTGAAGAATATATTCGAAAAGCGTGGTCACCATTGAGAAGAACTCTAGCGAGACCAAGTAGGGGTCCTGAAGTCTTTTGTGGGGAATTGCCTCTCTGAAGTATGAAAAGCTCGACCAAAAATGTTGGCCTCTACGGCCGATTCATCGATGGGGAATTCTCTTGAAATAGCCCCGAGTGCAAACCAGTCATGTAACGACCGTGGCAGTCCACCTGCGCGCCATCTCTAGAGAAATGGTTGCATATCACTCCATCTTGTGAGGGGGTTAAATCACAGTTCATTCTCCTAGAAACTGAGGCAGCCCTCAAAGCAGTAAGTGAACAATCAAGTCCCATCGCAGGCAAGAACATATGGCGTTGGCCCATAATCCTGAGCCACCAATAAGAACCTAAATCTAGCAAGTCGGGGTCTTCTAAATTGTCTCCAAACAAGAAGACAAGCTTCTCAATTTGATCTCGATCAACAGACTCTAAGGGAGCGTCCGTAATCAAATGCCTAAGAGTAGAGGCTGAAGGCTCAGAAAGGAGTCTAAGTGCTTCTTCACTTTGATCCTCAAACATAGGGATATCCCTGAGAGAGGAATAGCAAACGTCAGGTTCTGCACCTTGAGAACCATTCGCTCCAAAAGCACCCTGTTGAGGAACAGGGACAGATGGATGCACAACTGCACATAAGAAAAAAAAGGGGGGGGGGGAATTAGCCCAAAGATTGAGCCACTACCCCAAAAGACTAAGGTCGCTCTGACAGCAATGCTTGTCAGAGAGATGAACCTCATCTAACCAAAAAAACGAACTTCGCCAAATAGGTGAACCTCGTTAAACAAAGAACCTCGAGCCTCACTCAGTGGAAAACAAAGTTCTATGGCTAAACAAGATCTCACGTGATAGTTGCTTTCAGACGAATCTCGAGGTTCTTCAAGTGAAAGTCTGTTTAATTAAAAACATAAGCGAACCTATTGTCCATGAACCTCGTCAATGAAGATGAAGTTTAACATCAAACAAGGTGAGCCTCATCAAAACAGCCAACGCAGTTGGACAAAGGAACAAAAGACGCCACCTTTCAGATGGGTTTCGTCTCAGGATAAAAAAATAGGTTTGTTTCCCTCTGGAAAATCAACCCTAAAGCGGTTAAAGATTAGATATTTAGATCTTTTACCTGAGAAAGCAGGCAGAGTGACGGAAGTATCAGAGGGTCCGGCAGTCCTCTTACCCTTACCAGTAGTAGTCTTCAGGGCCATGGCTAAAAAGGCAGAAATCTCTAATGAGAGGGAGGAAGTTTCAAAGTGCATTGAGAGCTTCAATGGTTCAGTAAGGATGAAAAGAGTAGGAAGAGTCCTTTCAAGTCTTTCAATTCTATATATAGGGTTTCGAAGAGACAGATTGACGGTTGAGATATGCGGCCAAAACCGCTCGCACAATCCTCAAGAAGAGATCTGCGGACGAGATCCACGGATGCAATTTCAAATAAAAAGGAAGAAAGCCACCTGGCAGACATCGAATCCGTAAGCCCCCACAAGGACATAAGCCTTTCATCGAGGCTAACACGAAACGATGAGACTCGATGAATACGAGCCTCGTTTCTCTAGCCTCATATGGTAATATAGCTAAGTTTGACGAGGTTAGCAAACAAGCCTCGCTTGCGGTAATTAAGAGAATTCAAAGTATTTTAGACCCCCCACAACCTGATTCGAGTCTGAAAACTTTGAAGGAGGTCTTGTAGATAGTCAAAAAGTCTAGTCCTGAAGATGAGAGTCACATGCCCCCCAGTTGTAAAATCTTAAGAGTCGAGATTTGCCCACGCAGTGAAACTCAAGACTCAACCAAGGTTCGCCTACACAGCGAAGCTCGACATTCAACTGAGGTTCGCCTACATAGCGAAACTCGACATTCAACTGAGGTTCGCCTACGCATCGAAGCTTGACATTCAACTGAGGTTCGCTTGTGCAGTGAAGCCAACATTCAATCGAGGTTCGCTTGCACAGTGAAGCTTGACATTCGATCAAGGTTCGCCTGCGCAGCGAAGCTCGACATTCAACCGAGGTTCACCTATGCAGCGAAGCTCGACATTCAACTGAGGTTCTCCTGTGTAGCGAAGCTCGACATTCAACCCAAAGGTCGTGACATAGCGAAGCTCGAAGTTCGCCTGTGTGGCGAAGCTCGTCATAGTGACCACGAAGACCACGACAGCCACGTGGGTTAAATGGTGGATGTCGGTTATGCCCACAACCCTATCAGTTAGACCACATTCCCATGATTTTAGCTCGCTAGTTACGTGCTCAAACTCTTACAAATAGCCGTGAGCAGCTATTAAAGAAGAGATAGAGACAGGCACGCACAGAGGCACAGAGAGAGACGAACACATAGAAAGAAAAGGAGATCATTTAGCAATCTCAAGATCACTGTCAATTTTGTTCTGATCGTCAACGGGAAGCAATCGCGACTCGAACACTGAGGGAAGCATCCTTTCACCACCGAGAACCCACGTTAAACAAAAGAGAAGTCAAATCAATCTTCTCTTCCTCTGTAATGGAGAGAGTGTGATTGTAAGGGATTGAACCCATTTCTTCAAAAGCAATCAAACAAACTTTTTTGACCCAACACAAATGATGAACCTGAATTGGAGACCATGGGTGGAGCGAATCCTACATCTCTTCCTGCTAGTGGCGGGTTTGAGCCTGTGGCTAATTTTAACGGTGCCTCTGGTGTCTTAGATTTTAATCTGGCTGTCAATACGATAGTCAGTTCTGCACCTGCACCCCATTTCAAAAGTGCGACACAAATTGGTTATTCCCGAGTTATCCGATAAAGATGATGATGTATCAATCTCTCCAATTCTAGTAGGAGTTGGAAGGGTAGTGACGCCTATTTCTCAGCCTCAATTTGATGAGGAACCAATCATAGTGGTAGATACATCTGATGAGCTAGAGCTCACAACTACTGGGGTTGAAGTTGTGCCTACAGGCGTGCCGATGACCATAACACTGGTTGTGAGAACTGATATCCCATCAACCGAGATGACGTCCATGGCTTCTACCACGGTAGATGTTTCTAGTGTTTTGGACACCCTTGCTTCATACTTCCTATCAAGCGGCGAACAAATGCAAGTTCTGCTGACCTTTTCAACCACAGATGTGTTGGTGGTTTCTGCAAGAGTGGGTTCTTCAAGCCCTGTGGAAATTCCCTAATCTCCTGACTTTAATGGTTTGATTAAATTAGAGATTGACATCCTAGTAGAGAGCTTAGTGAAGTTGTTCAAACGATGTGTTGAATCTGCTTTGACTATGTGGAAAGGCCTATCTACTTGTACTCTTACTTTGTTGAGGAATCAACTTGGCCTTCTGACATCAGTTGCAGGTCCTACACGTACTGAATTGTTCAAGACAATGAACAATGAGGCTGAGCTTCAATTTCAAGAGTTGCAATGGCTTCGTACTGCTGATATGGAAAGGCCTATCTTATGTTATCAAGGTTGAGAAGTTTACTCGCAAGGAAATAGAGCAGATCAAAATGAGGCTTCAAGGTTTGAATGATAACCTTACATTTGATGGCAATCAAGCAGAGCTTCAGAATTCCATTCTTGAGAAAGAAGCCATCATCAATGAGGCCAAGGTGGCTATTTATGCAGCTCCAGCACAGTTGGAAGCAGCTCAACAATAGAAAGAGGTGCTTGAACTTAATTCAACCGAGTTGGCTAAGGAGTGGGATCTCATGATCGCTGAACTTGAGTTTGAGACGATGAGGCTGGCGACTGTTAGAACTCAAGTTGCTCCCATTGATGCCAGGACTCTGAGGGAAAGGACCTAAAAGAATGCTCATGAAGCTAGGGATTCTTGGATAGCGGAATGCCTTGCACGAAAAAACACTTTTTATCTGCATTCTCCTTAGAAATTATGTAATGGAATAGCTCTTTTAAAAAATAAAAGAATTTTTGTCCCGTTTGATATGTATACGATAGAGGTATATCGTAGTGATATCCTTGCTGGGGAGAAAAATGATAGGATCAAGCTAATAGAGGTGTAGTGTTAACATATCAAGTTTGAAGTGCTATAATAGTTAGCCCCTTTCACTTGGAGTCGACTGGAGACGAGTCCGAGTGAAATAGAAACATTGCAATTTTATCGTAAGGTTCATTAATGACTGGAATGTGAAAGTTCTTCTGACGCGACGTGGTTGACGTCATTACCTACTTTTTGACTGTGGGTGCTTCGCGCGTCATGCCGACTGTGGACTAGTTAAAGTGGGCATGATTTGCCTCGAACGTGGTAAGGTGCTTCGGATTCTAAAGTTGATTTGGGTCGTTAGTTTTTAACAGTCTCGACCACTATGATCTTGACAGCTATGAGCATAGATGCCTATAAAGAGGACCATGAAGAAGATGATGGAGACCCTAGTGATCTTCATTCCTCCACCTCTCTTGGAATTCTGATCAACTCTTTCCTCCGGTGATCTTCATGTTCAGCAATGGATGCTTCCATTCTAAACGCTAGGCTAGAATGGTTGTTAGAGATCCACTCAAAGGTGACCCTGGTCTAGTTGAAGATCCTTCATGATAAGTATGATATCCCTCAGGCCTACAAGCTGACGGCGCTGACGAGGTCTCAAGTGATTTAAGATCATCCTGAGGAGATGAATCCATTATACATCTGACACATGAAGTATGGCTTGCACCTGCCGTTGCATCCCTTGATTGACCATGTCTGCTTAGACCTGGGGGTCTCGCCAATGCAACTGAAGCCGGACGCCATCGTGGCTATAGTGGGCTATGTGGTTATCTACCATTGGCTGGGGTTTCAGCCATCTCTGAGTGTGCTAGGGCACCTGATTAGTGTCAAATCATATCAGAGAGAGGCTCACTATCACTTCCAAGTAATGGGTCAATTCAAGCTCGTCCTTAACCTGCTAGACTCGAACAAAGACTGGAAGGAGAACTTTGTTTTGGTCGAAGGTATTGACTTGGAGCTAGACTGCTTGAGCTGTCCGGAGGTGATAAAGGAAGAACCAGCCACAAAGGAGTTGTCATATGATGAGAAGGACGCTTTGGAGCGGATCAAGTCATTTGTCGACTCCCGTAAGATGGAACACATGTTCAACCAAATGGTCTTGCATGTGGCAAGGGTTTCTGTCATGACTCCTACAGTCAGTGATGAGGAGAAGGTGAATAGGTTGATCATCGGCTTGGGTGAGAGCACTGTGAGGCTGAGTGTTGCACTTGCTAAGCCCTAAGGGGGTGCACCAACGAGGTTGACCAGGCATCCTCACCAAGGTCTGGCACCTGAGGAGGCGTTGGTAGCTTGACCTCAACTAGTCCCAGTCTCGACTCAGTTAGAAGGGTCAGTGCCTCTAGCTGCTCAAGCTGAAAAGCGAAAGAGGCTCCGAAAGGTAGCCAGCCAAGGGCCAGGGAGAGTTGTCGAGACACCAGAGATCAAGATCATCCATCTGGATGGGGGGCTCGTCTGAGCAGGAGGAAAGGGTGGCACCTTAGTCAGCCACGGCTAAAGCTGAGGTCCCTACTAGAGACGTCCTAAGGAGACAAGTGCTCCACCAAGGGGTGCGAGGGCATCGGTCCCTGCGAGGGAGTGGGTCACTGAGGGGGAGCTCGCTATTGAGGATTGGAATTGGCCATTTCCTCATCGCATCGATGAGATCGACTTGCTAACTTAGGATAGGTTGAGGATGCTCATGATAAGGTCTACCAATACTGGTTCTCAACATGAGAGGGAGCAGAGTGAGGAGAGTAGGCACGAGCCAGAGCGCCATCTTCACAAGAGGTCTTCGGTCCTCGAATCTCGCATTGCTCAATCGAAGGCGGTAGAGCAGCTTTGGCTTCTTTGTGACATGGAGATTTTTGAGGAAGTCCCTGATGTGGGCCTCCATCTAATCCTCTGAAGTTATTTGGTGCATGGGGCTCTTGTAGAGCAAGAAATATTTTGTCACATGGAGCATGTTCGAGAGGTCTATGCCTAGCTTCTGGCTACTACAGGAAGTCCGAGAATCGAGGTGTCAACCAACCTCGAGCAGGCTCTCAAGGAGTTGTCAGCTAAAGAGGTCGAGATAAATAGCTGGCGGCATGAGATAGAGGTGAAGGAAAAGATGGTGGAGGATCTGAAAGCCTCTGATGCCTAGAAGTCTAAGGAGATCGACAAGCTCAAGTGTGAGCTTCATGAGAGCCAGAATAAGGCGAGGCTGTCAATTAAGGAATTCACTCACGTGCTAGCGGAGAAGGTCTGTGTTTTGACAGAAGTCATGGTTGAGAGTCATGCCGCTCAGCGTGCTAAGGACATGCTTGAAGAGGAGCAGATGGCTCGAAATAGACTTCAGCAAGAGGGCAGTCATCATGAGGAGTCTTTGGTCCTGGCCCAGAGTCGGGTTGCCTTCTTGGAGTCTGAGGCCTACCAGTCAGAGGTCATCGAGGAGTACCTCCAAGGCATAGTCAGGAAAGTGGAGGTGGCGCTCGCCTGTAAGGCCGAATATGATTACCTAGAGGTGCAGCTACGACCGAGATGAGAACCACTCCTAGCTATTTTCACTATCCTCCAAATGTCGCCAACTATTTAGAGGCCCTTAAGGACATAGAGAGGTTGGGTGGAGGACTCGATCTCAACGCAGTTGATGTAGTGGACGAGGATGACGATGATGAGGATGAAGCAACCGAGGCTCCTGTCGAGAGGACCGATGAAGGTGTTGAGGACTCTTCCGCCCAAAGGGACGAAGGGGTCGAGTCGGGGTCCTGACTGACTCCTCTGCCTGTGCCTACTAGCGCTCTTCCTCTAACTCCTGGAGCAAGCATGGCCCTCTCACCCTCTCCTTAGTTTTAGCTTCTTAGGCTTCTGTATCTTCAATTATGTTGTAGATGTAAACCTGTAAATATTTCTAGAGATAAATAAAGAGATTCTTCTATTTATTTAGCTCTTTCTTAGTTTGACGTTTGTCTGTTGAGTTTCTGGGTATGAGTTGACTTGTTTGTAAGTCAATCCGTTAGTTTAAAGGGTTTGTTAAACACTCTGTGTTAGGTGGATCGTAGGTATCTTGGACCTACGTAAATGCCCAGGCCTTATACTTGTTCATTTTTTACAAAAATGACAGTCTTTATTTGGAGTCGACCAAGTTGGTGACATCTTCGTAATAAAAGACCTTGGTAAAGCTGGCCAACTTGGGTTGCCCCATGGTCGATATCTTTACCAATCTAGAACAGTCGATTAGTTCGAAGGTCGACTAACACTGTGTTTTGACTCAGTAACACAAATAGTCAGTTGGCCAAGCCATTAGTTCGATGGGTCGAGTTGACTGGACTTTGAACCGTTGTTGGTTTGTGGATCACGAGGCATTTTTTGGGGGTCAGCAACAGTTTGCTATTTGAAAAGATGTTATGATGTCATAAGGCAATGCGGTGCTATCGCTTCGGATTTCGAGCGAAGTGGCTGCGGAGTAAAGAGGGTGGTGCTTCATATTTCGTGATGCCTATTCAAATATCAAGGTAAATCTGATTTGTTGATACATGATTAGGTCGATATTCCTGATCTCACCACGTGTCGATCCTGGGGCCTATATATCGCTTTGGGGCCCAAGGGGGGCTTTTCTCCACAAATTTCTGCCTAGCTTTTTGGTTTCCAAATCCCTCATCTACTTTCTTCCTCCAATCTTTAGTGACACCCATGGCTGCTCAGGCTTCCACCACCAAACACAACGAGGCAAGGATCGATCTTTTGAGGGCGATTCAAATGAAGATCTGCACTCAAGAGACCAAAAGATATTATGAGCTCTACGATCTTCCCCGATCCATCACCCTATTAGTGTCAAACAGAGACAAGGCCGTGTATGATCATGGCTTGAATAAGTCAGCGCTATATATAAATCGTCTGGAGAATGAACTCCAGTTGCCGCTCCATTTGTTCATCAAGGAGGTTTGCGGCACTTTGGGGGTGTCCCCATCTCAGCTTACTCCCAACGCTATCACCATTGTCGTGGGGTTCCTGGTGATCTACCACCAGGTCAGTGTCGAGCCAAGCCTGTGTTTGTCCGGCAACCTCGTTGGTACCAAGACGATGAAAAAGGACGCCCACTACTTCTTTCCATTATACCGCTAGTTTAGGTTTGTGTCGAACACTCCAGAGACAAATAGGGACTAGAAGGAGCGGTATGTGTGGGCCATAGGTACCAACCCAATTCCAGCTTGCCCCACCTGGCTAGAGATCAAGAAGGAGGCGCTAAAGCCTTGCATTCTTTCGACTGACGAGGGTCGACAGCTGGAGAATATCCGCTCCTATGCCGAGTCAAAAGAGATGAGCAATCTCTTTGAGTTCGCTTCACTTTGAGCTGCCAACATCTCGGGGGTTCCCTCGACCGAGACAGATAAGGCACGGATGTGCACTTTCTCTGGAGGCTCCTTTGAAGAAGAGGGAGGGCTCGAGTTCGGGTTGCCAGTTTCGATTCCCATGCCCTAGAAGCGGCTAAGGGGTAGTCTGGCCCATGACGAGCTGGCCAGCATGCGGTCTAAGGTGATTGAAATTGTAGCCAAATTGGCCATACCTAGCTCCTTTGTTAAGAAGGAGAGGTCGGATAAGAAGAGGAGGAAAGTGGTCAGAGAACAAGGTCCCAGTGGGACAGCTGGGTCAGTTTGAGTCGACTTTGTCGGGGGCTCTCTACTAGTTGCCCCTCCACCCAACTAGGCAGATGTCGTCATCATTGATGAAACCTCCCCTCCCAGTCAGGCGGGGGGGGGGGGCAGTGAAATAGTTGAGCTTGCTGTCCAAGTCACCATAGCTAAGAATTTGCTAGCTCTGGCTCCTCTAGCTGAACCGTCCCATAAGTAGATTAAGGGGCCGAGTTGAATGACTAGTGCTGCTAGGGATGACGTGGCTTCTCCCCAACCCACTAAGGCTCAACAGTTTGCTAGTACCACAACTCCTGAGGGCGGCTTCCACTGGCCCTTCTGCCATTGCGTCTTTGAACTCAGTGAACACGTGTAGGACGAGGTCAGGGCAGTGCTAATTGGGGATACAGTGAGTGGCGACTCTCATAGGGAGGACGTTCTAGTGGGTGACAGGTTCATTGGCCGGAGGCCTCTCAACAAGGAGAGCTCTGTTTTGGAATCAGGTAGGGCTCAGATTCAGGCCATGGAGCAATTCGCCCTCCCTAGGGACGTGGAGCTGCTGTCCAAAATTCTGAGTGTGGGCTTGCATTTGGCTCTCAAAAGCTATTTGCTATGGGGGGCCTAATCGAGCATGAGCTGTATTCTTGGCTCTCCTATGCGTATAAGCTCCCTATCGACTTCAGACAGAAGCTGGCCAAGGAAAAGAAAGCTACGGAGGTGGCCGAGAAAAGGGTAACGGCACTGGAGGTAGAATTGCACCATAATGATGGCAAATGGAGTTGAGAGCTCGAGATGAAGGACGACCTGATTAAGGGGCTCAAGATGCACCGCACCAAGCAGTCAGCCGCCATAGAGAAGTACAAGGGGGAGATGGCCAAGCTTAAAGAGGGTGTCGACCGTCTTGAAAGGGAGGTTGCTGAGCAGGGCCCCCGAATCAAGTATTTGGGGGAGGAGGTCGACATGGAGAAGTGCCACAGGCTTGAAGCTCAAGAGCACGCTCAGCCGAAACAATTGGCGGGTGACCATGCGAGGCTCGACTTCAAGGAGGAGTAGGCGGCCCATGAATTGACCAAAGCCGCCATCCAAGCTCTGGATGCTCGTGTTGCTTCTTTAGAATTGGAGGCTTTCAAGATGAAGGTGATAGAAGAATATCGCCATAACGCCTTGGGTAAAGTTGAAGTGGCGCTGGCATGTAAAGCTGGCTTCGACTACCTCACCTCTCTACTCCCATCTGGATCTCGTCCTCTCAGTGACAACGACTATCCCCTCGAGTCTCTGTTGGTCTCAAATTTTTGAGGGAGATTGAGACTGTCGGTGGGGGAGTAGTGTCGTCCGTGGATGAGGGAGAGGATAATGAGCCTAGGGACGACCAAAATGAGGCCGCTCCCGACACTTCCCCTACTGTTCTGCCAGCTCTAGCGCCTAGTTCAAGCCCCAATCTGCTAAATCCTACACCTGATCCTAGCCGAGGGGTGTAAAACTTGTATATTTCTCTCTAATTTTTTTGGGTAAACGACGATGTAAACATTTAGACATATGAATGAAAATCTAGAGCTTTTATTTGTCTTTCTCAATTCTTATGGAATTTCTGTTTTGACAGCTTTAGTTATCATATAGTGGTTTAAATTCTTACAAAAGACTATTAATAGAGACGAGTTGATTCTGTATTGAGGCAAGTTGGGCATACGCGACGAGTCGAGAGACTCGTCCGCACCTCTCTTTGGTCGGCTATGTACTTAGGTATGAGCGATCAAGTCTTCTCTTGAATTCAGGTTGGTCGAACTATTTGGAAGACCTTGGTGTCAATTAAAGTCAACCAAAAGACTAGGCAGTGCCTTGGTCTTGTCCCATGAGGGTGCCAAGGGCTTTTGAGTCGATGTCAACCGAAAGATTAGGCAATACCTTGGTCTTGTCCCATGAGGGTGCCAAGGGCTTTTGAGTCGATGTCGACCGAAAGATTAGGCCTGTGGACGTGACTGTGGAGATGGATGGTCATCATAGCTTTGCTAATGGGCGTTGGCGTCCACACGCTCAGAGAAAGAAGGGACGTCTTGCCGTCACTCTGGTGGCGGTTGGACAAGAGTCGCGTGAGGATGCGGAGGAATGAGCCGACTGAGGAGCTCATTGGAGAATGCAGCGAGTTGCTGCTGGACGGACTGGGTAATCCGCTGGGTGGTTTCCTCTAGCTAGGCTTGAGTGACAAAGCTAGCTGGTTGGCCGCCTAATGAGTGGCGGACAGATGATCCAGGGAGTTGGACATGACTAGTATCACCTTTTGAGCCGTCCACACGAGACATCGGCTCCTCGAGTCATCCGAGCTTGGTGTTCAGTTCATCTCGATGAGGTGAACTGACCTGGGGAGCTTAATGCAAGATACTTATCTACTAATTAAACTGATTGTGATATGATAATTGAAGTGCTATAACATAAATATTTCTGTGCACACCTATTTCACCCCTGATTGTGGAGCTCATGAAAGCATCTGGTTGATTTCAGATGGACCTCATGTGCTTTCCATACAAAAATTAACATTTACAATCAATCGATCCCATGCGAGCCTCATTGGACATCAGTGGGCCATCCATTTACAATCAATCGATCCCATGTGAGCCTCATTGGACATTAGCGGAAGGCAAGACCTATTACTACTAGAGGGCCAAGGCTACTCACGGAGACTGAAACAAGCAGGTACTTCTTTATTTTGATCCCCATATGGCTTGCTTAATGATGTGTTGACATACTTGTGTAATTTCCTTCTGCAAGCACTTTTTGTTAATTTTTAGTCATCAATCATGACTATTGCTATTCGAAATTTGATACCTCCAAAAATGAAACGGGAATCCTATCCCAAAAAAATAAATTTAGAATTATAATCACCAAGCATTAATTTTTCCCAAGCACCATAAAAAACAGATCCAACATCATTTTCCAGCTACATAGATATGTACCCACAAAGAACTCAAGCAAGGAAAAACAAAGATTTGAGACTAGCTCAACTGTGTAGTGAAAGCTCCATGACCACAAAGCACTACCCTTTTTCACACTGCAGAACATTCATATGCTTTCTTGGAACCTAATAGAAGAAGGATTTAAAATTAAAGGCTCTAGTTTTGGTTATCAAACAATTATGAGAAAACAAATGCTTGGCTATTTAGGACAGTTTGGGCTGTCTCGTTGTACAGTTGTAAATATATAGGTAGATACTATCCACACCAAACACTGACCAGTAGCCATTGTCATCTAGTTACTTCAGGTCGGCAGCCGGTTTGGTTGGTAGCTCTACCATAACTTATCTTTTTTCCTCTAAAAAATAAAATAAAACTTTGTTCTATACTTTTAACCTTTTAGTTTGTTAGGGTCCTAGTCTTTGATCCTTTCTAAAACCTTTTTGGGTTATTTGCTGGTTCACCCATAAAATTTACAGAGTTGAGCTTAGACTAGACTGTTTCCGATAGTGTACAAGACATGCATACACGTGCACAGTGACAGTGCTATGACTTATTGTTCGGAGCCAAAGACGTACGTTACCATCATACTACTACACCTCAAGCGAAAAATATTTCAATAAGTACTTCAATCATTTTCGACATAAGCAAAAAATATTTCCAGCAGCAATTAAATCATTTTCAACATATCCAAAGATCATGTAATCGAAATACTTAACCTTCTAAAAGTTTGTTTTCTTTTTAAAAAGTGTATCTATTATAGTTGGTTTTCTCATGACAATAAACTGCAAAATGCTAACAGACAACGCCCTTGTAAATTAAGTTCGAGAAGAACAAAGGAAAAAGAAGGCTGTATTTTATTCAAGATGAAACAATATTGAACTAACTAATTTAAATTTCTAAAATTAAAATTTAATGATGTATCTTATGTTATCAAAATCAATTTTCAGTATTTGCATAAAGCAAAAAGGAATTTTTACCCTCTGCATGTGATTATGACAGTTGGGAGGTTCCAATATGGCTCCCGCGATCTTATGTTTGATTCTTGGTTGGATTATCAAAAAAAGTATGCGAAAATCATAGAAATTCTTTACCTAAAAATATCATAGAAACTCTTTTAATGAATAACCCATTTGTATTAAAACGCATATGATGATACAAAGTTTTAATTTAGAAATTTAAAATTTAAATTTGGATCAATAATATCCATATTTTGGACGCTAGGTAAAAATTAAAATTTGTAAAATTTAATTTTAATTTTAAGTGTCTAAAATGTGGATATTACATAACACAGTACGGAACTGATAAACCTCAGAATCCACCAAGTGATGTTCTTTGCATCAACAAAGAATGATCTCCAAAACCAGGAAGAACTTCGAATCCACAAAGAAAATATAATAAAAGAAATTTTATTGATAAAAGTGATCTAATAATTCTAGTTACACGTCTCTTCTTAAATAGAAAAATAAAATATACTCTTACTAAGGCTAGACTTACAAAGAAATAGAAAGTATCAAATCCTACACTAAAAAAACTCCACATAATAGAGGAAACAAATCAGACCAACATGAATCAAAATCGATTTTGATTCCTAATCGAAATTGATTCTAACATTATTATTAAAAATAAATAAAACCTCATTATTTTTTATTTTTTGCCAAAAATGGCTACTGATGTCAATCCAGTTGGGTTTATCTTCTCGAGATAGGTGATTTACATATATAATATGTCAGATCTATTTTCTTGATTGAGGGATAGGATCGTTTCATTGTAGTCCAGTCAATAATACATTGATATCTGTGTTTATCTCATGATAGTTCTGCTCCTCCATGAATTTATCAGTTATGCATCAGTGTCCTACATCAGTCTCCCCTTGTTAAAAGAAGCGCGACCCCAAGCTTATATTTTCTTTATAGTAGCTTTCTCGATAAATATTTTTCTTCTCCTGCATCGTTCAGCATCTAACTTGTACTTAGCATTGATTTTCTCCATTTATTGTTTTACCTCCTCTATTAGGACTTCTTCTGAATCAAAACTTGCATATGAATATTTACCACGGCATATATATGTCACTGGCAACATGTAGCTCTATAGTTGGCTTGAAAAACTTCTCCAAACTTCTCATATTCTAGCACCGGAAGTATCATCTCATACTCTTCCCAACTCCAAGGTGCTGTTCTAGAGCATACTCAGTTTGTTTACAACTGTAAGAGTCGAACTATAGGTAGAGAGCTCCATATGTGATTGTATATGGGAGGCTTCTGAACTATTATATTGGTATGGTCCCACTCCTAAACTTCAAGGTCAAAGTATTGTTGATGATCATATTATTGGAAAGATACGAGCTATTCAACAGAAAGTGAAGGAGCATATAGAGAAATTTAATGCTAAATATAAGGTGGATGCTATTCAACGCAGGAGGAAGAATGTGTTTGAGGAGAGGAGACATGGTGATGGTGTTTTGCGAAAGAACCACTTTCCGATGAGAACCTACAACAAGCTGAAGAATAAGAAGTATGGACTATGCAAGATATTGAAGAAGATTAGCGACAATGCTTATGTCCTTGACCTTCCTGAAGACTTTGCTTTTTCCTGTAGTTTTAATATTGTGGATTTGTTTGAGTATCACCCGCTAACAAGACCAACTATTGATATGAGTATAAGCTCAGGGTTGAGATCTTTTCAAGCAGGGGACACTGATATAGAACATGTAGTGGATGCATTAATGGTGAAATTGGATCATCAAAAGCCCAAACGGGGGCCCAACAAAGAAATTTGACTTGCAACGAAGAATTGGTCTCCCAAACCGTGTGCTGGAATTGGACGAATAATATATAAAAAGCACGTATTTTTTAGAGACGGAGCTAACCAAACCAACCGTTGTTCAGTTCACCGCCGTCAATTTTTTTTTACTATTTTGATAATGTTTTAGGAGTTTGTTTTGATTAGCAAACAAAACCAGTTTCAATTTCAAATTTGACTAATTTATTTCCTAATTAAAACAGACTCCTAAAATATTACCCAAAAAAGTAAAAACTGATAAAAAGTCTGATAACTTTCAATCTAAAGAGAATTTTATGAAACAGACAATGGCTAAGTAAAACAACGGTTGGTTTGGTTGGCTGCATCTAAAAAATAACCGATTTTCATATATTACTCGTCTAATTACGACATACGGTTTGGGAGATATTATGACTCATTCCTCGTTGCAAGTTAATTTTCTTTCACGAGCTTCCGCTTGGACTTTTGATGATCCAAATTCTCCATGAATGCATCCGCATCGTGTTTTATATCATTATAGATCCACATTTGAATATATAGTATCCACACTTTGGATAGTACAAATGTCATCTCAAATTTTCGTGCTTATTCATAATAACACCTGGAATCTACATGCGAACTATGGACATAAAAAAAGAAAAATAAAAATTTTGAAGGGGAAAAACTTAAAAAGGATTTAACAATCAAGATCCTGATAGTCCGCCATCACTAAGGGGAGTTATTAGTTGGGACAAGTTAAGGCTAAGTGGAATAATAGTTCCCATAGAACAATTTTATCCATTTGGGATATTTTGAGTGGAGTAAAGTTGGATAAGTTGGGATAATGGGTCATTTTCAATCTTTGATTTGATAATTCATGTGGGATATTGATAATGTAGCACCTTATTAAAATGTAGTATTTATCTATCAATTAATTCTAAATTAATTTATCCAATTAGTTTAGTATATTATTTAGTATGTTATTATAATATAATACATTATGTTACTTTATACTAAAATATAATATATTATACTATAATTACTAATTAATATTATTAAATATTATATTATATTATGTTATAATAATATACTATATCATGTAATAATTGATATAACATATGAACAATATATCTAATATAATATATCAATAATTTAATATTTAATTTAATATATTACAAAATAGTATCATAGGATATAATGTATTATATAAAATATTATAATATTTTTTTACTCATTATAATATTATTTAAAATATTTTATTATAATTGAAACAATAAAATATATTATAGCAAAATAGATTATATTATTTCAAACTATATTATTGTATTATTACATAATATTTTATTAATTACTATATATTATTATATTATAATAGTATGCTATATAATTGATATAATACATGAACAATATATTTAATATAATATTTCAATAATATAATACTTAATTTAATATACCAAAATATAGTATCATAGGTAACAATTTATTGTATAATATTTTATACTAGTTTGTTTTATTCAATAAAATATTATTTGAAATACTATATTAAAATTAAAATATAATATTATATTATATGTTAATTACTATAATATATACAAAATATCTAAAGTGTATTATATTATAGTAGAATAGTATATTTCACTATATTATTTTATATTTTATATATCATAATATATATTTATAATATAATTAGCATGTATTAGTTAAGTAATATAAACAAGTTCTAAAACTATCCCATTTGCCTTCAGAGTGGAACATAATTGTTCCAATGTGGAGGATAGAGCAAACTTTTATTATTGAGGTAAAAAATTTGTATGAGCGGGACAATTTTATTCTAAGTGGTGAAATTGTCCCACAAGTATTCTAACAAACCAATAACAATAAAAGATAATATCCTTGTTTCATTATTCTAATGAATAGCACCATAAAATAGAATTTCAAAAAATATTCCATAAAAATATCTCATTATCCTCTATTATAATTAGCATGTATTAGTTAAGTAATACAAAAAAGTTCTAAAACTATCCCTTTTGCCTTCAGAGTGGAACATAATAGTTCCAATGTGGAGGATAGGGGAAATTTTTATTACTGGAGTAAAAAATTTGTATGAGCGGTACAATTTTATCTTAAGTGGTGAAATTGTCCCACTAGTATTCCAACAAACCAATAACAATAAAAGATAATATCATTGTTCCATTATTCCAATGAATAGCACCATAAAATAGAATTTCTAAAAATATTCCATAAAAATATCTCATTATCCTCCCAAATGTCCTAATGAATAACCCCCTAACAATTTCCCCTGAGCAAGTTCAAATACCGAAACAAAAAATACTACAAATGGCTCATGGAACAATAATGATGAGCAAACTCCACCACTTCAGCAGTGTGTTGTAAATGTGCTAATAATAATACTACAATGAGCATATCAACATTAAGAGTAGTGCTAGCACGACCCGAAAATGGGACAGGTCCATTGGACAGTACATGTGGCATGATGACGTGTCAATCACAGCTGGTGGTACTTAATGACAACTAACTCCCAATCAAGGGTATTTTTGCCCGAAAGTTTCTACTTTTGGGCACCTAATTAACACTTCATCTTCTCTCAAAATCGTGAAAATTAACCCGCTTCGCTGCATCTTTTATGTTATCCTCTCGACGATTGCCGACGAAGATCTCTCCTATCGCCGATCCAATTTCTTCTGATGATAAATAGTTTTTCTGCGGCTCCCTTACTTATTCTAAAACAATTAACAAAAATCATTATTAATAAGATTAAAAAAGAATCTCACTCTAATCATTCATCTTCTAATGAACTCCTTCGAATATGCAGCAAAGAATTGGACCCAAAATAAGATGATTACGAGTCCAGACAAACTCAACAATCCACATCTAAGAGTCGGGCTGAATTGCTCAGTTCTATCTCTTCTAATCATCATATCACTTGAAAGACTAACTTGTATCAAAGTTTGAATTACATAACTAGATTTAAACTATTATTTTCATTTTGCAAGGAGATGAAGAAGGTCAAGAGAAATTGCGGAAAAAGAAACAAAACTATCGGCAAGAAGAAAATTTTGATTTAATTTAAAATTCCTGAAATTATCCTTATTGATGATTTGTTCCTTGTTCAACATGGGATAAAAAAGATTACAAAAATGTAAAGTTTCTTTCCACATCAGCAGTCCCATAGTCCCCTATTTTGAGTTCAAAAATAATTATTCCAACATTACTTGTTTGTACTACTCGCCTGTCAAGTGGATGGAGAGAAATGATGCCCGTTGGATTCTACCATCAACAATCAATGACTGGGGTCTGAGGGTCACTTTCGTAGTTATTGCTATCGTAGCATGAAAACGCAGAGATCCATCAAACCATTAAAAGAATGCCACTGTTCCTGCTGTCTGCAACAATACTGATGAATACTTGGTGTTTTTGTTGTTTATTGAAAGTAAAATTTCGACTGTCGGCAGAAGGAAAATTGGCAGGAAATGTAAAAGAAGAGAGGGGATAAGCCGATTATGCTCCAAAATATATGGAGCAGATAAATTATAATTTTGCATATGAATAGATGAAGATAAGGTTAGCATTTTTACAAAGAAAATAAAGATTCACTGAGATTCCCACTGCACTACCCACGTCCATTGTGGTTCTGTTGAGTATCAAGAAACAGAAATTAGGTTCAGGAAGTTTTCCCACATCACATGTGGGTGAAAATATTTAGTTGTATTAAAAATGAACAAAAATGCAAATATCAAGAATTTGGAAATTAATGAGCTAGCTTGTGGGCAAAGCATTTCAAATGTAACTAGATATCGTAATTGCCATCTTTGAGGGAAAAACTGTTTTCCACTTGGTGAGTGAATGAACTAGAAAGGTGAACAGTTCCTGTCTAACATCTGATGGCAACATTGCTTTATGGTCATCATGACTAGTCTTGGAACTAATATAAACAAAACCATGGTTATTTGCACAAAACTTGGCCCCTTTAACTTTTGCCTATTAGGAGATAGACCCTAAACTTTACTAATGTGACTTAAAAACCCTAAAGTTTTGTCTGATAACTCCTAACTGATACTCTGTTAGGTTTAAAGACTCATTTTTATCCCGTCACAGATAACTTTTTTCTAGTAGTATTATCCTTTTTAAAATTTGAACCCTAAAATCCATTTCCCTCCTTTTTTTTCCGTGTTCGCACAGGTCCGGGGTCCCGTTTCTCTTATTATTATTTTCTTCAATTTTTATTTTTCTTTTTGATGAATTTTCGGCTAGGATGTTTTCTTCCACTAAAACTTGGTGCTCACGTCATTTTTTTGGAGGGGTTGTGTCAAGCCCCAAAAGTTTAAGTCATGAGGCTAAGAAAAATTTATAAACTTTAGGAGGATTATCTCAAAATGAGCTAACATTATAGCGTTTGTGAATTCACCCTAAAACATTGAAGGTAATGCATTTTCATAGTGCTGGTAATCCTTATAATGTCATCAGAAATTGTACAGGCCAATAGGATAAGTGTATTGCTGACCATAGAAGCCGAGAGGAACGTGAGAGTGTGCCTAAGACAAGAGACTTGAAAATGTCACTAAATGCAAGAATTGTCGTAACCAACAGTGGGAAGAGGAGGAGAAAAAGATCCACCTTATTTTATAAGTCCTCGTGATCACTGAGCACCCAATTCAATTTGTTTGCAAGTTATGTGAATCATTAGTGCAAACTTTTCTCAGCTTGGCCTCCTCCAATAGCCCCTCAATTATTATTTTTTAAACCTTCTTGGACCTCAGTTTGCTACCAACTAGTATAGTGCACATTCAACGCATGTTATGCATTTGTTTTATGTTATAAATTTTTAAATAATTTTTATTATATAATTTATGGAATAACTTGATTTTGGACTTAATCATAAAAAACTCTGAGGGCATATTTGTAGTTTCTCACAACTAAAATCCTAGTCTGAATATAATTTTCTATGAGGTTTATTTCTAAAATTTATAAGGATTAATCTGCAGGTTGTAAAGTATTAGGATTCTTTTGGTGGTTTTTTTTTGCAAATTTATGAAATTAGCTTATTTAATTTAACATTTTATGAAGCTGAAGTCTTGGAGAGCTTAATTTGAGATTAGTAAGGATATTAGTAAGATTAGTGCTGAAGTTATTATGGTAGTTATGTGAGATAAATTGGATTTCTATGCCATTTAAACAACTACACAACAGCAAAATAAAAAATATATGTTCATATGCAGATGAATTATAGCGGGCTAAAGGATCGAGTAATATACCGATAAAAAAACCCAATTTTTTTTTACAGTGCTACGCATGAACAATAATAACTAAAAAATTAAAAAAAAAAGATTGTAAGAAATTATGTGCAATTTAGTATAGTGCTTCATTTAAAGAAGCACATATAACAGAAAAACAATTAACAAATAATATTTAATCCCACTTCACTATCACCTGAGTTCATTATCCATGGAAATTTGCATAAGCTAGAAAATACAAATCTTTACGTAAAGCAGCGGTCTTTTAGCTATGAAGCAACAAATGAAATGAAAATTAAGTTTAGACGAGTGAGTTTCATACTTAAATATACTTCGTTACACACATAATTGAAAATTGAACCACAATAAATATACCTGAATAATATTAATATTGCTTAAGTTTATAGATCCATTAGGCATTTGTCTCTCCAATTTAGTCTAGGTAACCTCGGCAAATAGGCAACGTCGAGAAGTGTTTGTAATTGTTCAAAGTAGTTGTTTCGCTCTAGTCAATTAGAGTGGCATATGTCTAGTATCAAAGACTCTTTTGAAAGTTGCATGTTATATATTTGATGTATTTTCTTCAACAGATTAACTTACCTAGCTATGTACTTACTATAAAGTAAACTATGTATAGTAGCAAGCCATCCTACAGTTTCATACGTGTTAGATAATATTTTCCCCATCTATTTAATTATAATAAGAAATGAAGGTAATATGTGGATTCACGTACGTAGATTACATTTCTTCTGAAATTCACATAATTTTGCTAACAAAAAAGAATCATTTGCAAAACATACCAATTGTAGTAATTCTTTTGGAACGGTAAGGTGCTTAGGCTTGCAAATACAAAACAACTATATCAAATCGAAAGCCTAGTAACGATTTCACTCTACAGAAAATTTTTCTTTATATGCACATTTGGCAAAAAATGACTAAATAAAAATTGAGAATAAAATTAAGGGAGCTGGACCTTGCATCGAGGGAGATGTGGATCGAGGAAGGGGGCCGTAGTCATAGTGGTTGTGGAGAAAGAACCCTTGTTTCGGGTCTTTTGTAATTGCAATTAACTCAGATTACAATTTGAGAGACAATAGTAAAACAAAGGAAAAATTTGTATTTCTTGGAGGTTCTTTTTTGTGTGTTGCACTACAAGAAATTATGTCTTTAACGAAGGGATTTCCCTTCGTTAAAAAAAAGAAAACCTTCGTTATTGTATGCTAA
>JBAKGM010000200.1:29320699-29334030 GCA_037177215.1 Asparagus racemosus
ATCGTCGACGAGGAAGCGGGAGGGAGAGCAATGGCGGGAGAAAAACGAGGGAGAAGAGGAAACGAGAGCCGGGGGGGGGGGGGAGGTAACCCTAAACTTTCCCCCCTTTCTATCTGCGGTTAGGGAGAGGACGTGAGCTAGAATTTTTTTTTACTTTTTTTCGCGTCTTTTTGTTGAAATCAGGTGTTTTGAGGAGGAAACCAACTTTCCTCCAAATGTGACGTGGCCCCTAAACTTTTCTCCTCTTCCGTTTTTTATTTTGCCAAGCCAAACATAAGAAAATGGGGTAAAATAACAAATTTTCAGGTTGTCAGTTTTTTTCCCCTATTTTCTTTAAAATTTTCACCAACCAAACAGCCCCTTACTCTTTTCCGTGGTTTCACTCTTCATTTGCTAGGTATAGTTTTGGTGGTTTTTAGTGTCTCGTCTATGTTCATGTTCTATTGGATACATTTCTATTAGTGTCTCTTCATTTGCTAGGTATAGTTTTGGTGGTTTTTAGTGTCTCTTCATTTGCTACTTTACTGGCTTTTATTGTTGACGTACCAATGAGGAACTGCGCATGGCACCTGTTGTATTCACTTTAATATGTCATCTTGTAGATTTCTTTCGCCCTTCTTCCTTGTCTAATCCCTCATCACTGGCCTTTTTAGTGTATGCACTGTATGGAGAAGCTTTAGTTTATACCTCTTTGCCCACCCATTTAATGTAGGACGCGCTGCTATTGTAAAATAATGAGTTCGATCATGAAACGACAGGGACATCAAGTAGGGCTGGAATTTGACCAAATAATTATCAATTAACTAGGGGTATGATTGGATACCATGGTGTTTTTCTATAAAAACACTACATCATAGTGTTTTTTTTTCCGAAAGTATTTTCAAAACACCATAGTGAGCGTTTGCGGTCAATACTAGTTTGACCCTTTATAATATTAGTGTTTAACATACTATTAATCTACTATATATTAATTATAATATAATATATATTTTACATATTATTAATATAATACAATATATACTTAATATATATAATGTTATTACTTTACATTATTATATTATATTTAATATTAATCATAACAAAATACATTATAGTATAATGTATTATAATATTATATAGTATTTTTAATATATTATATTGTAATTCTAATATATTATCTTCAAATACTAATATATTAATTTTTTATATTAACATGTTCTTAATGCATATAATATAGCAGTGTGTACGAAGGGCACAAAGGACAGTGACGTAGTCAACGCGGGCTGATGACTCGCGCTTATTAGGAATTCCTTGTTGGAGACTAACAATTGCAATGATCTATCCTCATCACGATGAAATTTTTAAAGATTACCCAGGCCTGTTGCCCAGGACTATAGACTCGTTGAATACATCAGTGTAGTGCACGTGTGACCCAGAACATCTAAGGACATCACAGATCTGTTATGGCCTCAAACTTCCGTGGCCTAAGCGGCCATAGTCCCTTTAAGAAGCTGGTCGCGGAGGGATGCCTCCGCGTAGCTAGTTAGCAGGTTGAGGTCTCGTTCGTTAACGGAATTAACTGAGAAATCGCTCCACCAACTAAGAACGACCTTGCACCACCACCCATAAAATTAACGAAGAGCTCTTAATCTGTCAATCCTTACTATGTTTGGATTTGGTAAGTTTTCCAGTGTTGAGGCAAATTAAGTTGCAGGCTTCACTCTTGGTGGTGCCTGTTGATGTCAGTTATCTAACAAGGGTTTAAGTGTGGATTGTATAGGATGTTAAGGTCCTCAATCTTCTTTAGACGGTTGGCTCTTGAGCCAAGAGTCTTGTCCTGCACGTGAACAACACATAAGAGGTCAGAGTTGGAATCTCTGGTAGTTCCTCCGACAGTCAAGTCGGTATAGAGCTTGAGTGAGGAAGAAGGAGAGTTAAATGTTTAAGAGTTTTTTAGCTAGAATTCGTTTACCGTAGGCAATAGACAACAGTTTACCTTTATAGCAGATCTGAGGGGTAGATATGTAACTTCTGCTGAGTCCAAGCAGGTGGCTCAGTCCCTCTAAACAGTACTAACTTGATCAAACTTGATATGTTAACATTATACCTCTACCAGTTTGATTCTATCATGTTTCTCCCTAGCAAAGATGTCACTATGATACATTAACATACACCTCTATCGTATACATATCAAATGAGATAAAAGTTCTTTTATTATTGAAAGAGGTAACCTATTACAAAGATTTTAAAGGGAATACAGATAAAAAGTGTATTTGTGCAACACATTAAGCTATCCTAGAATCCCTAGCTTCATGAGTATTCTTTTGGGCCCTTTCACTCAGAGTCCTGGGAACAATGGGAGTAGTTTGGGTTCTAACAACTGCTAGCCTCATCGTCTCAGCCTCAAGTTTCGCAACCCAGAGATCTCACTCCTTAACCAACTTGGTTGACTTAAGTTCAATCTCCTCTTACTGCTGTTGAGCTACTTCCAACCGTGCTTGAGCTGCGGCAATAGTCGCCTTGGTGTCATTAATGGTGGCTTCTTTTTCCAGAATGGCGTTCTGAAGCGCTGCTAGATTGCCATCAACCGATGCAAGGCTATCATTCAACCATTGAAGCCTCATTTTAATCTAATCTATTTCTTTGTGAGCAGACTCCTCAACCTCACGGTACTTCACCGAGAGTTGACAGAATTAAAGTTCAGCAATGCCATCAACATCAGCCATACGAAGCCGTTTCAACTCTTGAAACTGAAGCTCAACCTCATCGATCATCGTCTTGAAAAGTTCAATACGTGCAGGACCTATGACCGACATTAGAAGGCCAAACTATTCCTCAACAAATCAAGAGTGCGAGCAAATAAGCATTTCCGTATAGTCGAAGCGAATTCAACGCTTCTGTTGAACAACTTCACTAAGTTCTCAATCAGGATTTGAATCTCCAACTCAATCAAGTCATCGGAGTCAGGAGATTGGGGAATTTCCACGCGGCTTGAAGGACCCACTCCTACAGAAATCATCAACGTATTTGTGGTTAAAGAGGTCGGTAAGACTAGCATTTGTTCGCCGCCCGATAGGAAGTATGGAGCAAGCGTGGCCAACACTGGAAACATCCACCGTGGTAGAAGCCACAGACATCACCTCGGCTGATGGGATGACAATTCTCACAACCAGTGTTGTGGTCATCAGCACATTTGTAGGCAACTTCTAGTTGTGACCTCTGGCTCATCAAACGCGCTTGCTGCTATGATCGGGTCCTCGTCAAATTGAGGCTTAGAACTCGGCGGCACTACCCTTTTGACTCCTACAAGAATCAGAGAGACTGATGGATCGTCATCTTCATCAGATGACTCGAGAATGTCTAATCGATGTCGCGTTGCTGAAACATGTGCACGTGCAGGACTGACTGTCATATCGACGGTCGGATTAGACTCACCAGAAGCACCGCCGAAATCAGCCACAGACTCTACTTCGCCACTAGCAAGAAGAGATGTAGGAACCGCTCTACCCATGGTCTCCAATCCAGGTTTATTCTCTGCTAAAGAGATAGACAAAGCGTCAATCATCAAAGTAAAGAAACAACGCGGGATCGATCAGAGAAAAAGTACACCTGGCATGTCAGAAGAATCGCCATCATCGTCCTCAAAGCCCACATCGTCAGGCTCAATAAGATAGGCGTCAGTGTCGTAATCCAACTTCTCCTCATCATCGGGGTTTTCTTGGTCGAAAAGAATGGGCTCTTTACCTGCATATAAGAAGCGCACGTCAATCAAATGCACTTCAGACGATTTGATACAAATATATGAGTGAAACCCACCTGAGGGTTCAGCTCTAGATTCCCGTGTTGGAATCACAAGAGACTCTTCCCTGATCCTTGAAGAGTCTCCGGGTACATGCTTAGGCTCCGAAGGCACCAAACGTTGTTTCTTTGAGGGTTGTTGGGGAGATGAGCTTGCAATGGCCTCTTTTCCCTATTCCCGCTTCATCTGCCAGGTGCTCCTTGGCAAATCGCAAATTCAGACGGTTCCCAGATGTTGACACCAATTGGCATTTGAGGAGTAGGATGTCCACTCGGTGCCTCCCAATCTTCATCTTCTAGCACACCTTTCGTCAGAAAATCTTGAAGTCCAGGAGCCTTGCTCTTCGAACATTTCTTAGGCGTTCCCTACATCTCCGGGTGATCATCGTAAGTCAGTTTTGTTCACATGAAAGTCGGGATTGGGAACAATCACTCTACAACACCACTTGCAGAGCCCTAACATCATATAACAGTTAGGTATGTGATGGAGGATTGTAAATATGGTCCTTGTAGCCTTGGCAGCAAAATGATGCCATGCATGAGCACCGTCTAGTAGGCTTCCCATGCCCAACAATCGGATTCCCGACGAAAAGCTGGTCATATCTAAATTGACGAGCAAATCAGCAAGGCAAGTATGGCTCGATGTAACATTCACTCCCGTTCAGTCTAGCAACGAGGTGACCTAGCTTGATATTGACCAACCAGTTGAAACACCCGCTGGGTAAGCAAGTAAAACCGTCACTGCTTGTGCCATCTTCAAACTCGTCCTCAGGGCTTATACCATCAATCTCGGGAAACCAATAGTAATGGCGATAATGATAAAGGCGATAATGATCTTTGTTTTAAAGAATCCGACAAACCCTTGCATCGTATTTGACGATCCACTTCAAACGTTAATACCTCTGGAGTAATGAGACGCCCTCTCCACTTGGTGCGGCAGCTGACATCAACGAGGAGTAGTGTAAAGTAAACTATATCACCAAATATGTATACGGTAACTCCACTCTAGGATTCAGAACATGATCTCTTGGACTGTTATCTTCCTGATTCAGGTTTTCGGTAACCAATTCCCTTAGCCCGTGATGTATACAACTGACTATTGCCGGAAGAAGGGCCACGTTATACTCAATAGCAAGAAACATGGCAGGAAATAACACTTTGATAGAGATGTAATCCTTCGATCGGGAAGGCACAACGCAATCTTTCAATCAGATCGAGAAAAATCCTACAAGCAGAGCCAACTCAGCTATTGGTTCCTTTGCTTGGAGATGGAAACTCTCGAATGTATCGCCTGCATGGAATCCACATTCGTCTGATTCAACAGTATGTACTTGACCCTCATTGATGATTCGCGTCCCAATTTCAGCCTCCGTCACCGGATGGATCGAATCTACATTTCCATTTTTACTAACGTTGGGGAATATATATTTGGCCTAAGGGACACGAGCAATGGTAGAATCATGCCCAGCTTTTGCAACGACCCTTTGACAGATATGAAAGTGGCAGACTATTTCTCAGAATGCCTCCCCAATATGAGCAATCTCTGAATAAGTGCTCAACTCTGTATTGGTCGGGAAGAACTCCGCGTATGGACGGTCTCCCATTGGCAATCGTGACACTTCAAATATTTCATGCAAAGCGATCCCAATCTCGCCCTCCGGAGTGAAGAAAGTGTTGTTGTCCACGTTATATAGCTCTAAAATGTTGTACAACACAGGCGCACAAATGTCTACACCATATTTTAAGGCTCTTACTGCAGAGTAAAGCCCCGACCTTCTTAAGCTCCCCTCAAAAGTGATGAGAGCGTAATTCACCAAACGGGTCCACCATTGGGTATCTATTGATTTAGTCTAACCAGAAAATCTAGTATCCCCATCAGGATATTGTGCATCGGTCTTTGCGAGTTCATTCCCGAAGATGTTCGGGACAACAAGAACTTCATTAAGGGGGGCATCCTCAGGAACGAAACCCAGACGCAAGCCTATGACGTTGACTCCGTAGAGTCCCTCTTGACGAAAGCCACCGTCGTACTTCAAAGAAACGACATTGACGCTATCTTATTTGTTAGAGAGGGTGTAACGCATTAGGTGAGGCACGGCGAGATGCTGCAAGTACATGAAGGACACATGATGCTTTATCGCTGGCAAGTAGTAACAGCGATCCACTTGGGTGTAATACCAATGTTTCTTCGCCCAATTGAATATAGAGGTGCCATTGAGATTACTATCCACAAATAGAAAGTGAGGCTTCCCTGACGTATCCTCTCTAGAAATGGAGAACTTAGCATCTGTGATCATCTCTCACCGAGTTCGATTGTCCCCCAATCGTATAGCCCCAACACTTTCTTAGCTACTACCCTCTAGATATAGAGGGACGTGCCCGTCGAAAGTGTGCCTCACTTCAGAGTCACGAGTCCCATCATGGCCATAATGGTAATGGCGGTCGACAGGATCCTTTGAATAGCAAACTGCACAAAAGGAGGTAAAAATGAGTTAGAAGACAAAGACTGAAAGAAATTAACCAAGTATTTGCACTCAGATGCGAAGCTCGCCATGGACGAATCTCACTCATAAGTGAAAGTCATCACAATCAATTAAGTGTTGACAAGATGAGCGAAGTTCGCGATGAAAGTAGCAAACTTCAACACAACAATCAAATTCACTCAAGAGATTATGTGGATCAAACTAGCGAACCTCGCTCAGGCGAAGATCGCCCAAATCAAACTAGCGAAGATCGTTCAAATTAAACTGGCAAACCTCGCTCAAGGGAAGGTCGCTCAAGTCAAAATAGCGAATCTCCCTCAAGCAAAGGTTGCTCAAATTGAATCACAGCCCCTGCCTAAACGAAGTTCGCTACAGAAGCCCAATGGGCTTATAATGAGTTCTGCCTGATAAGCGAAGCTTGCCGCATCAAGCGTCATTAATGGCCGCTAAGAGAACTTCGTTGCCGCCGATAGAAGTTCGTCGGTAAGAACACAAGCGGTCATAAAAATTGCGCCTTTGGTAGTGAATGAGATTAAGTGCTCCAAGACACTGTTCAAAGCACAATTAGGGTTGAATTTTGATGGATGCGAAGATCACCATGAATGAGTTCGAAGCTTACCTATGACCATCTCCAACTACGCCGGCGGGACCTCTGCTCTTGGTTGATGAGGTCCCCTAGCAGCACCTCTTCCTTTTGAGATTGCACGATAGGGAGCCATTGAAGATTGAACTTTTGGGATTCTAAGGAAGCTAGTGTTTTGAGAAAGTTAGGGTTTTTGAAAATCAAAGTGAAGAAGAAAGGAGATAAACAGTTCTATTTATAGACTGACCCTGAACTTCGCTGAAGATTTTCACCCTTAACTTCGCTGAAGATTTTCACCCTTAACTTCGCCGAAATCTCGCCCCAAGCCTCGTCAAAGATTCTCGCCTTGAACTTCACCGAGAATCTCGCTCTGAATGAACTTCGCTACAATTTTAGGCATAGAAATCAAGGATTCAAATTTTAAATTCTCATGCTGAGCCTCGCCTAACCGACTTACTGACCTTCGCCCAGCCAACTATTTCTCAAGATAAGTAAGCGAACTTCGCCAGCTGAATAAGCGAACTTCGCCCCATTCAGCTGGGCGCTAAAGTGAACTTCGCCAAAATGATATGATAAATTTCACTAGGTCTCCAAATTGAGAAAATTCTAACTCAATTTGTTTGAGACCCTACTTGGCGAACTTCAATTCGATTCTTGCCGACATGAAGCTTGAGTTTCGCTTCCAACACAACAACTCCGTGCACAGTTCAAGTTCACCATAGAAGTAAAGTTCATACAGATCAAACACACATGAACGGACAATTTCAGAAAAAGTTCATTTTTATTGATTGAAGACTCTATTGCATAAAGGCGACACTCAGACTATCTAATTACAAGGATGATGTGTATTCGTTACTATTTGCTACTACCTTATACTCCTAACTATGGGTAATGTGAAAACTAAGGAACATACACGAGTTGCACCAAGCTACAACCCTTATTCCACTGATCTCACAAAACTTGGGGAGCGAAATTTTTCCCCATGCAGAAAAAACAGTTCCTACTTACTCCTCCCTAGACTCTATGCCAGGGAATGAGAAAAAACTGTTAAGCAAGAAGTGCCCTCGTTGCTCCAAACTGAAGCATGTCAAGAGGAAGAAGCACTTCTTGCAACTTAAAATTGACGTTGGGCCTGAGACAGCTGCACGACGTCTAATCACGTTTTAGGTTCACATTTGTGAAACCTAATCACTATCGGAGCCTTCGCTTGTAGAGCCAATGATCCTTCTTCCACCACCATCTCAGTCGTCAAACGGTCTTACGTAGAGTGTAGCACTCGAATCTTCAAGCATCTCTATCGCGATTCAACTCGCCATAAGCTCTTAACTGATTCTTGATTATCTGCTCGAGGTTGGCCTTCTTGTCCTACAACAAATCTGCTAGACGGCAAAGTATGCGGAGTTCATCCGCTTGGTTGCCTCCTACTTGGGTGAGCTCCTGTTGGAGCTATTTATTTCAGTTCCTCTATTGAGGAGCATCTCCAATGTAAGTGATGGAGACTTAGACATGGAGGAGATGAAGATGGAGATGAAGATGATGAATTTGGAAGAGAAATGATGCTATTTATAGCCTTCTCTAAATCCAAACTTTCAAGAAAATCATATCTTTTAAGATTTGATTGGACCGGACAAAGAGGCTAGATCTTAGTCTAAAAATTGGTCAAATCTACAGCGGATCTCGTGAATCTTCAATCAAGAGATCTCAGTCGCAGATCACTGCATGAATTCAAAGGCGTAATCCTAACAATCATCACCGGCTTGCGAACGTTAATAATTGACGAACCTCGCCCACATAGTCTAAAGAGAGACGAATCTCGCTGATACGCAGAATCAGCTGAACTTCGTTGATTTCTCAACTTCGCTTCAATAATAGAGAGAGCGAACTTCTTTCCAAACACAAAATTGGATGAATACAAACATCATTGAGCTTTCAATACAAGCCTACAACAAAGAAAGCAACGTTCAACAGTACACCTCTGGCGACCAAGTAGATTGAAGACAATTTTTAACACAAACAAGGCGACTCGAGCTACGTTCAACAGTACACCTTTGGCTATTTTCCAAAGTATTTCAATCCCTACTACAAGTCAAATCCAAGATCTTGAAAGCTTTCGGGGGGCCATGTAGACGGTTAAAATATATTTCATCTAGGCCAACATCCAGCTTAGATCCAAGAAGTGAGCACCCATGGGCTAAACACTTCAAATGGGCTCCCAAACGGAGTCCACAACAAGCTGTAGCGAAGTTCGCTTAACAAAGCATGTAAACCTCGCTACGCAGCTTATCTCGACTCGACCCGACCAAGTCAAGAACAGGTTGACTCCTAAACAGCAGTAGTGAAGTCCACCCAACAAAGCATGTGAACTCCACCATATAGCTCGACTCGAGCCAGCCGAGTCAAGAGTGGAACGAATACCAATTCAGACTTTAGACCGAGTTAAAAGGCGTTATTAGGCGATCAAATCATGAGTTGAATTATGTGCTAAATTCGAACTCATAAAACAAAGTTCGCCAAGCAACAAACTTCACTCATAGCAACCCAAGTGGGCCACATCATCCATGATTCCAAAGAAGGCTCACCTACAATCAAGCGAGCCTCACCTAAACATCTTCAGCGAGCCTCGCCTAAATGTCTTCAGCGAGCTGCGCTAAGTTAGTGAACCCCGCCAAACAACCGTTTAAGGGCTGTTTTCATGGGGGTAATCATTCTCCACTATCTCCTATTTTGATGGCCAATTAACCCACAATTAAAGGCCATTAACTCTCTTTAAGCCTATGATTGTTCATTCGAGACACTTACACACGGACAGAATCAAGAGATCGACCAATATACATACATAAGGAGAGATTACCAGCCTCCTACTTGCGTTTCTCTTTTGCTTTGGTGCTAAGAGAAAACTGAGTCATCTTCCAAGCAACCAAGTCTTCATCAACAGCAAAAGACCCATTGTCTTAGTTGGTTTGTCAGTGGAGTATAAGATCAATGCTCCATCGGCACACAGAAAAGAACCCTAAGAAAATATAATTTTTTTCTTAGTTTCGTTGTAATTTTTTATTGTAATATGTGTCAATTGCAATACTAAAAGACGCGAAACAGCCCTCTTTAGGGAAAGGCACTCCCTTAGATTAGTGGGAGTTTTGACTTTTGGCTTTGGCGGTTGCTTTTCTTGAGAGCAACTTTGCATGTTTGGACTAGTTTCGACTTTTGGCTTTGGCGGTTGCTCTTCTTGAGAGCAACTTTGCATGTTCAGACTTCGACAAGCTAACGTTGCGTATGACGATGTTGTTTTGACCTAATCCTTATCACAAGTCGGGCTTGTGATTTGGATGAAGAATCACCATGGGTTATATTTTTCCCTTGCAGGATTTTAGATGGAGGATAACCCTCATTCTTTGCTCCTGTTAGAGAAACATAGTGAGTATCGCGAGATACTTTAAAGCGACCCCCCAGAGTTGTGGATTGAAGTCTAAAATGGAAAGATGTTTGAACATCTTGACCTTTGCCAGAGGCAAGGGTCACTGCATTTCGCTCTGGGCGAACATTGTCTAGCTTCTAGCGAAGCCAAGACTGTCATCAGTGAGTTTGGTACTCTTCATAGAGCTATGGCCGTTGGTCAAAGGAGTTAGGTTTGAACCCATACTCGAACCATGACGCACGTTACGGCAGCTCTTGCTTGGAGCCGTGCTTGTCTTCTCCGAGGGAAGATATTCCTTTGACTTTGCTTGGTCAAATTCAATGACCAGCAATTCAGCAAAATACCCTAAGGCCTTAGTGTCATACTGAGACACAATCTTGTCATCGGCTGAGAAGGATGTCCCTCGCAGAGTCACTATCCTGTTTTACTTCTTGGAATTATAATTAACGCAGATTACAAATTCAAAGGATTACAAATGAAATAATAAAAATTAATATTTTTCCAGGTTCTTTTATTTGTGCTGATGGAGGGTTGATCTTGTACTCCATTGGCTGCCCGAACTGTAGACGACGGGTCTTCTTACTGACTTACAAAAGCTGTTGGACTAAGCTTGATCTTTAGAGGATGCCGAAGTCTCTCTAACTCTTCAAGTTGCTAAGTGATCAAGTGTTCAACAATGAGCAATTTCTTCTCCTCTTATAGACTAAGAGAGAGAGTTAGTGGCTATTAAATGTGGATTTAGTGACCATTAACTTAGGATATAATGGGGGTTAACCGGATTTAGTGGCCATTAACTGAGGATATAATGGGGGTTAACCGTTTCCAGAAAATTAGCTTTTGAAACGGTGATAGACGAGGTTTGCCAGTAATGGTCGGGGGAGAAGCTTGTTGAGCAGCCATGGGCGAATTTCGTTCTAGCGAACTTTGGCAGAACGTGGATAGCCCACTTCCCTTGGGGCGTGGATGAATTGGCCCATGTAGACTATTAGGGCGAAGTTCGTTTTGGGCGAACTTCATTTGAAGCTTCACTTAGAGTTGGTTTTAGTAGCGAGCTTCAATGTCACTTGGGCGAGGTTCGCTGGGACTTAGGCGAGCTTTGCTATGACTCATGTTTGGGCCATTTCGACCTGATTAAGTGTTTAGTCCATGGGCTGTCCACTTTTTGAGCTTCTATTAGGCTCAAGTATCAATTTAGGATTGAATTTGTATATTTTGACCATCTATAACAGTTGAGTTGCAGTACCGAGCCATGACGAATCTAACATGTGAGCTTATCCGGGTTAGAGATATATTGATAGAAATTGGTATTCCACCTAAATATCCAATGAGCTTGTATGGAAACAACAAGGCCGCCATTCATATAACTGAGAATCAGGTGTTTCATGAGAAGATAAAGCACATAGAGATTGATTGCCACTTGATTCGTGAGAAGATAAAGAAGGGGATCATTAGAGCCAAACATATCCCTTCAAAGCATCAGCTTGCGGATATTCTTACAAAACCTATTGAGAGAGCACGAGTGAACTTTATTTGTGACAAGCTGGGTATGTATGATATATATGCTCAACTTGAGAGGGAGTGTTGATAGTTATTTCTTGTATTTAGTTTAGTCTCACATTGGTTAGAATCAAATTATTTTATAATCCTAATACTTTTAATAAGACTTGAGAGGAGTGACAAATCATCTTTCTGATTACTCTTTCTACACATATTTGATCCCATCTAAAATAAATTCATGTACTAAAAATCAGGCCACTCTAACTCTGTTGTAAAGCATGCGGTAGATTTTGTAGTTGAAGGCGCCTAGGAAATCGAGATGGTACAGTTATGTATAGATACTTGTATTATAGCAGTGTCGTGCTGCGGGAATTTTTCTTCTTTCAATTTTTCTATAAAATTCACCTTGTAATATCAGAAAGAGTATATTCTTTTAAAAAAACCACTTTTAATATTATAATGCACATATAAGTTCAAAAATGAAAATTAACTTTCTTATGATAGAATAAAGAAAATAAGGTTCTTTGCGTGGTTTCATAAATTAGTGAGACCCCACCTTATGCAATCCACCTGCAAAATAAAAATGTTAGAATTGAAGTTGTATATATCTAAATTAAAGAGAGTGGATAAATAAAAGGAAATAAAGAATAGTAAAGAGGAGAAATAAATAAAACTAGAAAAAAAATAAATAAAATCAATAAGATTAGAAAATAACCACAAAGAGGAAAAATCAAAATAACTAAAAGATGGAGGAAATCAAGAGAAAAATGAGCAATCTAGAATTGAATCTACTAGTTTAAATTCATTTAGGATTTATGAATTAATCTCTTTTTATCATATTTTACTTTAGATTTATTAAGTATATATTATGATGAAAAAGCTAAAAGAAAGCATAACCTATCAAATTATCATCCAAGTAAAATTTCATTCATGAAAAGAATAACAATTAGATAATAATTCTAGAATTCATAAGTATAACCTATCAAACCACTATAGAAAAGTATAGATTATCAAATTCTTCTTCTATCAATTTTTCTAGTTGATTATCCTAAGCGTGATCATTTTGAGCATAAGTGAGTAATCCACAAATCATAAAAAAAATCAAACTAGTTTCATACAATTCTAGAGTTCCTACAAGATTTAGATGCACATTTGGAAAATAAAAATAAGAAAATAAATCTGAACTAAAAATGTAACTAACAAAAATAAAACAGTACAAAAGTAAATCTAAACTACAAAAATAAATTTGCACGAAAATAAAAGAGCATAAAAGTAAATCTATTCTATAAAATTGCAAGAAAATAACAACACAAAAATAAGAGAGCATGAAAGTAAATCTAATCTAGTCTAACAAAATAAAAATCCTAAAACATGAATTTCTAAAGAAAGAAAATAAAAGAGAAAAAGAAAAACTTACGTTGTAAGGGATTGACCTCTTGAAAGCAAATCTTCATCTTCATCTCCATTAACAAAGAAGAAGAAAAGAAAATTTAAAGGGGGCACTACAAGAAATTATGTCTTTAACGAAGGGATTTCCCTTCGTTAAAAAAAAGAAAACCTTCGTTATTGTATGCTA
>JBAKGM010000200.1:29413118-29430841 GCA_037177215.1 Asparagus racemosus
AAGAAACGAATCAAACACAAGAAAATATCCAATTATAGAAAATATATTTTCTTTACTTTACTTTCTATATTTTTTAAGCGAACCAAACAGCCCCGAGTAGAAAGCGCAGTAGGGTTTTTAATGCATCTTGCTATTGATAAATATGTTTCTAGTTATATTATTTTAGAACCAACGCAGTTTGCTAAGGATTGCTCAACGTGTAGTGCCGTTGTAGTCTTTGCTGAGATCATTACTGACCGAATGGTTTGGTGAGATGAAACCATTTGCTTTAACTTGCTTTTATTAGGGTCTAGAGAGAAGTCGGTGGGGGGAAAAAGGTCTCTGCGCCTGAAAACTACTTGGCTTGGCGATCTTTTGTGGTTCTTTAAGGATTTTCATACGCCATTGACAGAATCAAGGGGGGATTTGTTGCATAAAGTCGGAGATTAACAAGGCAAATTGGATTGATATATAGATACATTTCGAACCGTGTGTTTTTGTAAAAGCCTCTATCTACGGAAACCGTTTCAAGGAAACGGGCACATGGAGAACGACCGCAGGTGTCGTACAATTCCCATACGAATGGGTAATTTTGCAAAGATTTGCGAGCCTCGCCTAAGTCATGATTTCACGTACTACACATACTTTGTTCGGTCAGACAAGGATGATTTGACCCGACAAAAATGCATGATAGGAAAACATTTTCAAAATTCATTATTCTCAAAATAAAATAATTTACATGAAAGCTACAAATAAAAAATTGAAAGTGTTTTTCCTATAAATCAACTTTAAAATAGGTTCATTTTATAAAAATTATTTTTTATTGTCAATTTATATGTAAACTGTTTTTAAATGATTTTCTGTTGCAATCAACCACATTGACTCACTTTTAGATCAAGCATTTTTGGTTTTCCTTGTAGTACTTAGTTGTTAAATACCAAATATATGGGAGATATTATTCTTAATTTAGGTTAGATGAGGTCAATTGTCGAAAAAATTTAACTGAAAAGTTGGTTGATGTGGTTGATCACAACAAGGAAAACAAATCCTTTAAAGATATTTTATTTATAAATTGAAAATCAAGGATGATTGTTATAGAATGATCTTACTTTAAAGGTGGGCTCTAGGGAAAGGAAAAAACCCCAAACCTAAATAGCTGTTAGGCTTCGTTTGGACACCATTGTATTTTTCTCGTTGTGCTTTTCTAAAAAACACAATGGTGTTGTGTTTTTCCCAAAATATTTTCAAAACATCATGGTAAGTGTTTTTGGTCAACACTAGTCGACCCTGTATAACATTAGTATTAAATATTAATTATAATAGAATATATTATAATTAAAATCTTATAATATTTGTTTCATATTATTATATTAATATTAATATTAAATATAATAAAATATATTACAGGATATTGTAATAAATATTATATTTTACTTAATACATTATTATTATATTACAATTATTACATATTATTTTCAAATAATAATATATTTCATGTTTTTAAATATCAATTTGTTAATTTTATATATTAAATATTATTATTTAACTAATATTATTCTATTAATAATATATGTTTATACTATTATTAATATAATATTATATTATTAATAATATTAACATTGTGTTATTACTAGTACGTTATTATTAATTCATATATTATTAATACTTTATTTTTGTATGACATATTATAGTTATTATAATTTACTAATACTATAATAATATATTAATAATTAATGATATAAATAAATTTTATTTACATTATGGATATATCATTATTCAATTAACACTTGTTACTAATATGTTATTTTATTATTAATAAATAAGTTTACTATGTAGATTATATTATTTATTATATCATATATTTTTATTTTGTATATATTATGTTACATGTATAATGTAATATGTGCTTTAAAATTATAATAATATTTGTTATACTATTCTATTATTATTTTATTATTAAATTATTATTATTATATAAAATTTTATAATTATTGATTATATATTATTTATTAAACATAATAAGATTGTAAGAATTATACTATTTATTCTATTGTATAGTGTATTGTTTTATCATTAATTTATTATTATTTATTATTAATGTATTATTTAATATTATTTTGTATTGATATATTTATAATTTATAATTATTTATTATTTTATTAATTTATCTATTTAATATATGACATTACTAACATATTAAATATTAGTATTTAATATGTTATTATATTATTATTATGTAAGATATTTTAGTGATTAATATATTAGATTAACTATACTATAATTTAATATAATGAAAGATAATATAATATAATATAGTAAAGTATATATAATATAATATAATATAACGTATATAATATATATAATATAATATAATATAGTATAATATAATATAATATAATACAATAAGCATGTTGATTATAAATTAATGAATTATATTTAATATATTATGTTAGACATCATAGCACCATCTCCTCAAACCTAAAACCAAAACACCAAGCTCAAAATAACGTTTAGGTGTTTTAAAATTAGTGCTGTGTTTTTTGTTTAAGTTTAATTTAGCTCAAAAACCACCATGGTTTTCAAACATATAGTGTTTTATTTTTGACAAAAACAACAAAAAAACACCATGATATCAAACATTACTTAAATAAGTTGGGGCCAACAAAACACAATGAAAATGATTACTACACTACTGTCCTCTACACAACATATACACTATGAGAGAGAGAGAGAGAGAGAGAGAGAGAGAGAATTGTGGGCTCCTTTGGTGAGTCATCGATTTTGAAAAAAGTTGAAGAGAATATACTTTACATTTTTCTATTTTGTAGAATAGAAATAGTATAAGAGTATTAGTGTAGTTATCACTACTCAAAACACAATAGTTCAAATATGAGTCCAATAACAGTCTAAGAACAATAGCAACCTCAAAATAGCCCAAAACAAAGTATTTTTGGCGTTGATAATGAACTCCAATATGACGACAATGAACAACGTGATGACTATATGATTTTAGATCGTGTTCCACTCCCATCATGATTTACCTCTAAATTGCTTAAAGGATATTAGATGCTAGATGATCTTCTCTAGTTCTTTATATTAATTGAGACAAGGCTGATAGGATCCACAATTGTACACATCCCTTTTGATCCAGCCCAGACTAGTGTACATGGCGTTGTATGCCTTCTTACCTGTATTAGCCTACAGCCTAATCCAAGTTACAGTAGTACACGACAGCCCAAGCCCAATCGCAATGTTAATCCCAAGTTCTATCCGCTCCAATCCCAATGGCGAGAGCAAAAAAAATTAAAAAAAAAAAATCCAGATGACCATTAAAAACTAACTTAAAATGATAGTTATATTTAGAACAAATTATAGTTTCCAAGAGCTGTAAATAAAAATTTCTAGTTTCTTTATGTTAGAACGTTGTTCGTGAAATATCTTGATTAATAATAAACTTTCATTTGCTATTGATGTATTTGTGAGATGACATATTTCAAGTGCAAACATGTACGAATAAGTTGCGGTTCAAAACGATGTCATCCCATTCGCAGAGCTGATTCGAGAGGCGGTTGGTACTCGTATTTGGCGTCAACAGCTGGCCATTATGATCATTTCTCACATCACGAGTCTCTATGACTCACCACCCTTCGTCAGCGCCACGCTGTCTTAGACACCATCACATCAAACTCAGTAGTGAGTCATCCCATCTGTAGCTGATACCTATTAGGCTATCTACCGATTCAGCTGCTTACCTAGACTCGGCTAAAATTACGCATCTACCCCTCTCAGCTGGGTATATATAGGCTCATCACCTAATGCCTGAGGGGGAGGAAAGCCCCCTTCGGGGCCACAGCTAAGCCATATCTAGCTAACTAAATCTCTGCACACTTGACTTATTCAGTTCATTGATTCTCCACTCAAGCTTTATATTGACTTGATCGTCGGAGGGATTATGGGAGAACTCAACTCTAGTCCCCCAACATGCTTATTTTGCAGCTCTCTTATCCTAATAGGGGATTGGCCGTTTAAAGGAGATGAGGGGACCTCTATATCATCCATATCAACTCTAAGTCCAATCACTGATTTGGGATTATCTCCTAACCCCGCTGCTGAGCCCAGGACATCAACACTGGCACCCACCGTGGGGCCTCTTATCACTTTTCACAAGAGCGCGTGATCTCCTATGCTCGAACTAAGTATTTAGGAAGCTATCATCACTATTTGAGATTCACATAAGTCAAGAAATTCTACCGTAAGGCCAAAACGCCAGGTTTGTCATTAAACACAAATGTTTCTGAGGATATCTCTCCAAGAATATAGTCGAGTTAAGATACTCTTATAAATAAGAGATATTTTTTGTGTTGTGTACTAACTATATGCAACCTTCGCCACTTAATCTTCATCGACTTGATCAACTTCGAAGACCTTGGCATCATTTTCATGAATAAGCCCAAGGCGGGTATGCAAGACCTTGGTATCCTTTTGGAGTAAAACCAATGCACGCCATCGACACAAAGACCTTGGTATCATTTTCATGAATGAAACTCAAGGCATACATCTGAGAACTTGGTATCATTTTCATCAGTAAAATCCAAGACACACATATAAGACCTTGGTACCTATTCAAGATAAACCCGAGGCACGTCATCAACTCGATCGACTTTGACAAAAAGATCTTGGCATCATTTCCATGAATAAGCCCAAGGCACATACCCAAAGACCTTGGCGTCATCACGAGTAAACCCAAGGCACGAGGTCGAGTCGTCCCCAGCCTAAAGCACAGAGCCGAGCCGCCTCGACCTAAAAACAAACTAGTACTCGAACTAAGCAGATTGTAAACTTTTAAACACACAATAACGAAATCTCAAAGGTACACAGTTCAAATTAACAAAAATAAGTCTTTTTATGCATATATGTGAAACTATTTACAGAACAAAAGTGCTAAACAACAAAAGTGAAGATACATATGAACCCTTAAGGGGCCAGAATTAAGAAGAGATGCGGGTGGAAAGACATTAGAGCCAGGAACAGGAGTTTGACTCAGGGGAGCAGTGGCAGAAGTTGGCAGAGGAGTCGACTAAACCTCTGCCTTGACCGCTTCATCTCCTTTCTCTCCGAGCTGACTCACCCAACTGTCATGAGCCGAACCCTCGCCTGCCTCCTCATTCGACTCTTCACCATCCTCGTCACCACCTCCGCCATCAAGCACGAGCCCACTTGCTTCTCTATCTCTTGAAGCATGCCAAGATAGCCGGCCACTCTTGGAGGATAGTCGAATTGCTCAGGGTCATTTCTGAGTTCGCCCGGCAGCTGCGTCTCAAGATAATTCAAAGCCGGCCTTGCAAGCCAGTGCCACCTCCACCTTCCCGAGAGTGTTGTGGTGATAGCTCTCAACAATCTCGAACCGGTGGGCCTTAGATTCTAGATGAGCAAGCCGACCCCACAATGCCTGGATTTCAGCAAAGGACGACTCATACTGTCGCTCAGCCTCCAGCGCCACTTGAGTGCTCTCCTGCGTCAGCTTTTCATGAGTAGTCTGCTCCTCGTTCAGCTGATCCTATAGACTCTCAGCATTCTGGCGAACCAGTCGAGCTCGATCAAAGGCAATGGTGCTCTCTCGCCTCTCGAACTCTACCTCATCCTTGAAGAATTTTATCCTCCCGTCCCGTTCATGGACGTCATGCTAAAAAATGGTCGAGGTCCTCTTTGAGCCTGCTGATCTCAGCTCACTTCTTGCTGTTCGAAGTCTTCAGGCCATCAATCATCTTTTCTCACATCTCCACCTCCTAGCACCACTTGTCCTCGCCCCTCTTCCAGTGCGCTAGCTCATCGTCCCTCATCGCTAGTGTCAGGAGAGTCCTCTCATGAGCTACCTTCTGAGCCTCCAACTCCTCTTGGAGCCCAAGATAGGAGGTTCGTACCTGCTCATAGCGGCCGAACATCTCCTGTTCGACCAAGGCCCCTCGAATCATGTAGCCCTTCTGGGACTAATGGAGGTTGACAACTAGCATCTCAGCAAGAATCTCGTCATCACGAGGCAGATAGAATTGCTTGATAGCCCTAGTCTAGGCTAGTTGAGACTCCAAGACCAACCACCTCTTATCAAGATGTCATCTGGGTTTGAATCTGAACTCCTTGGATGGCTCTTTTTCATAGCGGGGGCCGACTCTAGAAGAACCCATCAACAACATCTTCAGTTCTCTCCATCTCTCCACATCAAGTTCATCGATGTGGTGGGGGAACAGCTATCCAGAGCCCTTGAGGAGGGAGCTCTCCTTCAATGGTCGGCTCCTTTCCGTGCCGATGAGCTGACTCAATAAGCGTATTAGGAACCACATCTCTTTCTATTGGGGCCTCGACCTCTTCAACCTCAGCCATGTGGATTTCGACCCCCTCCTCTGACCAGGGACCTGTCATCGACAACAAAGACATTGTAGGCATTGAAAATTGCCTATAAGTCTCCGAACATGACTCGTGATGATGAGTTGACGATTGGCGAGCCATCTGACGACGCAACGATGAACCATTGATGACGTAATAATAAATAAATGTGATGCAAACACATAAAGCAAGTCGACGAAATGCATGAAGCGAATCAGTGAGGCGTACAAGTCAGCGAGTCAACGAAACGTGAAATAAATCTAACTGTGAAGCTTCAGATTAGCAAATATCAACGAGATTGAACGAATCGGATCATTGGTCCTCTTCGCTTCCTCTCGATTTTGGATCAGAGGGAGCTTGATCTTGTTATTCTCCACAAGATACTTAAAAAGACCAGGAATTTCATTCTCCCTGAAAGAATAAGTTTTCAGGAATCTTGGCTCCGAAGTATTCTGTCTTTGCGGCCTTTATTGCCATTGCGACTACGACTGTTGCGGCGCTCACTGTTGTGGCTGTTGTGGTGATTCTAGCTGGAACGTTTGGTTTGCGACTGCCGTTCTTGATTTCCCTTTACCGCATGGGATGAAATTATGTTTGGGAGCTTCTGTCTCTGGCTAGCCTCTTTCCGCCTTCTTCCTCTTAAGGAACCGCTCAGCTTGCTCCCCACGCACCTTCAGATCCTTCCATGTAATGGAGGGTACTATTCCCATCGCTTCAAGCACATCCAACGACAGGTTGTTGTGGCGGATCTGGAGGATGAACTCCTCGGTTATTGATCCCTACAGTTCATCACTTTGTTCTGGAACCATTTGACGAAGGTGTTCACAGTTTATTTGTCTTTCTCCTTCTCATCTAACAATGTCCTGATGGATATCTCAGTGTCATCGTCGAAGAAGTTCGCAAGGAACATGTATTCCATGTCATCCTAGCTGGTAACGCTCCCTGGTTTGAGACGGCGGTACCAATCGAAGGCAGCCCCCCGAAAGGTGCCAACGAATGACCGAACCATCAAGGGCTCATTTTCAGAAATTACCCCCAAGTGAGATTTGAAGTAGATCAAGTGCTGGGTGAGGTTCCCCTTTCCGTCGAATGGCATGAAGTTGATCAGGCTGAATTTCGACGAATATGGGATCGACTCCCAGTCCCTCAGGTACAGACATGGTATTCCAGTCTTCTTCACTTCTTGAGTAGAGATCAAGGTGTTGATCTTACTCTTGAGATCCTTTATCTTCTCATTTTCTAGAATGGCGATATTGCCGCTGGCATTCTCTTGGCTACCCCCATCATTTCGTTCTTTAGGGGGATGTTCCGCGCTGTGGCCTTCCTTCTGGTCTGTGTCGCTATCTATTTGATTGACATTGTTGCAACGACTAGTTTCACCCTGACGGTTCATCAATGCTTGGATCTGTTGATCATGCATTTCTCGCATCTGCTGCATGCCCATCTCCATTTCGAACTTGAAGTTCTCCTTCTATTTGGCCATCGCTTCTTTGAGCATTTTGGCCACTTGTTCGTCACTGATCATTAGGGCTTCATGGGGTTGTCCCTCGCTCGAAACAGTGTTGTCGGAAGTCATTGTAGAGCCAGCATCCGATATTTCATCGTTTGATGGCAATCCCTTCAGAATTTTGTTGTAGTTGGAATGTCGAATTGTGTCAGTGCACAACTGAGTTATCCGACCGGATGGTCGGGGACTGGCACCAGTTGACGTCCCTCTGCTCATCATGTTATTGGTGACTCTTGGTAGGTCGTCGCTTCTCCTGCGGAAGCGTCTTGACCTAGGCTTTGGCAGTCCGGCACCATGTCTGTCAAAGACTGAAACCCTTTCTGGAGTCGCTTTGCCGTAGCTACACTCCGATAACACCGCCTTGATCAACTTGGAGCAGAGGTACTGTGCAGGCTTTTCGGGAGAACTCCTCTTCCAGGACTTTCTCGCACTCCCAGCATGATAGTATAACTCATCGATATGAATGCCAGAGCAACCCATCGTGTGTTGGCACAACTTCTCAAGTATGACGTCGTCGTCATCAGACAACAACGTCTCCTTCTGAGGACGGACTGCTTTATCAAAATTGCCGAAGTGACTCGCCTTGACGTTCGCCTGTGGGGGTGTGAAGTTTCGGCGGACTCTCAGACTTTGATTCTCAGTCTGGTATGTGGCACTGCAAGGGTCTTCTTGCCTTCATCGAGGTGGGTGTGACCTCCTGCATCAGGAGTGACCCGTGATTTCCTCAACAGACCCAGGCGTTCCTTGATCGGAAATTGCCTCGATCGTCTTGCAACTGGCCGAGCCGCTTCGTGATTGTTGGCTTGCCAACTGTAGCAGTAATCAGCTTCATTGGAAGCTTAGAGGTAGACGCTGTAGATGGCCTCGGCGTAGGGGTGATTGAAGTTGGGGTGCCGGTGGACTTAGGCCTCCAGGCTTGGCGGATTGTCAGTGGCTTCATGGCCACCTCCTTCTTCTTCAGTTGGCGGGCTTGTTGCACCAAAGCCCGTGCATACGCAAGGAGTGCACAGCGCTTCCGGATGCGTTCCTGAAGCGTGGAATGGTTCTGTTTGACTCGGACCCATTCGCTTATCGATGGCTTGGAGGGGCCACCGATCTTCTGAGGCTGAAACCTCTGAGTTAATCTGGACCTTAGATTCACCTCATAGCGGATCCCATCCGTTGATTGCATAGCCTTGGTGAACTTACACACCATGCTCTGTCGTCGTCGCTGCCGTGCTCGCTTGGAGAGCGCGGGCATGCCATCGACGGTCATCTCAGGCTCTGGGGGAACTTGGGCTATGGGCGCCGAGGGAATTTTACCGCTACCTGCAACTTTGGTGGCAGCGGGATTAGAACCGTCCTCTTGAGACTCAACGTCTGAGGCCCACGGGTCTTCCTTACAGTGGAGACCCTCTTGGACTTGCGGGGAGATGCGGATCTGGATGAGGAGGAAAGATACTCCTCGAACTTCTACTGGTCAAACTTGTATTTGACCTCCTCTTCACTGGGATCTAGATCAGCAGTTGCGACACGACGATCTCAGATCTGAGACCGTTGGCTCCCACTGTGGTCGCCAGTTTGTTCACAGGGAAAGTTGCGTCGATTGTCATTGATTGAACTCATTACAGCTTTTTACTTTTTTACAATGAAATTCAATAAAAATGTCACCTTTTTATAAGGCTTACAATGAAAATAAAAAAATACAACTTTTTACCCTTTTATGAACAAACGCGAGATCTGTTTTTTGGATCCTCGCTTGCGTTGGATCTTAGCCTGTGCCGGGGACTCTTTTATCCGTCCGTGGACTGCCGCGTAATCAGATCTAGGTGCTAGATCTACAGATCTGTGATGATTATTTCACAAGGGAAATAAACACCAACGGGGATCAACTCACGAAGGAGATGATCGCCGGAGTTGGTGAAATCGACAAAGCGATGTCACGCACAAACCCTGAGACTAAGATGAAGCTTAATCTAGAGAGGGATCTGGTAGATCTGACCTGGATCTCTCTTGATTCTTCTCCTCGCCGTGTAGATCTGAGGTGGGAAGAGTTCTTCACTTGCACGGAGTTGGTGAAATTTTCCAACCCTGAAGAATGATACCCCCCGCTCCTATTTACAGGCAAGAGGGGGGATGTTGGCCGGGCACTCATTGGTGCCTCGGCCTGGGGGAGGCACCAAATGGTGCCTAGGCCTAGCCGAGGCACTCATCTGGTGTTTTCGTCCATTCCTGATTCCTCCCGGTGATTCGTCTGATCTCGATTTTCCCTGATGAGGTCAAATCTAAATCCGGTTAATTGTCTCGTTGAGCTCGGAGTTCAGTCAGTTCAGTTCCATCAACGCTCGAGTCTGTTTTGTCGACGTTCGAGTCCGGTTGACTCGCCTTATCAAAACTTGCTGATCTAAAGCTGCGTCGTTGGATTTATTCCATGATTCATCACTTCACTGACTTGTACGCCTTGCCGATTCGCTTCATGCACTCATCGACTCGCAATTTACGTTTTGTGGCGCGATTACGTCATCAGCAGTTCTTGGTCACATCGCCGGATGGGTTGCCGATTGTCAACCCACCGTCACGAGTCACGCTCGGGTACTTACAGGCATTTTTCAACGCCTACAGTTAGTCCTCGAATTTCGCGTCAATAGCTAGCCATCATCATCATTCCTTATGTCATGAGTCTCCATGACTCACCACCCTTCATCAGTATTACGCCCTCTCAGACATCATCATCTCAAACTCAGTTGCCTACCTAGACTTGGCCAAGATTACGTGTCTACTCCTTTCTGTTGGGTATATATAGGCTTATCACCTAATGCCTGAGGGGGAGGAGAGCCCCCTTTGGGGCCACACATAAGCCAACCTAGTTAACTAAATCTCTGCACACTTGACTTATTCAGTTTATTGATTCCCCACTCAAGCTCTATACTGACTTGATCGTCAGATGGATCATCGGAGAACTCAACTCCGATTCTCTAACGTGCTTATTTTGTAGCATTCTTTTCCTAATAGGGGATTGGCCATCTAAAGGAGATGAGGGGACCTCTACATCGTCCATATCAACCCTAAGCCCCGTCGCTGATTTAGGATTATCTTCTAACCTCGCTACTGAGTCCCAGGACATAAACACAATCCTATTCACCCCCTTCTAGGCTTGCATCCCAATTTCAATAAGTGGTATCAGAGCATTGTTATCCATATTTATGTATTACAACCTAGGAAAGAGATGTTAAGCCTTACCGCCGCTTCAGCCTTTCCTGAAGGACACACCATCAACCATCCCCCACTTTTTCATGGCACCAATTATACTTTTCGAAAAGCTCGCATGAAAATCTTTTTATTATTTTATTGATTTTAATATTTGGCAGTGTGTTGAACACGGGTATCATAATCCTATGGATAGATAGACTCCTCAACACGAAAAGGTTTTTTCTTATACTTCGAAAGCTATGAATGCTTTATATTACTCTCATAATGCTGAAGAATTTAACCGTGTCTCTAATTGTACCACTGCAGAAATCTGGAAGACACTAGAAGTTACTCATGAGGGAACTTCACATGTAAAGGAAGCAAACCTTACAATGCTGTTGTGCAAATATGAAAACTTCAAGATAAAAGCCTCAGAGAGCATGCAGAAGATGTTCACACAATTCACCAATATTGTGAACAAGTCTAAGGTTTAAGGAAGGACTAAATAACAAGGAGCTGTGCAGAAAGATACTTTGTTCTCTATCTCGTGATTGGAAACCAAAGGTAACGACTATTGAAAAATTTCAAAACTTTTCTAATCTCTCTTGATGACCTTGTAGGTAATCTTATAGGTTATGAAGTTCGACTGAAAGAGAGAGAGAAGATGCCTTAGAAGAAGATCCAAAGAAATCGTTAGCCTTAAGAGCCAAGGAGAAGAAATCCTGATCAAAGAAGAAGATAGATTCAAGCTTGAGTTCAGAAGATGAGGATATACAATCTATGCTAATAGTAAAAGGATTCAAAACATTCCTGAAATTGAGAGATGAATAAAATTTTATAAAGAAGAAATAGAATCAAAGTTCTACCAAGGTAAAGAACATTAAACATGAAGATTCAAATTCTGATATTATATCTTTTTGTTGTAGGAAGCCAGGACACTATAGAAACGAATGCCCTCTCTACAAGATAAATTTAAAAGAAAAGAATAAAAGCTTCAAAGTAACATCTTGAGAATCCTCAAGTGATGAAGAAGATTCAGACAATCACACCGATGATCAAAGTCGTTGTCTTATGGCTAGTGTTTAAACTACTAAAGAATTAAATGATCAATCTTCAGATGAGGAAGTTCACTGGAGATCTAAGGAATAGGGAAGTACTTGGTATTTGGATTCAGGTTGTTCATGTCATATGACTGGTAAGAAAGCATTGTTTCTAAATATTGATAAGAAGAAAGGTGAAAATGTGATTTTTAGTAACAATGACAAAGGTAAGATTATAGGAGTTGGAGATATAGGTAATGAATCATTTGAACTCCTTAAAGTTTTTCTTATTGATGGTTTAAAGTATAATTTTATATCCATTAGTCAGTTATGCGACAAAGGTATATCTATCATTTTTGAATCTAAAGTATGCAAAATAATTGATTCACAAACAGGTTATTTTTACTGGTAATAGACATGTTAATGTTTATACGTTGAATCTCAATGATATTAAATCTGACAATGTAAAATATTTAGTTGTAGGAGGAGAAGATGGTGAGCTTTAGCACAGAAACTTGGACATACAAGCAGGGGACTACTACAAAAAGTTTTAAAGAAAGAGCTGGTTAGAGGTTTGCCTATGACTAACTTTAAGAATAAAAATTTATGTGAGGCTTACACCAAAGGTAAGTTTATAAAATCTTCTCATAGTTTGAAGAATCAGGTGATCACTTCTTGTTATGTCATGGAAATGGATAAGTGCTAATCCTCCTCCAGGAGCCGACACGTGTCCTGTGTTAGCTAAATCGTTGGATCAACTTCACCCAAGGTAGGACGACTCGAGCAACATCAACACTCGACCCTTCCTAAGAAGGGTTGAATCGATAGGCGTCCTCACTATTTGAGTCTACCCTACTCCTCTTCACCCTATGAGGCCAGGTCAAGAACTTGCAAATCTAAGATGGCCGAGTAAAAAGGCGGTACTTATCAGCCCCCTCATAAGACCGAGATGAAAGACATCATTTGTCAACTCTCTCGTAAAGACGAGTCAAAAGGCAATTTATCCTCGCCATCGCATTGAATGTATGATCAGAATCATTATTGCTTCAGCTCCGAAAGTCTTTATGACTTATTGGGCCTCATCAGCACTATGCATACCTCGTCACCATCACATTACATGCCTAGGTGACTCATCCCCCTTTGTAGCTGACACTCATAAAGTATCTGCTAACTACGCTGCCTGCTTGCACTTGGTTGAAGTTACACTACTACCCATTGGGATCTGCTATAAAAGAAAGATGTTGTCTACTGCATAGGGTAAGCAAACTCTTACTAAAAAACACTACACACACTCACTCTTCTTCTCCACTCAAGCTCACTACTGACTTGATCGCTGAAGTAATCACCAGATATTCCAACTTTGACCCTCTCACATCTTGTTCATGTGCAGGATGGGACTGCTGGTCAAAGAACTACTATTCAAAGAAGATTGAGAACTTTAACACCTTAAACAACCCATACTTAACCCCTTGTTTAATAACTGACATCAACAATTTGGCACCCAATGTGGGGTGTTCTTTCTTCTTTGCATAGGATGGTTGGTTCTGATAGTCCAGGCCGATCCTCCATACCGTCCGCTGAGGAGCAACATGTGGGCTATGTCACTTAAGCCTAGTTAGAGGAGCCTGTCCGAAGAATTTCCCAGTCTCTCCAGCAGCAGTTCGCTTCCTTCACGAATAAACTCCTCAGCCAGATTCCTCCTCAGCAACCTCCCCTCCTATTGGTCAGGATGAGCAATGAGCATCAAAAGATTACGCTGAGCACACCTCTCCTGTGCCTCGCCAAAAGGCTCGTTTTGCCGCTCCTCCTCGATAGCCCCAGCAATACATAGAAGCAATGGGTGAGAGCCCTAGCTATGGTCATGGTGGACATGAGTGGGTTGCAAGGACGCCTTCGCGTGGCCCTAGATACCCCTATGCTACTCTAAGTCCCTCCACCACTAATCTTGCGTCCGGATATGGTCGAACATTCAATACTGTTGCCAACACCATAGGAGGGAACACTCAACTCGCCCACTGGATCATGAATGCTTCATGTGCTAAATTCAAGATGCCGCATATTGAGAAGTACAAAGGCGAGGGAGATCTAGTAGAGCATGCACAAAATTTTTATGACTTGATGACCATGTAGGAGGTGACTGAGCCTGTCATTTGAAGATCCATTTCTATCACCTTAACGGGAAGTGCTAAGATGTGGTGTAACTCATTAGATAAAAAGTCCATTAGCAGTTTTGAGTAGCTCAGCCAAAAATTTGTGCATCAATTTTTGGTCTACTCCAAACAGAAGAAGCCCTCCCACGTCTTGCTACAAATGAGATAGAATCCTAGGAAAACCCTTAGGGACTACTTTAAGTGATTCCAAGCCAAGAGGTTGGAAGTTGACAACCCTGGCAACATGGTCGCTATAGCTGCGATCTCAGCAGGACTAGAAAATAACAAGTTAGCTGACTCGCACATCATAGATCGAGTCACCAACTATGAATAGCTGATGGCCAGGGAATGAGGGCACATGGATGCGGAAGACACTCGTGCCGATAATAAGGTAGCCAGAGAAGTAGCAGCAGCAACGACATCATCTACGGTAGAAGCTGAGCCCTCTCCAAAAGAGAAGGCAGAGAGGGACCCCCCTATAACCGACTCCAAGTCAAACAGAGCTGACAAGAGGGATCAGAGGAGAGAGGCAGCCAAGAGGCTGGCCCCCTCTGCACTGAATACTTCTCTCTCACAAGCTCTCTACTTAGTCTAGAAAAAAATGATATTTGAATTCTGCTCCTCCTTGCATGAAGTTGGACTCTCGATTCAACGACACCAAGCAGAACTACCAGTACCACAAAGATCAGGGCCATTGTACTGATGACTATGGAGTGCTCCAAAGAGACATTGAGGATTTGATATAAAATGGATTCCTGAAGAGACTCATCTCTCGGTGAGACAGGGGAGAACCCTCTCTAGGGAAGTCCGATAGATGGTCTTGATCCAGATTGCCCTGTCTCTAACATTAGCAAGACAAATAACCTGTAGAGATCGATAGTCAGGGCATTATTAACACCATCAGTGGTGGCTCAGCGGCTGGAGGAATGTGCAATAATGCTCGAAAGAGATATGCTAGACGAGCATTGGATATCAATTCATGTGAGAAAAAGCTAAGGATATATCAACCTATTTCCTCTAGCAACGCTTATTTGGAAGGCATAGAGATGTTCCACGATGACTCTCTCATTGTATCGGCCAAGATTAATGGCTTTCAGATCAAAAAGATCTTGTTCGACACTGGGATCTCCATTGATATTATGCTCATCGACGCCTTCAACCAGATGGGCATCGATAAATCCAAACTACAACCTTGTCGAGATCTCCTCATTGGGTTTAAAGGACATTCACTCCTACCAGAAGGGCTGATTACTCTCCCTGTAATGGTCAGCGAGTATTCTCGCTAGTCCACAGTTCAAACTCAATTTGTGGTGATGAACATAAAGTCCGCTTACAACATCATTCTCGGAAGAAATTCCCTAAATAACTTGTAGGCGGTCCCATCTACCTACCACCAGATGGTGAAGTTCCCAACCCTAGAAGAAGTCAGGTTTATGAGGAGCAATCAGCGAGACGCCAGATCATGCTATCTACTCTCGATGAAAGGGAAAGGTGTATTGGTGACTCTACTAATTGAGAAGACCCGTCTCTATATACAGAAAGAACTGGAACGAGAACAGATAACTCTTGTGGAAGAATTGCAAGAAGTACTGATCGACTTCAATGAGTCAAGGAAGGTCAAGATCAGGTCAGGCCTCGTTGAGCCCCAACGGGGAGTTGTGATCGTGCTCCTTCACGAGAATGTAGATGTGTTTACTTGGGGACCTGAGCCATGAGCTCTTGGTCAACTGACATAGCAAGCTGGTCTGACAAAAGAAGGGGTATCTTGGCCGTGAAAGGTAGAAGGCGGCCACAGATGAAGTCGACTGATTGATCAAACCCGGTTTCATTATAGAAGTTCAATACTCATAATGACTATCCAATGTGGTGTTGGTCAAGAAGTCCCTTGGCAAATGGAGGATGTGCGTGGACTTCACAGACCTAAAAAAAGCTTTTCCAAAGGGTAGTTACCCCCTTTCGATGATCAACCAATTGGTGGATGAAAGCACAAATTGCTCAGTTTTATGGACACCTTCTCTGGATACAATCAGATCATGATGGAAGAACATGATCAAAAGAAGACCTCATTCATGATAGACCAAGGAAACTACTGCTATAAGGTGATGTCCTTCAGTCTTAAGAATGTAGAGGCCACTTACCAAAGGCTAGTCAACAAGATATTCAAGCACTCGATTGGCTACAATGTAGAGGCGTACATAGACGACATCCTTGTGAAATCAAAAGCAGGCGGCGTCTTATGTGTTGGATCTTGAAGAAACTTTCTTTGTCCTCAGACATTGCTGCGTGAAGCTCAACTGGGCCAAATGTGCCTTCGGTGTGCAATCAAGCAAATTTCTTGGGTTCATGATCACCCAACAGGGCATTGAGATCAACTCTAAGAAAAAAACTGCCACAGAGCAGATGCCTGAGTCTCGCATTGAAGGACGTCTAGAAGCTGAATGGCAAGAGTGTGGCACCGGGTTGCTTCCTTTCAAAATCTGCTAAGAGAAACCTGCCATTCTTCAAAACTTTGAGAGGAAGCAAGGAGTTGAAGGAAGGCATTGGCTAGATGACAGATTGTAGTGAGCCCTTCAATGACCTCAAGAGGTATTTGAGCACCAAACCTCTGTTGAGCCACCCTAGAGAAGAAGAAACCTTATACCTCTACCTGGCAATCTCACAGGAGGCGATAAGCTCTGTCCTAATTCAAGAGGAAGATAATACACAGAGGCCAATATATTACGTCAGCTGAATCTTGAAGGCGGTCGAACTCAACTACACTCTCATTGAGAAAACCTCCTTCACTCTTATATTCAAAGCTAGGAGGCTTCACCCCTACTTTCAAGCACACACCGTAGTGGTACGGACAAACTAAACCTTGAAGAAAGCACTTGGCAGCCCTATCACTTTGGGAAGAATGATCAACTAGTTAGTCGAGCTTGGTGAATATGATATGCAATTTGAGCCCCGAATGACCATAAAAGCCCAAGCTCTGGCCGACTTCTTGATAGAGTCATCCACAGCTAACGATGATCCGTCTCCTCTCATACTGGTCATCCCCTAAGGGTCTCTAACCCACAAGACGACCAAGGTGCTTCCTTCTCAGAAATGCAATACCCCTGAATATGACCTGTCCGAGTTCTCCTTGCGGTGGTTATTGAAGGTGGATAGATCTTTTGGAGAAGGAGGTGTTGGATATCATGTCTCTATTGTTTTGATGATAACAGTTTATATTATGTGTGTATATGTGTGTATGTGCACTATATATATGCTAACTTGTCAATGCAGATATTAAGACATATGGACAAGTACAAGATGAGTTCAAGGTTTTGTGAAACATTGAAGATATCAGCTTTATATTCATGTAAATTGTTTTATATCTTATTTACTTAGAAAATTTGTATAAGCCTTGATCACTCACACTCACACAATTTTAGAACATACTAACACATGCTTAGTGTGTTGATTAACAATAGAAATCCCCTATGTTAATCATTAGAGTTTATAGTTATTTTACAA
>JBAKGM010000200.1:29430941-29450740 GCA_037177215.1 Asparagus racemosus
TCAATCTTGTTTTGCTCTTATTTGCACATATTCACAACCACTCTCATATTCTCTCTACAAACACATTCATCACACTCCTAATTGTCACACACAACTTGTGAACCTATCTTGATAAATTTCTATAACACCTTCCTCGTGGGATCGAAAACTTTTTATATTATAACTTGATAGTTGTGCACTTGCAAATTTAGGTACATATTTATATTCCTACCAATGGGTAAAGATTGCAACAGTCCTAATGGTTTCTGATGTTCAATCTTCACCTATTGGCATGTTAAGCACTTTGATACATATTCGGTTGTCTCCTCCTTCATGCGATTCCACCTGGAATTCTAGCAAAGATTCTGATACGTCATGATGCTTCCCAGATGAAGAGTAAAAGGCATTTGGTGAGCTTCTACCATTATCTGCTCCTTGAGCTCCTCATTGTTGAGTACGAAAAGGTGATTATCCATCTTCAGAACACCATCATGAATATGAAATTCTAAATATTTTTCTTGCTCCACCTTCTTTATCACATTCAGTTCTTTATCTTCCTTCAACTACTCCTTCATTTGCTCCAAAAAGTTAGTTATAGGCTTGTTTGACAAATCCTTATTTCAAAAGAATACTTTCTAACTTTTATCTCCATTCTTTTAATCTCTCTATTCAATTCGGCTTGTTTAGTCAATAAATAAGTCGATGCAACTTGATTCTTCTAATTGAGTGCATTTGCCACTCTATTAGCTTTACCTGGATGGTAAAGGATGTTCATGTCATAGTCTTTCAGCAACTCCAGCCATATCCTTTGTCTCATGTTAATCTTCTTCTAAGTAAATATGTATTTCAAGCTCTTATGATCAGTGTAGATGTCACATGTCACTCTATATAAATAGTGTCTCTAAATCTTCAAGCAAAGATCACAACGGCAACTTTCAAATCATGAGTTGGGTAGTCCTTCTCATGGTCTTAATTGCTGAGAGGCATATGCTACCATCTTCTCATTCTGCATTAAAATACAACCAGACCTCGGGAAGATGCATCACTATATATCACAATCTTATTAGAATTTTTAGGGATAGTTAGAATGGGAATGGTTACCAACAGTTTCTTCAACTCCTAAAAATGCTCTTCGCATTTCTCACTCCACACAAACTTCAGATTCTTACGACTCAAATAAGTCAAAGGGGTAGTTAACTGAGAAAAGCCTTTGACAGACCTCCTATAATACCCATCTAATCCCAAGAAGCTTAGAATCTCTGTCACTGAGGTAGGACGTGGCCAGTTCATAACAGCTTCAACCTTCACTAGGTCCACAGATATCCCATCTCTAGTGATCACATACCCCAAGAACATCACTTTGCCCAACTAAAATTCTCACTTCTTAAACTTTGCATACAACTACTTCTCTATCAAAGTTTGCAATATAGGTCTCAGATGTTCTTCATGGTGCTTGAAACTTTTTGAATAAATCAAGATGTCATTAGTGAGAACCATGATAAATTGATCTAAATATGGCTAACATATCTGATTCATCAAATTCATAAATGCAGCCGATGTATTAGTCAGTTCAAATGGCATCACTAGAATTTCACAGTGACCATACTGAGTCCTAAAAGCAGTCTTTGGTATGTCCTCAGGTTTAATCTTCAATTGATGGTACCCTAACCTCAAATCAATCTTAGAAAAATATTGAGCTCCTTAGAGCTTATCGAATAGATCATCAATCCTTAGAAGTGGATACTTATTTTTAACTGTCATCTTATTCAACTCTCTGTAACAAAATCTCATACTTTCATCTTTTTTCTTAACAAACAAGATCGGTGCTCCGCATGGAGATAAATCCTTTATCCAACAATTCTTGAAGCTACTCCCTTTGTTCCTTCATCTAGGCCTTAGATATAGGAGTGGTCCTTGGGAAAAGTCTATGGAAAATTCTATTTCTCAGTCTGGTGTCAATCCTGGCAAGTCTTCTGAAAAAATATTTGGGTAGTCTCTCACAACAGGTATCTCCGATAGCTTTTATACGTGATCAAGTTTTGAGTGGTGGAGGATCACGAGCCCACACTCACTGGATGCAATGTATCCCAAATTGAGGTCATTCTTACTATCATACTTGTTCTTGATTGGTGTCATGAGGGACACACCGAATATTCAAACACATATCAATCATCATGTATAATTCCATATCATGGTGTCTAATCATGCGTATCCCCTATTGTCAAGCCTCATTATAAGTGCTCCAACATTATAAGTGCTCCAACACATCAAAAGTCCACAGTAGTTTCCTAGCATCAAATGCATAATGTCTGTGGAATTTTAGGTCATAACATGATATAAGCTCCAAGCAACATAATATAAATAAGAGTAATACATTCCATAATATCAGAAAGTATAATAATCAACATACTATCTATGTTTCTACTTGAAGATGGCAAGAACAATCATAAGCATGTCTCAGATATTATAATATACATCTACAAAGACATAGGAACTCATAAATCATCTCTAATGAATCTAAAAATGAAATAAGAAGAAATATATTTTTATTAAACTGAGCACGGATGCATGGGTAGGTCATAGTCGATGCTCACCCATGTCACATTAGACTCCTCCACTTAAGTGGGATCCTAGACAAAGTAGGTCAATAAAAAAGCCCGATCTAGCACCAGCACTGGTAGCGTCGAGTGTTGGCACTCGAGCACTATAACTAAAAAATAGAAATTGTTTTCCTCTGAGCATCAGTGCTTACTTAGTGGGAGTCATCAAAAAGTGCAAATCATTCAATAAGATTAGTTAAACATGAGTGTGGGCCCTACCAAGAGCATTTTGGTTAGTTGACATTAACAAGGGACTAAACAAAGTCAAAGGTGTTCACAATAATTGGCTTAAGGTGGGGCAATCCCAAAATCCTTAGTCAAATAGGCTGAAATCAACTCAAACTAAGTATGAGCCTAACTAATTGTGACCTCAACAAGGTGTGACCACAGCCAGGAGTGACCTCAAACTCTGTGCGGCCTTAACTGAGCGTGGGCCTAAACTGATCGTGAGCCTAACTAAGCATAACCAAAACTAAATGTGAGCCTAACTAACTGAGCGTGACCTCAAACGGACGTGACCTCAAACTCTGCATAGCCTCAATTAAGCGTGAACCTAGCTAAACATGACTTCAACTGGATGTAACTCAACCAAGCATGACCTCATACTCTGTGTGGCCTAAACTGAGTGTGAGCCTAATTGATCAAGCACAAATGTCAGACTAACAAATCTCTACATTAAATGCTGGAGATTTGAAAGTACAGTGGTGTATAGATGTAACCTAGCACAGCTTAGAAAAGTCCAAAACTATTTGACTTTTACAACTCAGTGTGGCCACAAATCTGAAAAGGCACAGCGCAGCACTAAATGCCTGATTGATAGCTTTCACATTATAGCAAACTAAGCATGGGCCTAAACTCAACGTGGAGCATAAATCAATGCATATAAATACCCTCTTTTATCGACATTTTACGGGGTCTCCTTTTTTCCTTCTCTGGATTAGCCCCTATTTGGGTGAGGTCCCCCTAGGTTGCCAGATTATTCTCTCACCATGGTTGCTGGTAATGGGTTTCCCACCACCTTGCCAAACTCTTGTGATCCAAGGATCTTACGCCTTTATCACTTGATTTTCAATCTCGTGTTCGCATTCTCTTTACCTTGCCTCAATAGCTCAGCTCTTTATCTTGTCAACAAGGCAATCCCTCTCCAACGAGTTGGGTTCTATCTCAACGGAGCTCCCTTCAACTCCAAACTCGATGACAAAGAACAACTTCAATAGCAACGATATCCTCGTGGTCAGTGGAGCCAAAATCTAGTCTATTTCAGCACACTTTTCCAAAATTAAAACCTGTAATTTGTGTTTTTTGAGTAATGAAGTGAGGAACTATAATATTAAAATATATTAATAAATTGTGAACTTTTGTTCTGAAAACATCTATGGGAAACAACATTTTCTGAACTTTGTCGATCTGTAACTCGATCAAAACTCAACCAAATCAAAATCTACTTTCTAGCTATGATTTTTGACAACAAAGACAAACTTTTGGAACAACTTTCATTGCAAACCATTCACTATATCAAAATCTACTATTAGAATTGCTCGAAGCTCTCTTTTCCCCAAAAATGGGGACAACCACTTTCCATTTTATTCTCCAATCACCAAAACATCAATTCACAATAGAGAATTAAAATCACTTATCAAAACCCATGAAAATCTCAATAAAATCATGATTTGACAATTATAATTAATTCCTATAACATTGGGGCTTTCCTCTTTATGGAGATTGTGAAGAAGAACTACACCTCTGAGGGATTTCCTCCTTATAATAACAACCCATGAAAATTAAAGTCAACTAAGTCAAGGTTTTAAAGATCAAATGATAGAAAAAGAAAGATCCACAAAACCCATAATCTCAAATTTTTGAAACAATAATTAAATTAGCAAATTATAAAACACTTGCCTTGGATTATAGAGCTTTCTTTCTTGGCCTCCAACCTTCTCTAATTTCATCCCTCATTTTGAAATGAGAACAAGATTGGCTTTTGTAAAGATGGTACCCTATTGGGTTTGGGTTTGGGTTTAATATGTATCAATCCAATAGGATCTCAACCTATTAAGCCTCTCATCAATAGTAGAAATCTGCGCATTCTTGATGGCACATTAGTGACGGGAAATTTTCCGTCATGAATATAAACATTACTGATAGAATATGCCGTCACCTATATGCCGTCACAAATGTCTACTATTCTTGAAGGATTTTTTACATTTTTAACGGCCTAGCCGTCAGGGATATACTAGGACCCGCATATCCCTGGGACCCACACTTATTTAATTTTCAGTCAGCAATAAGCTTTGTTAATGAATTTTGTTGTCAGAATACTCGTGGGCCCCACTGAAAAAACTAGAGGGATCTTTACCTCTAATTAATTCAACCCCCAAAATTGAACCCAAAACAACCCCCTCTCATTTCCAAATCAAAAAACTCCCTCTCTCATTCCTCTCCCGCAAACCCTCGCTATCGTTTGACACCGCAGACGGCATCGCCATCCACCTCTCCTTCGACACTGTCGACGGCATCGCCATCCCCCTCTCTCATTCCCGTTTCCCAAACCCTCGCTATCCTTTATAGCCTCCCGCGCTTTTGTCGAAATCAATTCGTCCTCCTGCCCCCGCTCGCCGAAATCATGTCCTCCTCCAGCCCGTTGCCATCGTCTATTCACACCGCCACTGACATGTAAGTACTCTATTCTCTTCCTTAAAACCCTAACCCTAATTTCAATTTCGAACCTTAATTTCCCTACCTTTTACAACAAATTATCTGCTGGTTACCCCTCCTACTCTAGCCGACAAATTTAAGGTAATTTCTGCAATTTTTCTTAATTTTGTGGAAACTTTGAGGTTTTTGTTGCATTGTTACTCCTCCTACTCCAACTGACAAGTATATGAAACAGACAAAATGGAGTTTCATAGAAAAATAAATTTGAATCATCTCCTGCCTGTGTTCTTGATGTGTTTATTCATGTTCTGATAGCTAAACCATATTAATATTTTGAATCAATAGCAGAATGTCAAGATTTTAAGTTCAACCATTAATAAAATTCAAGATCAAAATATCACCAGATTCCACTACTGGAGTGGCTTTATTAAAATACGGTTAGTATGCTAGATGCTTGCTGCATTCATCATGTCCATGAATCTTCATCTATGAGGAAGCCTGTGTTCTTGATGTGATGCTCTTCAAGTGTTTCAGTTTATTGTGTTTTAGGTATAAGCTTAGGTAAGAGGTTGGGCTCGATTGAGGTTGATCGAGTGTTTATTCATGTCCTTATAGGTTAGTCTTAAAGCTCAAAGTGCTGGCTGCTGATTTGGTCACATGGGAATGAATTACTGACGGATTCTTTTGTTAAAGATATGAAAAAAAAATTCTTGGAGTATTCAGATTTAGACTGTAGACTTGTCAGGACATGCTTCAGTTTTGACTCATCAGACTTGTGCAAGTTTGTGTACTCCATAGGAAAAACCTTGCTAATCTTAACCTTGTGGGAAAGAAACATTTTGATAAATAAGAAGCAATGGTCTTACCGGTGTAGTGGGCTTGATATTTTGTATACATGACATGAAAAAATTCATCTGATAATTCGTTTTCTCCTTTATGTACGTAGCTGCTTATGTGACTGTAGACTTGCATTCTTTATGATATGAGTTCTTTAGGGCACAAAATTATTTTTGTTTCTTGTGTTGACTTTACACTTTGTATACTTTGATTAATTAATGTAGTTGAGTTAAGAGAGTTGTTAGTATACTTAATTAGTTGCATACACTTTACCAAAGTTAAAATTAGTTGTTTCCATTAATTAACAATTATATATAACGTGCAGATGAGGATAGTCCCAGATAAGTCTTGGATTACTATCCCTCGTATTAAGAGATACATGGATAGTCGATATCAAGATGGAATAAATGCCTTTATAGAGTATGCTAAGGCCGACCCGAGGAATTTAAATAGTGAAGTCTTGTATTGCCCCTGTTGTCGGTGTAAAAATTTAGGGTTGGTGAAAAAAAGTGATTTAGCGGCACACTTAAGATGAGGATTTTATGAGGAGTACAAATATTGGACGTTCCATGAGGAAGGATGTCTTGAAGAGATGGATCTCGTAGCACATACTGGTACATCTAACGGTGTAAGAATAGATGACAAACGAACAATGTTTGATAATATCTTAGCTGCAAAAAATGTCGAAGTTGAGGAAAATGTCAAAGTTCCAGACATTTCGAAGTTTCCGAGGATGCTCTGAAGTTGAAGAAAATGCTGAAGTTGCAGAAAATATTGAAGTTGCTGAAAATGTCGAAGATGCGAGTGATACCGGAGACTTGGCGCAGATAATGAAGCTGAAAGAAGATAACAAAAAAGATCTTTATGATGGTTGTACTGAGTTCACGAGATTATCATTTATGTTGCGGCTATTGCGTATCAAGACCCTTAGTGGAATTGCGGATAAATACTTTAATATGCTTCTTAATTTACTATGAAAGATAATTCCTAAAGGAAATGAGAACATACCAAAAAAATATTACAATGCAAAGAAGATTGTTGACACTCTGCAGCTCGGATACAATAAGATCGATGCATGTCCCAATAATTGCATCCTCTACTATAAGGATAACAAAGATCTTCAGAAGTGGCCAACGTGCGGAGTGTTGCGATGGGAACAATGAAAACACAATTCAACACTAGCAACAGAGACTGCTATTAAGGAAAGAAAGATTCCAGTAAAGGTGCTTCATCATTTTCTCTTGGTGCCTAGATTGAAACGTCTGTGTATGAATAAAGATACTGGTAGGGACATGAGGTGGCACATGCAAGAACGTATAGATGATGGTAAACTTAGACATCTGACTGATGCAGAGGTGTGGAAGCATGTGGACAGAACTTATCCTCAGTTTGCCAGTGAGTGCAAAAATATCAGACTAGGCCTATCTAGCGACAGATTCAATCCATTTGGGCTTATGAGTTTGGGTTGGTCTACATGACCTATTGTATTAATGCCTTATAATTTGCTACAATCGCTTTGTATGAAGCAACCATATATGATACTCTCATTACTGATACCGGGGAAGCATGCACCAGGCAATGACATAGACGTGTTTTTGGAGCCGCTAATTGATGAGTTAAAACAACTCTAGGAGGAGGGAGTCATGACATATGACGCTCATGTCAATCAATCATTCAAACTCTGTGCTATTTTGCTATGGACAATTAATGATTTTCCAATCTATGCTAATCTTTTTGGTTGGTCGACAAAAGGAACATATGCTTGTCCATTTTATGGTCCGAAGTTCAAAGGTCTTTATCTACGGTACACTCAGATGTTCTGCTATTGGTTTATTAGAAGGTGGTTGAAAGATACACACATATGCAGAACTAAAAAATAGAGCAAGAAGTTTGATGGGACAGTTGAGGGCAGAAATCGTCCCTGTTCATTATCTAGGGTTGAGATTGTGCATTTACTTGATGATTTGTCAAAAGTAAGGTTTAGAAAGAAATGACATTCAAAAGAGTCTTTACTTAGAGTAAGGAACTTGCGCAAGAACAAAAAGGCACTTAAACGAAAGAGACAGGCACAGATGATGAATGATGAGAATGAAACTGTAAATTTACAGATGGGATCGACAAAATACAGCTTTTCTTTCAGGTACCTTACTCGCAAAAGCTAAAAATACGACACAATTTAGATGCCATGCATATTGAAAAAAAACATTTGCAACAATCTTGTGTCAACACTATTGCAAGATGCTAATAAATCAAAGGACGATCAATGAGCTCGTCAGTATCTGAATGCATTGAACATCCGAGAAGAGCTGCAATCAAAGAAGATTGCTGAACAAGACAAATACGAGTTGCCTCCATCTTGCATTACAGTGTCAAAGATTGAGATACAAATATTTTGTCAGGTTCTCAAATCATTGAAGTTGCCAAAGGGTTACTCTTCAAACATATCAAAATGTGTCCAAGTTCAAGAGAGGAAACTGACAGGACTTAAAACTCATGTCCTTCTTCATCAATTGCTCCTGGTTGCACTTTGTAACACTGTGCAGGATAAAAAATGCAGTGCAGGTTATTATGGAATTCTTTGGATTCTTCAAGAAGTTATGCTCCGAAGTTATAGATGTGACTTACTTTAAGAATCTTGAAGAAAGTGTATCAGAAACACTCTGTGAAATGGAGATGCTCTTTCCTCCATCATTTTTTACAATCATGGTACATCTTACACAACATCTTGCAGAAGAGGCTTGTATAGGAGGACCAGTCCATTACCGTTGGATGTCTCTGATGGAGAGGTTACTTACTCTTTTCTCATACATTTGAAATACATGTGTTATTTATGCATACGTAACTAATAGTTTCTCCATCATTTTTTAGATATTTAGGCTTCCTAAAACGCTGCGTTCATAATAAAGCTCGTCCGGAGGGTTCAATATCTGAAAATTATGTGGCCAATGAGTGCCTGTCATTTGCCTTTCGTTTCATGCATGGCGTGCAAACTCTCGATCAGGAAGTTACTTATAATAAGGAGAACCCACTTCTCTACCCTCGTGGGCCGAACAAAAATTATTCTAACTTATTGTTAGATCGGGCTCATGTGTAAGTATTGAACAATCTGGAAATATTTTCTGAATACAAATGGTAATACAACACTTGAGAATTTGATTGCCATGAAGTTATTTATTTTAAATTTAACAACAAATTTTTTTATTGTAATTATAGGCAACATCTGGAAAAGCTACATAATGAAATAACTCGTAGCATAACAGCACATGACATTAAAGAAAAATATGCTAAGGAATTTCCTATTTGGGTGAAGAATTTTGTAAGTTCTGTTAAATTTAATAGTTTAAAATTTACTTTAAAAAGTTAAGTAGAAGTTATTTTGATTGTTATTTTTTTAATGTTGACTTTGGGTTAGCAAACAAGTTGCCCTTGGTAATACAATACCAAAAGAAGTAAAGGTTCATGCAGAGCGTCCTTACTATGCAGTACAATGCTATGGTGGATACCACGTGAATGGATATAAATTTCACACAGATGAGGTCGATGATACGAAAGTATCACAGAACAGTGGTATCATGGACACATTTTCGCAAGAATATTTTTCAAACATAAGAGATCAGAATCTAGTTGAAAGTACTATGATATATTATGGACGACTAGAAGACAACATGGAGCTAATTTATGGCTATGGATGTGCAAATGAACACGGGTACATAATGTTTCAGATTCGTTGGTCCCCTGCAAATAAGCAAAAGGATTACAATAGGTTTACTATTGTCAATCTCGATAAAGAAATAGATATGGATGAAAAGTTCATGTTCGAGAAACTAGGTGGCGCAATGTTTTTATGTGAAAGATCCTAAAGTTAAAGATGAGTGGGTAATCTTGTACAAAGATCCTAGAGCTTATGTTCAACCTTCTAGCATCGACGATAAAGATATTATTGTAGATAATTTTAATGAACTGAATGTGGTAGTCGATGATTTCTCTTACCCTCAGAATGTAATGTCTGATGTGAATGAACTGGAGATTTGGATTGATATTCCAAATGTCATTGTAGGCATTAATAACAACTCAAAATAGTTTGGATGTATTAGGTTCATAATAAATGGATGTATTAGGATTTGATTTTTGAAATTTGCAAAGTATGAAATAAAAACCGTAATATATATGCAAATGCATCTTTTTTGCTTCAGTACAATAAAAATTACAGCTGAATATATTTTTTTTACAATCTTGTACTTTATTTTGCATCTTAACAATTTAACTTGCAGATGTCGAGGAGTCTAAGTAAACAACTATTTCCTACCTCCAGCACTGACCGATCATGGTCAAATGTAGCATCTCTGGTTCCTCTGTATAGCCCCGCTCAAGTTCTTCTACATAGGCCCCCTCTGATCCAGTACTGACATTGTCTCCTATCACAAATCCTAGTAAGTAGAAAATATATCTTCATGATATATGCATATTTATTACTCATGATATATGCACAGATACTAAATGTTTCCTTTAATGCTTTAGGTGAGAGTGAGGAGCCATTGTCAACAATCCCTCCAAGACCACCAATCCTTCGAGAATAGATTCTAGGTATTGAGTTTAGGCTTTTACCACCAGTGGCGGACGATTACAGAAGCAAACATACAGAGAAATACATGGCAACACAACGGCTACTAGAATAGTGGGAGGAGGACATTAAATTAAGCTAGAGTAGATAAGGCGAAACGAGACCTTGAACTTAAGAAGGGTAAATTTAATGATTAATTATTAATTGTATAATTTAATCTTCATTGCTGCTAAACATTTTCTTTTCTCTTTGACTTTGTAGGAGGGGTGGTATACGAGAAGTTGGGACGCCAACCCAACGAAGAGATGAGAAAATTACCCTCAGAGGGCTTTCATGTTGTTGTAACTTGGAATGGGCTTCTAATCGAAAAATGGGCCAACAAGTTCAACTCATATGTCGGATTTCTAGCACGAAGAAGTGATTTTGCAAACCCCTTTTTTAAGCCAGCGCAGCAGCTCTTCAATTTACTAGAGCGTGTATGGTGACAGCTTTTGGTAACGTATACTAATTTTCTCCTTCATTTATACTTTTTGGTTCGACTTTTCTACTTATATAGAGGTTAATTTGCAGAGATTCTTCAACCTCGAGGAGAACCCTAAAGGTTTGGAGTATTTATGTGGAAAAGCTGGAAAATATAATCATGCTCTTAGGGTTTGGAGGTATGAGCTCCAGTTGAATTACCATACGAAGATCGAACACGATTGGGAGAGATTTTGGAAGCCAGATAAGAGAGTCGACGAAGATCGATTCGGTGCTCTTTTGATATTATGGGACAATCAAGACTTCAAAGTAAGTTAGACCAGACAATCTGAATAAAGAGATTTAATATATATTTAATTGTAAATGTTGTACATTGTTTTTGTTTTCTTTGTGCTAAAATTCATGTTTTTAAAGGATAAATGTAAAAGGAATTCAAAAAGCTGCAATGAGAAGGAATATGACCATCATACAGGAGCTACATCATTTGCTAAAATCTGAGACGATTACTGCAAGAAGGAGGTACAAATTTTAAGGTTCTATATAAAATAATAATAATATAAATTAAAATCTTGTGGAAACTTGTCTTTCTTCTAAATCTATTATCCTTTGTCATAAGCATTTTATTATTGACTAGTTTGTTCCAGTATTCTAATTTGGATCTGATAAAATGGATGTGTTTGAGATGATAAATAAAGGTTTTAGCATTAAAAAGGCCAATTAGGATCAGCAGCGTATGTTGGTTTACTTAGGTTTTTTCAAACAATCAAGAAACTTGTAAGAATAAATAGATGTTCCCTTAGAAGAAAGGAAGCAGTCTAGTTGTTTACGCAAAGTTTGGCTTGGAATACCTCGTGGTTGCCATGGGACAGTAGAATGATCAAAGTACTACCAGACAACTTGGATTGCAATATAAGCATTAGGACAAGCAAAAGGTTTAAAGTGAAAATGCTATGTATAAATGCTTGAAGTTGTTGAAGCACAGAATAATTAGTACTTTTGTCCCCCATATGGACTAAAAGACGATATTACCAGTGTCCTTTGTATATGTTTAAATTTATTTATTTATGTTCAATATACCTGCCATCAATTTTATCATTTAGATTATCTTTTTGATGATCTCATATAGAATAATGTATGCATCCGGGTGAAAAAATAATCTGAGTCTATTACTGTATACCTTTGTTTTTTAAGCTGAGGAGGGCATTTGTTCTCATGAATACTATATTCTGCAGCTGAGCGCTATGATTTACGGTGCTAAATTTTGCTACTTTAGGACTTTCAATTTATGTCATACTGGATCCACAGGACATATAAAGGCACTTTTTCAAAATAACATATGGAGCTATTAGGGAAAACACAACTACAGTTCAAAATAACAGGGAAATTTTTATAGGAAGTTACAAAGCACGTTGAATTTCCTAATTAACAATGTTTTCTGGAAACCTAAAATAAAGCATCTGAGCACTTGGACTTGATTCAAAAGAGAGGCTCTGTATTATATAACAAAACTAGCTATGTATGGTCGGCCCAGATGCAAGCATCCCCACTTCAGTTGTTTAGCACTCTAGAATCTAATAATAGCCTAGATGATGCAGGGAGTAGAATTTGATCATTTATTTATATTGAATATTATTTTCAATATACTTTTTGTCTGAAAATGCCCCATATATGCCAGTCCTTTTAATGTTTAAGAGGGTTTTTGGTACAACTAAGAAGATTTATGCTAACACTAACAAAAGGAAGGAGAAAGTGAAAAAGTTAAAATTTCTGCAAGTAATATAATTTTGATAAATTTATGACTATAAATTATGAAGTATATGATTATTTCTGCATCCAATAATATAATAACTTTATTGATTTTGTATCCTAGGATGCCTTGGATGCTGCTTTTACTGACTCTAATAGCGAGAGGTAGCCAGGACCCACATAGCCTAAGTATTGAGGAAAATTCTGGGGGGGGGTGATTTGGTATTAGGTGAACCAAAAAAAGAATCGGGACAGGTGGATGGGAGTAGGAGCTCAGAGATTGCCAAGGTCATTCTAGCCCACGACACCCAATATTTTGACCTTGACAGCAACCCCCGTAGTACCATCATACACGCAGCAAGACTACTCTGATAGGGCATTTGAAATCATCTCGACAACGATGAATTTTTTGGAGGGTCAAGTTGCTAGGAACATATTAATGGACATTTCACTAGAGTGCATGTCCGCAGTCGCTTCTAGTGCCACTAGAGGGGTGGTCTCCGTGCAAATCTTGAAGTGTTGACAAGGTTGATCCGTCGGTATTCATGTCCCTTATGCAAGTTTTGGCTTCGCAAACGCGGATTATAGCTAATGGGTCCCACTGTGGACAGACTAGTGGACAGGTATGCTTATCTACATAACACATGATTATGCACAACACATAAAATGCATGAATCTGATACTAATTTGTTTTCTGTTAGCGTAGTGATGACGCTGTGGGGAGTAGTAGTCATAGACAAGGAGACATTGCCAACGATCGAGATGAGGACCTAGATGAGGTGAGAGGCCTCACTTAGTGAGTTTTTATCTTTTTCCATCTTAGACGTACATGTAAGAGGGAGATTTAAACTTTGCTTATCAAGTTTGTATGAGGCGGATCTTTTTCTATCTAGACATACATGTATGTGGAAATTTTCAACTTTGGTTATCAAGTTTATATGAGGCGGAAATCCCCACTTATTATGGTCATGTTGTTTTATGGATATTTGTGGATTTGGCATGATTGATTAGATTGCGGATATTTGATATTTTGCATATTTTGAATGTATGAGAGCTATTATGAAGTGTGAAGGTACTTGATATTGTGATTTGATTATTATGATGATATTCTTATTGTGTTTGTGGATATTTGTGAATATCGACTATGAATATGCATTTTTTGTATACAGGGAAAGCTACTGTGCGAATGTATTTTTTTAATTGGAAAATCACATTGTTGATGGCAATGCCGTAAAGATTGCTCATTTGTGATGACATCGCCGCCAACAATGTAATAACATTTGTGACAAGAACGTCGTCACAACTGCTTATGTTTTACGGCAACGATATCACAAATGTTCTTACTTGGTTGACGGCAATGCCCATCATAAATGTTTATTTCTGATGGAAGGTTCGTCAACAATGTTTTTATATTTTGTGACGGCAAATTCTGTCACAAATGAGCATCCCTGACGACTAGCCGTCAAGAATAATGTCGTCACCAATGGTCCATCAGTAATAAGCATTTCTAACGAGCACCCATCAGCAATGAATGCATTTCTGACGGCATAGTTGCTGACAACCTATCTGTGATGGCATCTCGTCAGGGATGCGTACTTTTGACAAGAATTGGGATATTCGTGATGGGAATAAGCCATCACGAATGAGCGTACGTATTTCTACTAGTGAAGCATGTGAAATAGCTCAAGATCATGTGGTTAATCCCTCTGAAGGCCCAAATTCATTTAGGCAAAGGTTTTTAAAACACCAACACATGTGAAATTTGTAAAATTCAATTGAAAAAAATTGAAAATCTTTATGATTGCAAAAATGCAAAAAAGACATGTTGCAAGATCTCATGACATGGGAAAATATAACGGTTCAAAATGATCGGGATTTTATCTATGGTCTAGATTAGGCAGATTCGGGGTCAGGGCCTTACACTATTCCAGCCCTCAATGCTAACAACACCCTTGATGATGCCCACGATGACAACATCAGACATGCCGCAAGAGGACTACACACAACAGGAGTTACAGCTTGTTTCATCAATGATGAGACTTTTGGATGGTTAGATTGTTGAGGAAATACGAAAGGATATTACGGAGCAGTGCATGAAAGTGATCCACCCTAGCGCAACGTGCGGGTTAGTTTCCACGCACATCATGAAATATTATAAACGTAAGATTGTACTTGGCTGCAAACTTCCCTTGTGAATTTTATCACCTCTCAGAAGGCATTTATCGTCAGTGGACAGATTAGGAGACAAAATAGTAGACAGGTATATGCTTATATACATAACACATGCGATTGTACACACGTAGCACGTAAAATGAATGATTCTTATATGAATGAAATAATGATATGAGGTGGCGGCTCATTTTGCTAAATGAGCTACTAAGAGATAGTCATGTGGTGAGGCCCTTTTGTTAGTCATATTAAAATGTGTGAACCCCATCATTCTATCTCTTGGTAGCTCATTTAACGAAATGAGAAGCCATCTCATACCCATCAATCCGCATGAATTATTTTATTTTTATTTTATTTTTAGTATGGAGATGATGCCATGGAGAGCAGTCATAGGAATGGAGATGTAGCCAACAACGAGGATGAGGACATGAACAAGGAGGAAAACATCAATTAGTGAGTATTATCATTTAGTATCTTGGACTTACTTGTATGGAAGATATATACTTCTGCATATTTGGTTTGTAGTATTTTACATCCTAGACTTGTTTGTGTGGATTGTGACATGTTTGTGAGATTTTATAGTATTTTATATCCTACACTTGTTTGTGTGTATCATGATCATGTTTCTATTATGGGGATTTTGTGGATTTATCTTGCTTAATCGGATTGTCAAATTTTGATCTTTTGTATTGTCTATTTTTGATGTATGAAAGATATTATGAATTATGGATGTACGCGATTTTGTGGGTCTTTGTTATAACTAGATTGTGGTTTCATTTTGACTATTATGATGAGACTATTGTATTTGTTGATGAATTGTGTATATTTTCAACTGAAATATTGTGTACAAAAAATATGAATTTTCAGGATAATATCTGTATATTTTGTATTTAGGAAAATATGAATTTTCAGCAAATCTTTTTCCAGGCTATTTGCATCCTTGATGGTGATCCCATCAAGGATGTAAATTTATCGTCAAAGATGTGCAGCCTTGATGGCCAAAGCCACTAGCGATGCAAGTGACATTGTTAATGAAATCCCATCAACGATGACCATCCTTGACTGTGTTACCGTCAAGGATGTTTCCACCATTCTTGACCACTTGAGCCATCAAGGATGTGCAGACAATCTTGGCATTGTATGCTGTCAGGAATGCTTATTGATATGCATTTACGTCGGAAAAATAAGCATCCTTGACGGGATTGCTCGGCAAGGATTCACTGTCTTCTACGTACTAGTGAAAGATAATTCCGGTTATGCAAAAATATATAAAAGAAAATTAATGTAGTAGTCTTGGTTGTATTGTTAAGTTGTGATTGTTTATCACAAAATTATATGTCTTGCTCATTGTTCGTTATGTTTTCCCTTTTGCTAGGAGTTTTGCAGTCTCTTGCAAGCAAAAGAATGAAGTCTAGACTTCTTTCTATGATTCTAAGAGATGTTATCACAGTGACATAAAATAATACTAACAAACGAAGGATTTATTTATTATTTTGAAGTAAACAAACTGTGTACTTTAAATGATCTTGCTTTGTTTTTCTAAAGTTTTTTTCTACTGATAATAATTATCATCGTAATGCTCAATCTATCAATTTGAGGAGGAGAGAATATGAGAGAGGAGGGAGAGAATATGAGAGAGGAGGTTGAAGGATATTTTGGAAAACATATGGTTGAGGGTTTTTTTTTTTTTTTTTTCCTAAAAGGTTAAGGATTTTGTTGCTCATATTCCTATGAGCTCACTATTTGCAAGGAGCTCAATGCAATTTTCCTTGTTTAAATACATTTGCTTAGATAGTCAGGTACTGTTTTTTAGGAGGATCACAAATACCATACGAAGCAAGAAAAGAGACATAAAAATTAGGTTAATGGGAACTGCAGGTGATCTGAATGGTTGGGAGGTTTCAATATGGCTCCTAAGATCTTGAGTTCGATTCACATATCAAAAAAGAGCTTAACAGAAGGTTCGGATAATGCATGATATATAGCTAATTGTAATCTGAGAATAAATCAAAATTTCAACAAAATTGAAAAAAAAATTCTCTTGATATAGTTGTTGCTGATTATGCTTGTAATGAAACAAATTGAGTCAAATTACTGATTTTGCTCAGGCTGAACGTTAATTTGGTCAGGATATAAACAAATGGAGTTGGATGAATCTAATTGAAAGACAATTTGTGCTAGAAAATTTTGAAACAAATGCTATTACAAGAAGGAATTTCTACAAAAGCTCGAACTAGGAGGAAAAACTCTTTAAATATGCTTAGAGAGATTTGACGTAACTATAACTAAAAAGAAAAAATAACTGGGCAATTGAGAAATAAATTACTCCGGAGAAAAAAAAAGACTGTAACCTTTTCCTCAAGGAATAAAAACCTCCCTTTCTCCGTGGACTTAGGCAAATTGAGAAACAATAATGTTATGTTTGCGTAATTATTATCATTTATCCAAATTTCATTATTTTTTATTTATCATCAAAGGGGTTTTTTGATACTCTGATCGAATCAAAAAATTTGGATGGAGAAAAAAATATCCATTCTAAGGATTTCTAAAATTCTATAATAACGACTTAAACAATTGAACGTAAGAAAATATTCATATTTTGTAATAATGGCTTTGCTGATATTGTTGCAAGCTAATTTTGAACATGCATGATATGTGCCCAAATCTCATTTATTTATAGGGTTAATTACAAATATTCCCTCCATACTATCATGTAATTACAGATAGACCTCCGGTAGTTCTATCTTTGCAAATGGACCATCTGAGTGGATTTTTCCTTTACTCTTTAGCCCCTCAGAAAAAGATAAAATTGGTTTCTGACAAATAGACCTCTTGAGAGTAAAAGAGCCAAAACATATTCACTGTAGGGGGTTCTATCTGCAATGATAGAAGTACAGGGGTTCTATCTGTAATTAACCCTTATTTATAAGATTGGGTCTCAACATATGACGTGTACAATGGCCCATGAAAGCTTTAGCCCATCTACAATCCTAACTCAAATTTGGACATAGAATAGAAGAAATCCACAACTATAGGTGCATGCAATTCTCTTTTTCCATGCATGTCTACACCAAAATGGATAAATTGTGCATTGGATGAGCAGTGATCAAAGCAAACAAGCCCACTTTCAGGGTACAAAATAATGTGAGCTCATGTGCGCAGGTGTACAGAGCCCAAGCTCAGGGTCAAAAGAAAGCTCAGAGCTTGGACCCATGCATGAACATGCACAGTATAATAGTACAACACCCTTACTTCCTTCTTCTATACCCCTACCATTTCTCTGTAAGGCAAGCCATGCTCATTCATTCACGAGACCTGCCAACTTTGAGAGAGAGCAAAAAAGTAGGAGAGAGAAAGAGAAAAGGATTGGACGGACAAAATAGACTGAAGAGGATAGAGAAAGTAGCTGTTATTGCTGCTATTCCTGCTTCTTTCATTCAATGTGACCGTCAGGTAATGATGATGACAAAAACAGGTTTCCTCGTTCCTCTCACCTCTGTGTAGAAACAATGAACGATTTATGAGAGAATCTTTCTTATACTGACAAATTAGATATTGAGATATCACAAGTTAGAAAGCAAAGCAAGTCTGTAATTACTGTTTTATCCCTTTGTAGCATGCATGTATGTATACAAGTAGGGTTTTTTTTTCCTGCAAAAACACCTTAAAATGAGGTAATTATAAGAAGGAAGAGAGTAATAGGTATGTTTGGGGTCGAGCAACAAATTTGATATTTGGTACTAAAGTGGACACTTTTTATCCACTCAATCAATGGGGGAGTACATAAGTATGGACCTTTTTTAAGTGGACAGTTTTAGATGTGTGAATGAAAATGAGCAACTCATTACTAAGCACTAAATTTGTACTTAGTACCAAGCATACTCATTATTCTCTTATAAAAAAATTACCTTTCAATGTCAATTTATATATATAATATTTTTAAAGTGTGTTTGTATTGCAATCAACTACTTTTCAGTCTACAAAAAGAACATTAAAAAATAAGCGTACATAATTCACGTTCAAGGTATATGACTTGTATTTTAACAAGACCTAAACATTAATAAAATGAGTCATGTGCGTTGAATGCAAGTTTCTTAAGGGTTTTAATGAAATTTTTGACATGGATGTGGTTGATTACAATGAAAACACACTTTAAAAGTAGTTTATGTATAAATTGACATTCATGTGGTTTCTGTATCAGTGCTTTTGTTTGAGGTGATTTTCGGCGGGGAACCCTACAAGTTATATAGTTATTTAATTTTGCAATGCTAACAGATTATAATTTTCTAAATATAATTCTTAATAGATTTATAGTTTCCAATTTTTATGACATGTTGCTAGCTAGCCCGTATTTTTCAAGGCACACCAATTTATGATTCTATTTAGCCAAATTGACAGTAGTATATGTATAATTAATTTTTGTTTATTTGAGGTACTATGTGATGACCGTCACACAGTAAGATAATCATTGTGTACTGGTTGCTCTATTCGAGGAACCGTGAAGAGAAAATAATTGATGCATCAAAAGTTTGCATATTAATTTCTGAAACAAAAATCAAGCAGGAATACCCGGAGATTAGTACATTTATCAATGTGTTTCTGAGAAAATATCCTATAGCCCGATTCATTTTGGATCAAGTAGATGTCTATCTTTATTCAATGTCATAATTCTCTTTCAATGCACTACTCCGAGAGTTGGTAATAATTTGATTCATAACTAACGCAATGTACGCAAATGAAAAAAAAAATACTCGACAGTGGATACTCTCACA
>JBAKGM010000200.1:29516840-29527204 GCA_037177215.1 Asparagus racemosus
CCACAATCACTTTCTTCCTCGTTTTGCCACACACGTTTTCTAATCTCTTCACACTCATTTTCTTTCCTCATTTATTTTGCGCATAATCCACATCCACTCTTCTAACCTATTCACCACCACTTTCACCATGTTTTTATTTTATTTCGAATAAACACCTAATTGTCGCACACAATCTTAAAAACTAAAATTGATAAATAACTACTTCACGTTCCTCGTGGGATCGATAACTTTTTATACTATAACTTGTTAGTTGTATACTTGCAACTCTGAAGGTAACGCTCGTTATTTTCGCACAACAGAAGGTCATCCAAAATGGTGAACGTCACTCTAGTGAAGATCGCCTAAAACAAAGTAACAAACTCCACCTAAACGAAGTCCACTGTAGATGTCCAAAAGGCTAAACGGGCTCCGCTCAAGGATTGAAGCTCGCCACAATGAGCACCATCAATGGCTGCTAACAGAGCCTCGTACCTAGCAAGAAAAGTTCATTGGGTAGACAACAAGTCGTCATAAAGAACTCGCCTTTAATGGCGGATCAAGTATCAGATGTCGTAAGGCATTATTTAAAGCCAAATGGGCTAAGGTTGAGGCTAATATGAAGATCATCATTGATGGGTCCATTTACCCAATTCCATTTCCAGTTGTGCTTGCGCCTCATCAACTTGTGGCTGACGAACTCCTCGAGCAGAGCTCCTCAAGTAGGTGAACCTCACCCAATTCAACAGGGCACTATGGCAAACTTCACCAGGGCATCATATTGAAAATTTCACTAAGTCTCCAAATTGAGAAAATATTAACTCATTTTGTTTGAGATCCTGATATAGTGAACCTCGCCAAAATGACTTGGCAAAATTCACTAAGTCTCCAAATTAAACAAACTCCAACTCAATTTGTTTGAGACTTTATCTGGCAAATTTCAAACTGACTCTCACCAACATAAGGAAGCCTGAGCTTCACTTCTAAACATAATGAATCCATGCAGAGTTCAAGCCATGTAGAGTTCAAGCTCGCTACAAAAGTACGTACAGATCAATTACACAGAAGATGGATAATTTCAACTAGAAGAAAAGTTTATTTTTATTGATTGAAGACTCTACTACAAAGTGACACTCAAAACTACCCAATTACAAGGATGATGGGTACCTATTGCTATTTGCTACTGCCCTATATTCTAAAGATATGGATAGTGTGACGGCAAGAAAGCATACACGAGCTGCACCAAGCTACAGCCCTTATTCCTCTGATGTTACAAGATTTAGGGAGCTAAGTTACTCCCAATGAAGGCAAGAAGTGTCCCCATTGCTACAAATTGAGACATATCAGCAGCAAGAAGTACTTCTTACAAACAAAATTCAGCATCAGGCCTCAGTCAGCCACACGACGTCTAAGTACGATCTAGGATGACGTTCGTGATACCCAGTTAGTGTCAGAGTCTTCGCTTGTGCAGATCCAAGGATCTTTCTTCAAGCACCATTTCAGTCACCAAACGGTCTTACGTGAGCTCGGCATTCGAAGCTCCATGCGTCTCTATCGCGATTCAACTCGCCCCAAGCTATTGACTAGTTCTCGACGATCTGCATGAGCATTGCCTTTTCGGCCGACAGCAACTCTGCCAAATGGAGAAATATGTGGAGTTCATCTGCATGATTTCCCTTTACTTGGGCTAACTCCTGTTGGAGCTTTTTTATTTCAGATTCTCTGTCGAGGAGCATCTCTAGTCTATGTGACGTTGGCGCAGACATGGAGAAGAATAAGAAGAAGAGATAGAGGTGGTGAGATTGGATTAGATGGGTACCATTTATAGCCTCTTTTCAAATCCTAACTCCTAAGAAAATTGCAACTTTCGAGATTTGATTGGACCGAACAAAGAGGCTAAGTCTTAGCCTAAAACTTAGTCAAACCCGTAGTGGATCTCGCGAGTTCTTCAATCAAGAGATCTTAGCCGTAGATTACAGTGCAAATCAAGAGGTGAATCTCAACAAACTTCACTAGCCAGCAAATGTCGCCAGACGATGAACTTCATGAACACAGGTCAAATTAAAATTGAGTCTCTTCAGTTAGCAAATGTCGCTAATCCATGAGCTTCGCCCAGCAGCCCATAATTGAGCAATCCTCACTCAGGCTCAGTATCAATTGAACTTCACTGATTCACTAACATCGCCTCAACAACTAAAAGGTGACTTTCATTCCAAATATGGATTTGGGCAAGTACAAGCATCATCAAGCCTTCGATACAAGCCTACAACTAAGAAAGCTACGTTCAGCAATACACCTCTGGTAACTAAGTAGACGAATGAAGACAAGTCTTTACCTAATCAGGACAACTGAAACCACGTTCAACAGTACATCTCTAGCTATTTACCCAAATTATTTCAATCCTAGCTACAAAATTAAAATGCAGGATCTTGAAAACTTGGGGTGGGAAGGTCTTGTAGATGATCAAAATGTATTTTCACTTAGGCTGATGATCAACTTAGATCCAAGAAGTGAATGCTCATGGGCTACACACTTCAAATGGGCCCAAAGTCAAGCCCACAACAAACTACAGTGAAGGTCGCCTGATGAATGAAGTGAACCTTGTAAGACAACCCATGTCGACTCGACTCGACTCGACCAAGTCAAACACGAGTCGACACGACCCATATTGAGTCGAAAAGGTGCTAATAGTTTGCCACACCTGGAGTTGAATTTTGTGTTAAATTCAAACTCACAAGTGAAGCTCACTAGATAGCCCATGTCGACTCAACTTGACCAAATCGAACTTGAGTTGACTCCCATGCCGAGTTGAAAGGCATCATTAGTCAGCCAAGCCTAGAGTCAAATTCTGTGTCAAACTTGAACTCATAGGCGAAGCTGGCTAATCAATGAACTCTACCCACATCAACAAAAGTGGACCAAGTCATCCACTTTCGAAGAAGGCTCGCCCATGTCCGCAGTGATTCTCGTCCAAGACTCTAGCGACCTTCACCTACATTTGTGGTGACTTTCACCCACGTCTCCAGTGAACTTCATCAAGCCCATGAAATTCGCCCAATAGCTGTTTTAGAGCTATATTCAGGGGCATAACTGCTCCCCACTATCTCCTACTTTAATGTCCACTTAATCCACAATTAAAAGGGTCAATAACTCTCTCTTTTAGCCTATAAAAGGAGAGGAGATCATACATTTTGAGGCGTCTATCAATTGATCTATATAGGGATCTACTACACATCTACGAAGATCAAATTGGTTAGCCAAAAAACTCCCACACATTGAGATCTTATTGAGAGATATTGCTAAGAGAAGACTGAGTTAACTTCCAAGTAATTTAATCCTCATTAACAGCGAAAGAGACCCATTATCTTAATCGGTGAGTCAACGGAGTACAAGATCGATGCTCTACCGGCATATAGAAAAGAACTCCAGGAAATATAAATTTTTCCTTTGTTTCACTTGTAATATCTTCTATTATAATCTAAGTCAATTGCAATATAAAAGACTTGAAACACCCACACTCTTGAATTTTTGTTTGTGCATATCTCAAAGGGTAGCCATCATATACTGAATATATTTTTTATTTAGAGATGACGTGAATCGTCCGATAAAAAATATTGTTCTTCCTCCTAAGTCTTATATGGCTGAGGTAATAGGGCGACACTTTGATCCTTAGTTTTTAAGGTTGAGATAGTTTATATTTTGTTATTGCTCTTTTATCACTTTGATATAACTAAATTTATCTTACAAACTAGTGTAAGTGTCTTCATTATCTTTTCACACCCTTTACACTAATACTTAATCTTTCTGTGTGTGCTTTTAACATGATTTCTCTTGTGTTCGTGTGTTTTGTGATAAATTTTGATCCCTTGTGATATTTGTCTATATATGTTTTGTGTGGACAAGTGTGCTTTTCTCTCCCATACACCTTTTTGATTGATTTTTATCTGTATTTCTCTCATTTTAAGTATACCCATTGGTGTTGCTTTAACTTTTGCTAATAACAAAAAGGGGAGAATTTGTGGTGAAATTTGATTGTTTTTTGCATGAGTGGAGTTCTTGACTAAGTGGTATCATGTTTTAATTATTTTTGAAAATTTTTAAACACTCGATGCATTACTTTAGGGGAAAGTTTTACAACACCTGTGCTTGATTACACTTTTTATGAGTGCATGAATGTAGGAGAGAATTGCATATCATTTTCTATTTCATGAGAGTCTATTTGTGTTTATTGTTACTATCTATACATCTCAAATATGCATGTATTTCTGTATTTCAAATTTCAAGTTTGTTATTATTAAAATGGGGAGATTGTCAGGATGTAGTCCGTACAATATCTCTTATTTGAGTAACAACAAAGTCTCATTTGGTACTAATATTTATTTAGATGTTATAGTATAGGTAAATACAGATATGATAAGTGTACGAGGTGAGACAATGCGAAAATCAGCTCAAAAGTTGATTTCAGCACTTCTACCATTGATGGTTATCGATAGTAGGTCTTGACCATCGATGGTGAGAAGTGGTCATCAATGGTCAAAGTGTGTCATCGATGATTTTAAGTCAAGATACATTCATGTCATTGATGGGCTTCTCAATTATCGATGGTCTCTCGACACCATCAATGGTAAAGATGGTAGATTTTAGATTTTCAGATTTAATATCAGTCATTCATCATTTACTGTCATGCCCTGAGCCCTCAGACCCGTTGCCGCGTGCAAGCCGTCAGGCCCATTGAGTGTAACGCGCTATTTAGCTAAATCCATTGCCAAAATCAACTAGCTGATGTTACACTTGAGTCTTGAGCTTATCTATTTAAATAACTAAATCTCTTCACGCTTTCCCAATGTGGGACTAAAGTGTGGGGCATCACAATCATCCCACCTTACAAAGGTGACGTCCTTATCGCGACATGACAATTGGTACATCCCAGTATTGCTAGGCAATGTGGACTCTAAAGGTGGCTCCTGCGAGCTCTAGAGGTGGTTCTCACTGTGCTCATGTAGTGTAGCACTTAGCTCTGCATCGCATTTAGCCCCACACTTCCGACTAACAACTGCTCTGATTCCATTTGTCATACCCCGAGCTCGCAGGCTTGTTAGCTCATGCAAGCTGTAGGACCCATCGAGTGTAACACGCTGTTTGGCTAAATTCACTGCTAAAATCAACTAGCCAATGTTACACTTGAGTCTTGGGCTAACCTATTTAAGCCACTAAATCTCTTCACACTTTCCCGATGTGGGACCAAAGTGTGGGGTGTCACATTTACAATATCTCCAACCTCTACCATTTTTATGATATTTCTTTCTGGATCTATTGGGAAAATTATATCATTGAGAGAGAGAGAGAGAGAGAGAGAGAGAGAGAGAGAGAGAGAGAGAAGAGGAGGAGGAGGAGTTCTAGGGTTTGATATTTAAGAGATCAAGTTGATAGTTTTGATTCCCCGGAGCCTCATCAAACTCTCACTCATTGTGTTCGATATATTTAGATTGTTTCAGCTAGGAGAGTAGCCCTTGGATTGATCTTCTTCACCGTTCTTCATCGAGCTTCTCTTGTACCCTTCAAGCGACGGTTTGTTTTATCAAAAGGGCTATAATATCATTCTTTTCTTTTGAGCTTAATTGTTTGCATTTGGTTTTGCTTTGAAGTTCTTTGGCAGCGTACACAAGTCGGCTAAATTGAGGGTTGGGACTAGGTAGGGCTAGGTATTACTCATTGTGGGAGTTAGGTTAGATGACTGGTTTCAAGTAGATTTCAAGATGTGGTCTTGTAAGCCTACTGGATCGGGTTTGAGATTTAGGAGAACACTTTGCATAATGAGGAACCCCATTCGCCAAAAAGAAGAGCGGACATAGGATTGTTATTCAAACCACTATAAAATCTTATGTATACTTGGTTGGTTGCTCTTGGTGATTATTTTATTACTTTATATTATTAACTTTTATCTTATATATTCTACTACATACTCTGTGTTTTTTCTAAAAAATGGTAGTAATCTTATTCCACCCCCCCTCCCACCCCCCCCGGCGCTTCTCCAGGCTTGCATCTCAGATCTAACAAAAATGAGAGTAAAAGATACTCTTTTCTCTTAAAAGGAGAATAGTCCAGCTCATGTAAAATTTATAATTCAAAAATAGGATATCTAATGATACTTGAACTTTTGTAGAAAGGGATTTAATTAGAAAAGTATGTGTTATTAAAATACTTATCATTTCCTAAAATATTCTTGCAATCAATTAGAACTACAAAGTAATTGAAAAGGAGAGTAATTATCCCTAAATCTTAACAAATTGCCACATGGTGACTTTAGGTAAATCACTAATTGCGACATGGCAACTTTAGGTAAACCACCAATTTCTCTTTATATATAAAAACAATAAACAAATATTAAGCACATGCTCGCATAGATTGGTTTGATTTCTTTGGTTTATATATGCTGGTTTATATGCCCATCGAATATGTTAAGCTACCCTAGTATAATAAGGGAATTGATTGATTATATTTCTTTATAGATTATAACTTACAAATCATCCATTAACTAATATATTAAATACTTATGAAGGAAGAGACAATGAGCACTTCTTTTTGCTATGTTATGAGAAGAAGAGAATGGAGTTTTTGTTTTAATTAGTTAAAGTAGATAGTTTGAGTGGAGGGTTTTTCTTAGATAAATTACAATCTTAAGTTTGAAATTCAAATCAGATAACTTAATCATCAATCTTTTTTTATAAATCTAAATAAAATTTTAAGATTTTTTTAAAACTAGAAAACGACTTAGATTTCAATTAATGCTCATGTTTGGTTCAGTTGTGATTGGGACACAAATTAGATTATCACTTTCCTCTAATGCTCAAAATGGATAGTTGGAAGTTCCACCATCCCCTAGAATCAAGGACATAGAACTTCCCATGACCATTATGCCCTCCTACCTCATGCATTCCCCACACCAATGATGTATTATAGTATTATAATATAATATGTTACATTAAGGGGCCATTTATAACTGTAGAATTTTTGGGGTGTTATTTTTAAAGTTTTGACGGCTATTTGTAATTTTCAAAACTTTCATTGGGGTGGTTGTAAAGTTTTCAGGTGGCTGTTTCATAATTTTCGTAGGGTTATTTGTTATTTATAAAACTTTCAGAGTTTCTATATTTTTTTGGCGGAGTTTGTAATTTTGAAAACTTTCAAGGGGTTGTTTGTAAAATATTTAAGGAGTTGTTTATAATATTTTGAAATTTTCACTGCAGTGTTTATTAATTTAGAGAATGTCATGAGTTTAGTTATAAAAATTTCAAATGACTCTTTGTAAACAATTTCAAGGGAATATTTGTAATTTTTAAAACTTTTAAGGGATTGGTTGTAGATTTTATAGGAGTTTGTTTTTAAACTTTTAGGGCACTATTTATAAATTTTAAACTTCAAAGAGGACTATTCATAATTTTTTTATTGTCTAGGGATTGTTTGTAATTTATGGAATTTAAAGGGGTTAGTTTATAATTTTCTTAATTTTGTGGTGTTATTTGTGATTCTCAGATTTCATAGGGCTTTGTTTATAATTTTTTATTCTTAAGGGGTTGTTTGCACCTTTCATGGGGTTATTTATAAGTTTTAGATTTTTCATGGGGTATTTGTAATTTTTGAAACTTTGAAGAGGTCATTTGTAAAATTTTCAGGGAGTTGTTTGTAATATTTCTAATTTTTAGTGGGGTGTTTGTTATTTTTGTACATTTAGTTGAAAATTTTTTAAAGGGCTGTTTCTAACAGTTTTAAGTAGATATTTGTAATTTTTAAAACTTTCAAGGTGCTGGTTAAAAAAACTTTTAAGAAGTTTTTCATTAAAATTTAGGAGGTTATTTGTAATTTTTGAACTTTTCATAGGAGTTTTTTTTTATTTTCCATGATTATTAGTAACCAATGGATTTTAAAAGAGTTAGTTTATAAATTTCTGAATTTTAGGATGTTATTTATAATTTAATATATTTTTCGGTATTTATTTATAATTTATAAATCTTAAGGGGCTGTTTGCTATTTTTGATTTTTTACAAGCCTATTTGGAATTTTGGATTTATCAAGAGATTGTTTCTTTTTTTCTTTTTTTCTTTTTTTTTTTTTTTATCTCAAGGGATAGTTTGCGGATTTGGAATTTTTTAGAGGGTTGTTTATAGTTCTTACATTTTGAAGGGGGCAATTGATAATTTCTAATCTTGAAATTTTATTTTATATAAATGAGGGATTTGATTAATAGAACTTTTAAATTATAGGTAGTTTTAATTTGAGAAGGATTCTTAGGTAAGGAGGATTGGAAAATAGGGTTTTGATTATTAGAATTTTTGTAATTATAGATTTAATTTGACTTAGGTGAAAATAGGATTAGATGTCAACATATCAATTTCTAATAGGATAGATGGACATGTAATAGTTTTTTTTTTGACACATGGCATGTTTTGAGCCTTCAGGAGTAGTTCACCAATTTATATAAAAAGTAGTGATATGGTTTCTAAGTGTGGATAGTTATAAATCAATTTGGATCACCAAATATTTGATTATTAGAATTTTCTAATTATGAATAGTTTTAATTTGATAGGGATTCTTAATTAGGTGCAGATAACATGTCCACATTCCATCTTCTGATAGGATTGAATGAAGCGTGACTATTTTTTAATATGATAATGTCATGCATTTAGATGACATATGTCAAACTTTCTTGTCTTTGGGATAAATGAGGGATTAGAGAAACTATATCAAATAAAACTTTAATACTTTTTTTAGGATATACAAAAATCTGCCCTAATTTCAACTTTGATATTGTTGTGACATGTTTTCCCCTTGAAATCTTGACTATTTTGTGAGATTTTTTTCCCCTCAAAATTTTAATTGTTTCCATTTCATAGCTGCATTTCCATCTAAACCCTATTACCTTCCTTTACGCAATTGATATTAGGTTTGGAAAAGACCATATTATAACCGAAATAAATGCAATAACACGTGTGCTCAACCTCATTTTAACACATGCAACAGAATCTCGAAGCAAACAAGTATCCAACAATGGTCCTTCAAATTAAACAAAGGCTCAGATACTAATTTGTTAGATTGGAAATGGTCATTAACTAAGATAGAGTTGGGTAATCAATTTGGAGCCAATTAACTAAAAAATATTAATCCTCTTTGAATCATTAGTCTAAATATATTTTAACATTTTATCAGTGTTACTCTTTTCCCAATGTGAGACTAAGTCAAACTTTTTTTTTTCTCTTTTCTTTCTTTATTTCTCTCTAAACTTAAACCCAAACTTTATCGAATGGATGAGAGTCTTTAACAGTTGGAAGTATTGACATTGTATGATTCAAGATTCTCAGGGTGTGGCGTATCCATCCAATTCAATGTGTAAGTTTGACCTAATCACACGTTGCAAAATACTTAAATAAATAATAGTTAAGTATGCTTTGACGGCTCATCTTTTGAGTCAAATTTGATCCAAATAGATTAACCTGCCTCATCTCTATGCATGATTTTTTCTGCCACAATAAAATTCCCTGAGTCAAATCTATGTTTTTAATTTTGCATCTCTATATCGATTATGGATTCAAGAATAAATACGTTGGTCCTTCAATCACCAGACAACACATTTTGTGGGCGCTACAGCGAGTAAAATACTATTCAAGAATTTAATTAAGCTTTCGGCAGGCATACCTCTAGTGATCAGAGCTTGCGAAAGCAATATTGTGGGATGACATCATTCAAGTGATGTCATCGCTCTACTCATAATCAGTGTAGACTCCACCCATTTAAACGAGTCCATACTGCTCCTCTCCTCATAAGTCGCTCTCTCTGTTTCTTAATTTCTAATGGCGGAGCAACTTCTTTCTACGGGAAACAAGCACAATAGCCTACCCGAGAGCTATATTCGACCCGAGGCCGAGAGGCCTCAGCTTAACGATGTACAGAATGATGACAATATTCCGGTCATCGACTTGAGCTGCCCCGATAAACCCCAAATCATCAATCAAGTAGCCCATGCTTGCGAATCCTACGGTTTCTTTCAGGTACATAAATATCTGTACGCAGTCCTTATAAGCTGTATGCTGATTTCAATTCACTCTTTTCTTCTTTGATTCCTATTATAGGTTGTGAATCATGGAGTGTCTATTGAGCTGATGCTGAGGATGACGGCAGTTGCTGCAGAATTTTTTCGACTCCCTGCAGAGGAGAAGATGAGGCTGTATTCCGATGATCCGGCGAAGAAAATGAGGCTTTCGACTAGTTTTAATGTAAGGAAAGAGAAGGTTCATAACTGGAGGGATTATCTCCGACTTCATTGTTACCCTCTTGAGGATTTTGTTCCGGATTGGCCTTCTAAGCCTACTTCATTCAGGTAAAGGTTTCCCCAT
>JBAKGM010000200.1:29527304-29560533 GCA_037177215.1 Asparagus racemosus
GGTTCATCATCCTTCTTTTTATCTTCAATTTGGACTTCATAAGCCATCAAGTTACCAATTAGATTTTCTACGGTGAGGGTAGATAGTCGCCTTTGAAATGACCAACTTCACTGCATTTGAAACATTATTTTCCTACAAGAGGTCTCAATTTAGATCTAGACTTTCCTCCCTTGTCTTTTCCTCGCTCATTGCTTCGTCCTCTAGACAACAATCCCTGCGCTTATTCTTTGTTACCACCAGTAGTCATGTCACTGGTTGCAATCTTTTGAAGATCATCTGTTAGAAGCACCGTTCTAGTCTCACCCATCTTCAAATTGTCTCCTACAAGCATCAGTGTTTGCACCGGGTTCTCATAAGACTTCGCTAGAGACAGAAGTAGTAGAAGCGCCTGATCCTCGTCTTCAACTTTCACATCTATATCTTTTAAGTTTGATATGATCCTATCAAACTTATTAATGTATTCCCGGATTGATGATCCCCCCTCCATCTTGCAAGTATACAATTTAGATTTTAAATAGATCCGGTTCGTTACACTCTTCGTCATGAAGATACTTTCTAACTTCTTCCACACGCCCGCAGCCGCTTCCTCTCCATCTACCAAGAAATCTACATTCCTTTCAAGGCATAGGATAATCGACACATGTGCTTCTAGATCTAGCTCTTTCCAAGCCTCATCCGACATATACTTGTGCTTCTTCTCTTTTCCAGCCAAAGCTTTGTGTAATTTTTACGAAATCAATGAGTTTTTTATCTGCATCCTCCAATAGGAAAAATTATTCATCCCGTTGAATTTTTCAATCTCGAATTTCCCTCTTTGACCGATTTACTGGTAGACGCCATTCTCCGTTTGTATTAAAAGATCCGCTTCTCTCAGAAATTACCAAGCACCACCTCAAACCAGAAGCTACACTACTTTCAATCTGAATAACAGCTCTGATACTAATTGTTGGGCGCAGAGTCAAGCCCACACGTGGCGGAAGCGCCGACGGGGCTTAGCTCACGAAGGAGAAAATCGCCGGAGTGGGTGAAATCGACCAAGGGAAGTCATGCATGGACCCTGAGATTAAGACCAAGCTTAATCTTGAGGGTGGATCTGAGAACCTACAAACAATAGCTAAATCACACAGTAAACAGCAAATATACGAGATTTACGTGGTTAGGCAAACTTGCCTACGTCCACGGGAGGGGTGAGGGGAGATTCAACTATGAAGAACAACACTGACGACTTGTACAAACCACAAGCTCGTCCAAAAAAACTTAATTTTACCCAAGAGATTTTTTACTCAAGAGAAATTGACCTCTCTCTTGTAGAATCTCTCCAAGGATTTTTCTTTCCTTTTTCTCTTTTCTCTCTCCACTTTCTCTCTCAACAAATCCTAGGTATAAGTCCCTATTTAAAGAGAATTAATTAAGAACAATTTGTTAAGCTAACCGATGTGGGACTAAAATTTAGTTGTTTTTTTTAGATTTGCTACAAGAACCTCAGGCTCCTGTAGTAGCTTGCTACAGGAACCCGAGTTCCTATAGTCGTTCCCAGGATCCATCTTTTTCTTGTTGAACTGTTTGTCCATTTCTAGGTAAGAAGAAATCCGTATTCTTGGTGTGGGGTCTGGCATACATAATCTCCATCTTGCATATCTTAAACTTGGATAGTTAATACATCTTAAAATTAGCTAACTACCACTCTACCTAGGATATGCTAGCTCATGCATCTAGGACCAGACAGATCATATCATGTAACAGGACTAGTGTTGCTTATGCGTGCATGTATCTTGCAAAGACTTAGTGAAGTCAATGAAAAAGTATTAAAATAAGAGTGAATCTTCCTGAAATGTTCTTCCTTTAGCTTGAAACTTCTTCGTAAGCTAATCATCCCGAGAATCATTCTTGATAATCATTCATCTCAAAGTAGGTGGTGCAAACGGTAGGAATACAGTTCAAATATAATATTTATTATATCAATATCCATTTAATTATTAATTATGGATATAGATATTCATATATATATGAGAAAATGAGATAATATTAAAAAAATAATTTGTATGATATAAAAAGTTCATTAATATACATTTTTGCACCCTCAAAGACATTGAAATATGCCCCTTGATAGTTAATTAGACAAGGCTTTTAGTTCCAAGCTTGAGAATCTTTCAACGCTTTCTTTGTCGACGGCGTAATTGTGGCTAGTGCAACATTGACACCGACTTCTCACCGAAATTAATAACATTAACTTTTTCATAAAATCGTGGCTGCTTGTTCGTCACGCAGGTACGCCACACGTCATCTGCCTCTAAAAGTCCTTGACCTTGGCATGTGCACGCACATGCCCAATCACATGCGAGATGCATATCTGGGATCTTTGCCAAACAAGTTCTAATCAAATAAACCTCAAACATCCATCTTAGGACCGGTTTAGTTGTGATATTTTTGCGTGAAATGCATGGTAGCTGTCAAGCTACAGTGTATTTCATGTGTTTACTCTGTTTAGTCGTGTTGTTAAGAAGCTGGCATGACAGTGAAAAAACGTAGGCGGCAGCACCTGACTAATTCTCATCAAAATAATGTATTTTTAGCTAATTTTACTGTAGCTGTAAGGCTTAGCTGGATCAAGCATTTCAGCGCTACGGTGCATTTCACGTGTTTCAGTACAAGGGAACTAAACATGCCCTTAAAACGTGGGTGTTTTATCTCACATAACCATCATAGATGTGTACATGACTGACACAGATAAAAAATATCTCTAAGGCCATGTTTGGATATCTTAGGGGATAATGAAAGTTAAGGAGACTAGTTGAGAGAAGAAAAGAGAAGGTAAAAGAATTCTCTTACTTTAGGTTCCACCATAATTTGGAGGGGAACAAGTTTTGCATTGTTTGGGATGAACTTAGGGGAACCAGGAGGAACACTCTACCCTCTAAAAGGATTCCCAAACAGGATAAAATAAGGTGAATGATTTCTCCTAAATTCCATTCTCATATATTCCCCTTAATCCAAACACACTATAAATGAGTTGCGAGCGTATAATCAGTTGGCTTATACAATACTGACAATTGTTGGTGCTTGACTTGATCACAGAGAAGTCGTGAGTACTTATTGTAAGGAAATCCGACAACTGGGCTTCCGTCTACTTGGGCTAATATCTCTAAGCTTGGGACTAGAAGAGGACAGCATAGAGAGAGTTCTCGGTGAGCAAGAGCAACATATGGCCATAAATTACTACCCACAGTGCCCTGAACCAGAACTCACTTATGGATTGCCAGCACACACGGATCCAAATGCACTCACCATCCTTCTTCAGGACCAGACTGTCGCTGGCCTGCAAGTCCGTAGGAATGGCCTTTGGTTTGCCGTTGATCCTCACCCTAATGCTTTTGTTATCAACATCGGTGACCAATTGCAGGTAAACAAATTTTGATTACAGTAGGTAGATCTAGTGTGTCTCTCCATGCTCTTTGTTGATGTGTCACTGATGTGCTATACATCTAGATCATTAATAATTATAATCTTGACATGTAATTGGTGATCTAGTCTTGAATGTGTGTCATGTGTTTTTCAAACATTTAGAAATTTCATGCATCAGTTTTTTATAAATTAAAAAATGTATAATAAAATTACTTGTCAGGATCCACGTTATAAACATGGACGCGGTATTAGACTTCAAAGATAGCACAGTATATATACATACAACTCTTAATTTCTTTTAATAAAGACTAAAAACATGCATGTGACATTGCATATCATGTCACATATGAATTCAAGAGACTAATCACGTCATTCTAAGAGTAGTATTAAAATTAATTTTTTTTTCCTATTTGAAACTAAAAATGAACCTCTTACAAAATATTTCAGGCATTAAGTAATGGAAAATATAAGAGCATTTGGCACAGAGCCGTCGTAAATTCAAATAAAGAGAGAATGTCCATTGCCTCCTTCCTTTGTCCATGCAACTCTGCAGTCATCAGCCTGCCAGCGAAGCTCACCAACGATCAGAATCCTGCCATTTACCGGAGCTATACTTATGACGAGTACTACAAAAGGTTTTGGAGCAGGAACTTGGATCAGGAGCACTGTTTGGAGCTTTTCAAGAGAAATTAGCTTTTTCTCTTCCATTCCGTTTTTTCCCCTAGTTACATAAAGGGTTTTTTTCTTAAAAAGCACCTTAAAATAGAGTTATTTTATAGAAACCAGCTTTCATTTTTAATTTATATATAAATCACTTTGGGCATGACTTTTTGATCCAATCAACCACCTCCTAGTTAAAGTTTTATTAAAAATTCAAAAATAACCTTAAAAATGCATGTTTAAGGTACGTGACTTGTATCCTAAATAGAGCTTAACATTAACAAAGTGAATATGAGTTTCTAAGGATATTTTTGGACTTTTAACGAAAATTTTAATTGAGAGGTGGTTGATTGGATCAAAAATCCACTTTAAAATAATTTACATACAAATTAAAAATGAAAGGTGGTTTTTGTATTGTAACACTATGTGGGACTATATATATGCTCGCAATGTATTTGTCTTTCTTTATCAAATTTAATGTTAAATCAAATTCAATGTCTTCATCAAATTTAGTACTAAGCATACATGTGGCATTTTGGAATGTTGTAATTTTTTTCTTAAACAAAAAGTAGTCCAATCTTGAAATTAATGAATTTTGAACCAAACTCATGAGACGAACTACGAGACAAAGTGATGTGTCATTATGATTGTCATTTATCTTAGTTTGAATTTTAACATAATAACATGCATCACTATGTCCTATGGTTGGTCCCATAAAATTTGGATATGTTAGGTAATCTATCAAAAACTGGGATAGGATCATTCTTGGCCCAAGTTCATCCTAAACTAAATTTAGTTTTGACCAGGGGAGGGGTGGTCCAAACTAAATTTACTTTAACTAGTATAGTGCACGTGATTTGCACAAAAGCATACATGTTTTATTTTATGTTTTTCAATTTTTGTGTTGGCCGCAAAATAATAAAATGACTTGTATAGCAATATAAATTCTGAACAAATATTATTTTTTTAAATGAATAAATTGTACGTTGAAACTGTGGATAAAGAACTGTATGATTAATTATTATAGTTTGGATAATTTTTATATTGATTCATAATTTATTAAAATAATTATAATATATTAAATAATTTCTTCTCTTTTAAATATAATAATATTATTATACATAGCATAACTATAATACTATTAGAACATTTTAATTTCATAATTAGTTTATTACACTATTAGCAAATAATTTACTAAATTGTAAAATTACAGTGTAATTTATTAATTTAAAAAAATACTATTAAAATCAATATACTATTAATACTGTTATAATTACAATAAATACAAATTGTTTTTCATACTATTATTATACTTTTAAAAGGTTAATAAGATAAAAGGTAACAGATAGTCCTCCATAAGAGGTGAAAACCAAAGGCACAAAGTATAAGCGTAATGAATTTAGAATTTTAATATTATGCGAAGATAAATTAGGGATAAATTTCAAAATTTCTATTAAATAACATAATTAAATAATAAAATAATAGTGTGACCAAATGTTTTGAAAAAGTGAGGAAATGCATAATTAATACGAGGTTATATATAAGTAGTGAATGATTAATTACAACTAATGACATATTTGAGAGTTATTAAACTTAGAAGGGCAAAAATGGAAATCAAAAGTTTTGACAAGGCAATCCTCTTTTATATGTAATATAGATTGGCATTTTTTGGCCTACAAAAATTGGGTAACTTTGCCCAATATATTTGCCAACTAAAATAGCACCCAAAACTTGGTCAGGTTAAGTCATAGTCCACTTTTAGAGGAAAGTGGATTATCAAACACATCTTGTAGGTCTAAAGGAAAGTACTCTCTAACTTTCTCCAAGCTTACCTAGTGGCTCATACTTCACTTTTGTGTAATTATGACATAGTAAATTCAAATTTGTCACGAACTCCTTGGCTATATCTTGTATTGGATTATGTTGATACGGGGAAATTAGTGTATGGTTTAGAAGAGGTAAGGATGATTTTGGAGTCCCTTAGAGGGTGTTTGGGTGAGCTTATTCTTTGAAGATTATAAGTTATGCTAGCTTTTACTGGCTTTTAGATTTTACGATAAAAATACGATAAAAATTGTTTAAGCAGAATAATAATTTTTTAGTCAAACCTAGCTTACTTAGATGAGCTTATAAGTTAGTTTTTTAAAAGTTGGGGTATACCAGCTTTTTAAAATGGGTCTTATAAGCTAGCTTATTTGATATTTTACCAAAAATGTAGATATTAAAAAGCTAGCTTAAAAGCTAGTTTGACCAAAAAATAAGCTTCCCCAAACACCCTCTTAATCTTCTCTGATAGCTGATCGTTTTAATGGTGTTGAACTATAGTTCCCTGCATAGAATAACAGAGGTTAGAGGCCCCTGAGGTTATTTCCTCTGGCGTGCCTTTCGATGTTTAAGTCAGTGACTAGTCTGATAATGTGAAGAAAAGCAGAATGTAGGTTTTAAGATATTTTGTGCGTACCTTAGATAACAAAGATGATGCTATTTATAGGAATCTTGTGAGGGCATCTTGGTCACCTGATCGACTAATTGATCTAACATTGTGCCATTACTTTACACGTGTCTGTAGCCGATTGGTAGAAGGTAGAGAGTTGTACCCATCGCATTCAATACGATGGTCACTGTAGACTGTTAAAAAATCACTGCAGATAGTCAATCCTCATCAAGTACAAACAATGAAGGTCACAATGTAAAGACTTTCAGGAGACCACAATTCTAGGATTTTCTACAGCAATTAACGAAGGATACAATCTAACAACCTTCATGCTAGCCAATGGGAATCCCAATTTCAACGGTCTTCATGAACACCAACAAGAGTTACAATCAATGACTCTCAGGCTTCAAGAAAACATGGCAAAGATCACAAGATGATGATCTTTGAAAAGAGATTACAAATTGATGGTCTCTTTGATTAAAAACTATCGCGGTACTAAGTTCAAAATGCGTGGCTCACCACCGCGTTTCCAAGCTCAAAACGCATGGCTCACCACCACGTTTCCAAGGTCAAAATGCGTGGCTCACCACCGCGTTTCCAAGCCCAAAACACGTGGCTCACCACTGCGTTTCCAAGGTCAAAACGCGTGGCTAACCATCGCATTTCCATGCTCAAAACGCATGTCTGCCCCATGTTCTAAATCCAAAACATGAGCATCGCCCATCATTTCTAGCACTTCACGAGGAAGAGAAGAAACTTGTTAAAATAAGTTGTTTCAAAATCGAAATCCACCACTAACTAGGGGTGTTTGCTGTGCCATGGGCACCCATGCAGCAGCGCTGCCAGTCATTCCAGCCACCGGTGTGCTAGAAGCAGTCACTGCGGTCTTCTTGGATTTTGCTGCAGATCTCTTGGGAGACATTCTCATCAGAGTTGAATGAAAGAAATTTCGTCAGAAGATCTGAGAACAAAACTTCGTTTGCCGGAGATTCGAGAACAAGTTTTCTTGTTTTAGAAAATGAAAGTCCGTAAGACTTTTGATTTGACCCAAGGGTCAATTTATAAGGCCGCTAGCCTGTCAACTCTGCACTAGATTTTAGGCAAAAAAATCCCGCCCAAACGTGATCTTCACGTTCACACCCAGTCGGTTCGTCCTCAGGACAAAATGGGAGGCTCAACTTCGCGTTCCAATTTCAAAAAAGAAAAAACGAGGCTTTGCCTCGCATTTCAGTTGAAAACGTGGAGATGATCCCCAGCGTTTCCAAAGATCGAACGCGAAGCTGAATTTCGCATCTCAAAAGCAAAAAGCCACGGTCTGCCTACACGTTTAAAAGATAAACGACTAGCATGGACAAAAGCAAAGTGCAAATCTCTTAAACTAGGAGTAATACCTTCTCAGAGTCAGACAAAGAAGAATTCCAAAGTATTCTGAAAATTCATTCCGATCAACTGCAAACTTTCGAAAGCTTTGGAGGGGGTTCTGTAGGCTGTCTAAAAATCACTGCAGATAGTCAATCCTCATCAAGTACAAACAACGAAGGTCACGATGTAACAACTTTTAGGAGACCACAATTCTAAGATTTTCTACAGCAATTAACGAAGGATACAATCCAACAACCTTCACGCTAGCCAACGGGAATCGCAATTTCAACGGTCTTCACGAACACCAACAGGAGTTACAATCAATGACTCACAGGCTTCAAGAAAACATGGCAAAGATCACAAGATGATGATCTTTGAAAAGAGATTACAAATTGATGGTCTCTTTGATTAAAAATACGGAGCTCACCACCACGTCTCCAAGCTCAAAACGTGGGGCTCACCACTGTGTTTCCAAGCTCAAAATGTGTGGCTCACCACCGCGTTTCCAATCCCAAAACACGTGGCTCACCACCGCGTTTCTAAGGTCAAAACGCGTGGCTCACCACTGCGTTTCCAAGCTCAAAATGTGTGGCTCACCACTGCGTTTCCAAGCCCAAAACACGTGGCTCACCACCGCGTTTCCAAGGTCAAAACGCGTGGCTCACCATCGTGTTTTCGTGCTCAAAATGCGTGGCTCACCACTGCGTTTCCAAGCTCAAAACGCATGGCTCACTACTACGTTTCCATGCTCCAAACGCGTGGCTCACCATTGCATTTCTAAGCTCAAAACGCATGGCTCACCCCGTGTTCAAAGTTCAAAACGAGGGGCTTATCCTCGCGTCTAAAGTCAAGAACGCGAAAGACACCCCCGCGCTCAAATCTAAAATGCGAGGGTCATGACCCCGCGTTATAATTTTGAGCTGAAGACGCAAGGGTCACTCCAGGATGCGAAATTCGCGTTTGACTCATTCAAACACGATCTAAACAGTTCCAAAACTATTTTGCACGATTTGGGGGCATAAAACCCTCATCAAGAAGAGTTTTAAGGGGTCAGTTACACCCCTTAAACTTCTATAAATAACTGAAAAATCAGCTGAGGAAAGGAGGGACTTCCACTTGCAAAAGGAGAGGAAAGGAGAGGCTTTTGCTTTTTCAACTCCCACTTGGTCCGAGACCTCCACGAAGAAGAAAGGAGAGTTTGAGTTTTCAGAACTTGTTTTGCAAGTTCTTTTCAACGTTGTTCCACGAGCCAAGACAGTCGGATTGCCAACAGGATACAAGATTCAAGCTCCCATCGCTACTGTGAAGAACCCAACCTTAAACCAAAGGGAGGATCTTTGCTAATCTTTCCTTCTTTTGTAAATCGGGATAACCGATAAGAGAGTTTGTGAGGAGAGAGAGAGAGAGATTGTAAGTCTTTCTTCAGTAAAAGAATCAATACAATTCATTTTTCCTCCATTTTTCCTTTTAATTTTTCTGACGAACAAAAAGATGGCAACTCTGCTGAGGACAAACTTCACTGATGAAGAAGTGGTGGTGCAATCTGACGTTCAGCTCATTAGAACAACAGTGAAAACTCTAATTGTAGAGTTCGACCAAGCAAAGTATGAAGAATTACTTTCTTCCAGATCCCTTAGCCCCAAAGCTATGTGTAAGATCCGTAAAGTCTCGAAGGAGACTAAGGCCCCAAGTGCAGCCAATTCATCAAAGGGAGACTCCCTTAAGCTAGATTGCTTGAACCGTCTCTCCTCTAAAGGAGAGGGTTCTGTCTTGGAGGAACTCGTTGATCGAGTTAAGGTTTCTACACTCGAGCCAAAATCAAAGGGTTCTGGTCGTAAGAGGCCTCTTGAGGCAACAAATATGGTCATTACAGAGGATGACATTGCCACAAGAGACTTGAAACAGGCTAGGAAGAATGCTGCATAACAAAGGAGAAGATCCCAGTGACGAGCACAACTCCGAGAAAGCTGATCTCTCTACCAACTCGAACTTCTTGTTTGTGAGCCAAAACGTGAGCCTCGCGTTTCTGAGCCCAATCGTGAACTTCGCGATGGCCAAATAGAACGTAGCCTTCAATGGCGCGTTTTACAAACAAAACGCGGGTCTCAAATCCGCGCTCAGCAATCACAAGCGACCCTCAAAGGAGCGTTTTCCCAACAAAATATGACCCTCAGGGGAGCGTTTCCAATATAAAACGCGGACACCACATCCGTGTTCCACAACCAAAACACAATCTACAAAGAATCATTTAACAAATAGAACGCGGCTCTTAAGGCTGCGTTCCTACAACAAAATGCAGCCCTCAAGGGCGCGTTTCACCAATAAAACACGGACCTCAAGTCTGAGTTAATCAAACAGAACACGACCCTCGCGTTTACACCACAAGACGCGACGAGAGTCGTCGTGTTTGGAAAAATGAACGTGGATTTAAGATTCATGTTAATCCAGAGCCAACCTAATCAAATGATGAGAGGACGGTTCCTTGTCAAACCACCAATCCAGTAGTCAACATTCCTCAAGTTTCTAATTTGAGAGAACTATTGTCAAGAGGAAGATCAACGCAACAAATCGCTCATTCGTGTCAATGCGAACGATTGATTGCTACGGTCCTCTCGGAATGTCAATGTTGTGCACCGCTACCTAGACAATCGGTTTTCGATCGATTGACTAATACAGCTCCGTTCAAGAAGCAAAGACTATTCCACAACAAGAAGACCTCAGAGACTGAATACCCCGAAGTTACCATTAATGTGGTCAGCAAAGGGAAGTCATTAGCTTCCAGTTCGAATGAAACAGATACCAACCGTTCCTTAAGTGTTAGAGAAATCTCGGATAAATTTGAAGGAATTTACCAGCACACCCGACCACGTTCCTGTCAATTATCAGAAGCTAGCCAAAGGGATAGGGCCTGACGACGAACACTCAGCCATTGCAGATCCCCAATCTTCCTATTCTTTCGTGGAGCATGAGAGCGCTATCTATACGACGGAGAATACTGAAGATCTCAAGAAGAGCCTTGAAGAGTATCAGGCTGTGATGCAAGAAAATATGCGATCACAACAAGAGTCCATTGATCAACTTCGAGATATGATGGCTCAAATTGTTGCGGATTGAGCTCAATTTCAGATGTCCGGCCTAATACCTCAACCAGAATCATCACGAAGGAGGGGTCAATCTTCAAAGCAGAAAGAAAAAATGGATGAGATCTCTGATCAAGAAGCTCATCACATAGAGTCTTCATCTGAAGAAGAAAAGAGGGCTGGGAATGAACAAAATCCTCAATCAGCCAAAATAGATGAATTTGAAGCTCGTCTCAACGCTATTGCTAACAGAAGCGAGCTACAGGACGAGAGAGTTGTTAGGCCTTATCCCGCTGAATGGGGCGCGGCTCCTTACCCTCCAAAGTTTAAAGCCCTGACCTTGCAAGCCTTTGATGGCACGGGATGACCAAATCAGCACATTTATTACTTCAAGTCACAAGCTGGAGATGTAATATCAAATGATGCTATACTAACCTGACTATTCATTGGCACTCTCAAGAGAGTTGCCTTTGAATGATTCATGAAACTTCATGCCGGATCCATTCGGAAGTGGGCGGATTTAGAAAGGCTGTTTTTAGCTAGATTTTTCGAGGATGACACTGAGGTCTCTGTTCCTACCCTCCTCGCCACTAAACAAAAGATAGGAGAATCAATCAAAACTTTTGTGGAAAGATTCTGCAGTATGGCCTTACGATGTCAGTCAGGGATGACACAAGCCACATTGGTGGAAACCTGTCAGCATAACTTACAAACCCACCTTTTGGCTCAAATAGGAGTCGCGAAGTGCCGTTCTTGGAAATAATTAGTTTCTCAGGGAGAACACACAGAAGAAATTGTTGCTCGAATTAAAGCTGAAGAAATAGGAAGGCAAGAGCAACCAGCGCCACTGGTCAAAGTAATGCCCCTCGACCAAGAAGAAAAGATATTCATGCCGCCGATACCAGTATTCGAGCTTCGCCGGTAAAACAAGGCAAGCCATCGAGTCAACCAAGGCTGGCTAAATAATATTCTTTCAAAGAGGATAATGTTGATACTCTATTTCAGCTACTTTGGAAGAATAATAAATTAAAGCTCCCAGAAGCAAAGAGGCCTGAAGAAGCAGGGAAGGCAGATGACCCCAATTACTGTCGATATCATAGAATGTTCGGACACCCGACGAAGAAATGCTATATCTTTAAAGATATTCTGCAAGCACTGGTTGATGCCGATGTGCTCAAACTGAAACCAGAACAGAAGACCGTGTCCACTAATATGACGTCGGTCCAGTTCAGAGATTTCCCACCTGTAGCAACTCCTAATGGTGTCATTCCCTTTCCCAAAGGAGAACTACATCTGAAGAACCTTGACCAACATGTCCAAGAAGGTAGAGGTTTGGTATCCCATACTACTTCGAAATGGGAAGTAACATGGGTCCATCCTAACCTGATTGGAGATCAACAGTGGATGGAAGTATCATCAAAAGAAAAGAATAAGGCTAAATCTTCTAATATGATTAGTCCGTCCATAAATGAAGATGACACTGACTTGGTCCCTCTTACCGATTTGGAAAAAGAAGAGACTATTTTGGCTACTGACCAAGAAGCGGATCCAGAAGTAGGCACGAGGTCGGGAGAGACATACTTAAAAATATATGATCAAATCACCTAGGAATCTAGAGAACAAATCGATGAGGCAAGGGGTTCTATCCCAAAAAGCCAATCGATAAGGGAAAGCCAAAGGAGGCTTGGTACAATAAGAACCTCCTACAGCAAGAAGTGGGGACATCAAGTAGACCGTTCTATTTCGATGTTTTGGCGCAGTTGGCCAACATTCCCACTAGAATCACTTTTTACGAGCTCCTGAGGTTATCCAAGTCCACAAGGGAAGCTCAAGTTGAAGCTTTAACGGATACAGAGAGCTCTATTACACAAATTCCTGTACTCCCAGAAGCTACTTGTGTACAATGTTTGCAAACCATTCAAAATCTACCATGCATATCATTCACACAAGAAGATATGCAAATCAAGTATAAGCACGATAGACCTTTATACTACACGGGGCACATCGGATCTTCAGAGATTAGCCGAGTTCAAGTGGATTCAGGCTCTGCACTCAGCATAATGCCATATAGGGTCATGCAAGTTTTGGGAATTCCATACCATCGTTTGAATTCTACTCAGACTACTATCTTTGGTTTTAATACCAACAGCTCACGACCCTTGGGTAAAATCAAGCTTAGGTGTCAAATTGGGGATCTCAAGTCAGAAGTGACTTGCTATGTCATAGACGCGGACACGTCCTATAATATGCTATTAGGACGACCTTGGATTCACGCGAATCGAATTGTCCCATTGACTCTTCATCAAGTGATGAAACATGTTGATAAAGAAGGAGAAGTCAAGACTTTGATAGCTGAGAAGCAGCCATTCAAGGGGGTGGAAAGCTATCATACTGATTCAGTCTTCTACTTGAACGTCCCAGAACTCGAATCGTCAAAACTAGTTATTGATAGCGGCAACGAAGCGGATATAGAGCTCGAACTTGAGGAAGAGTGTCCGTGGGAGCTGAATGTAACGAGCCCTAGTAGGCTCATTAATAAAGAAGATGTACTGAGTGAGGGCGAGTGGTACATTAACAAAGATTTCAATTTGGTTTACTTGTCTGATGTCTCATCTGCATGTGAAGAAATAGATACAGATGCAAGATCGGAGCCATGGCATGCGTTATATGGCAAAAAATCGCTAGACTTGCTACTTAAAACATCTTTCTCGACATTCGAAAGAATGGAGGACGTGCGAAAGGCATTTTTTATGGTCCCGTCTAAAAAGAAAGGCCAGAAGCTAATTTATTTTGGAAGAGTTGACTCTGAAATACTCAACCCAGAAAGTTCAGAGGAAGACGAAGTGATTCCTCAATTCCAATATTATGAGTCAAATGCTCACCACATAATGAAAAGCATGGGTTATGACTTCGGTAAACAAGAGGATTTAAACTTTGGAAAAGGAAGACGGACCTCGATTCAATATACTGTTCCTGAAGGTAAAACCCAAGATTACTACCATAAGACCCGAAGAGGGCTAGGGTATATAACAACACCCTCTCCTTCAGAAGATGAAGTAGGTCACTACCTCGGGCAAGACCCTTCATCTAGAACGTCATCATGGGATTCTGACGTAAGTGTTGGAGCAGTCTTCGGAGGCTTGTCTGTAAACAAGGCCTCGACCAGTCATCCAAGCAACGAGGAAGATGCCAATGAGGATTGGATTCAATCACCCGATGATCCTTGGATTAAACGTCATGACATTTTGTGGGATGCATGTTTCGAACAACGAGAACCACCCACCGAAGACAAGGTGATCCAAATAAATATGGGAGGTGAAACCAATCCCAAACCAATCTTCATAAGTGAAAGTTTGTCGCAGTATGAGAAAGAAGACTAGGTGTCCCTTGTTTGAGAGTTCATTGACGTCTTTGCTTGGAACTATGAAGATATCTGGGCTCGATCCAAAAATAGCCATGCATCGTCTTAATATTGACCAGAATGCGAAACCTATTAAGCAACATCAACGTAGGTTTCGTCCAGAAATTATGGAAGCAATCATAGAAGAAATCTAAAAGCTCATTGATTCAAGCTTCATTAGAGAAGAACAACACCCAGATTGGGTGGCCAATATTGTTCTTGTACCCAAGAAAAATAGAAAGATCTGAATATGCAACGATTTTCGTGATCTAAACACGGCATGTCCAAAAGATGAATTTTCGCTCCCCATTACGTATGTTATGATTGGCAATACCTGTGGGTATGAGAGGATGTCTTTTATGGATGGATTTTCAGGATATAATCAAATCAAAATGTACCATGAAGATGCAAAGCACACGGCCTTCAGGACACCATTGGGGGTATTTTGTTACACTTAATGCCCTTCGGTTTGAAAAATACCGGAGCAACCTATCAACGTGCAATGAATACAATTTTTTATCAACATTTACGCAACAAGATCGAATGCTACATAGATGACATTGTTGTGAAGAGCTGAAAGAAAGATGATCATCTTTCAGATTTGAAGATCATGTTCGACATCATGAGATCACATCAACTGAAAATGAACCCTACAAAATATTTCCTAGGAGTATCTAGTGGAAAAATCTTGGGATTCATAGTTATATCCCAAGGGATTTCTCGTGATCCAGAAAAGATTCGCACCATCCAAGAAATGTCGCCACCAAGGACCATTAAAGAGCTCAGAGGCCTACCAAGTAGGCTAGCGTACATCCGAAGATTCATATCAAATCTTTCGAGTCGGTGCCAACCCTTCTCCAAATTAATGAAGAAAGGGGTTTCATTCATATGGGATGAAGGTTGCCAAAAGGTGTTTGAAGAAATCAAGACATATCTCACGCAATCGCCAGTCCTCGTGGCCCTGGTATCAAGAAAACCATTCCTGTTATAAGTAAGGGCCATGGACCACTCTCTTGGAGCCCTGCTAGCTCAGAACGATGACCAAGGACGTGAACAAGCAATCTATTATATTAGCCGAACCATGAGCGGGGCTGAACATAGATACAATCTGGTAGAAAGAGAATGCTTGGCCTTAGTATTTGCCGTCCAGAAAATGCAACACTATTTGGTCGGACAAACAATACATGTCATTTCCAATGTAAATCCTCTGAGGGTACTCATGACAAAACCTTCTTCGTTGAATTTCTGTTTAGCAAAATGGGCAATACTCTTATCACAATACGACATGAGATTTATGTCACAGAAGGCTATTAAAGGACAGGCCTTTACAGATTTCTTAGCAGACCATCTAGTCTCTGATCCTTCCAAGCCGCATGAAGATTTACCAGATGAGATCGCTGAAGCTTGCATAACTCAAGAGGTTATTCACGTATAGAAGCTATTCTCTGATGGAGCATCTAGCGCAGGACCAGAAGGAGGAATTACAGCTGATGTATGGGTTGTACTCATCTCCCCAAACGGTCATGTGATCCCAAGGGGGTTTTCCTTAATTGAGCCATGCATTAATAATGTAGTAGAGTATAATGCTTTATTATTAGGAATGCAACTAGCTGAGGAAATCAACATTCGTTACCTCGAGGCTTCTGTTGATTCTCAACTTATCGTGAATCAAGTTCAAGGAGAATATGAGGTACGCAATGAGGATTTAATCCATTATCATTCAGCGGTCCTAAAATTAGCCCGAAAGTTCGAAGGCTTCTTCATAGGATACATTCCGCTGTAGGCGTTGAAAATCACTTATCCGTACCCAAACCAGACTCGTGACAGTGGGTTCACAACCGACGACCCATCAAGTGATGCTACCAAGAACCGCTGACAACATAACTGCGCCACAAAATGCATAAAGTGAGTCGACGAACGCATGAAGTGAGTCGGCAAGGCGTATAAGTTAACAAAGCGACGTATCGTGGAATAAATCCAGTGATGAAGCTTCAGGTCAGCGAGATTCGACAAGGGGAGTTGACCGGACTTGAACGACGACGAGACAGAATTAACTAGACTCAAGCAACGATAGAACTACGCCAATCGGATTGCAGAATCAACATAACAATCAACCGAGTTTTGATTCAGCACAACCGGACGAAACGAGCTCGGATAGAATAGCAGACGAACACCAGAATGGAAGAGAAGCTCCAAATGAGCACCTCAGCACGGCTGAGGCACCATTTGGTGCCTCGGCCACAGTGCCGAGGCACCAAATGTGCCCAGCCACAGAATCCCCCCCTCACCTATAAATAGAGAGGGGTCTTCATTTGAAGGGGTGGGAAAAAGTTAGATTTTTGGGAGTTCTCAGGCAAGATCTACGAGAGCATTTGCACAAATCCGAGCAACCCCGGCGAGCTTTCTTCCTCGACAATCAATTTCCTCTGGATCCAAACTTCGTTTTGGTCTCGAGAAGAGCTGTGAAATCGCTTGGTCGATCTCATTCGCTAGGGCTATTATTTCCTTCGTGAAATAACTCCTTTTGTTCTAGATCTGATTCAGATCTGAATTTCCCCACGTAAAAAAGGAGGGATTTTTAGATCTAGATTCAAATCTCATTCTTCAACAATCGGCAACGTAAGGATCTAATCACACAGCGGTCCACAGACAAAGACTCTGGCATAGGCGAAGAACCCACGCAAGTAGGAGACCGAAAAATAGGATCCTACATTTGTTCAACGAGAGTTGTAATTTTCCTTTTCACTGTAACAAGGTCTTATAAAAAGACTTAGTTTTATTTTTATTTTAAATCCGTTGTATTTTCATCGAGCTGTTATAGATTTGAAAGCAATGAAAAAGAAACTGACTTTTGGCGTGAACAGGATGCAACTGCTCTGGAGGCTAATGCATGTAGTTCGTGTGAATTTGACACGCGTGGCACTTTTGAGCGTACTCAATCACTTCATTGACCATTATTGGCCAGACGTACCCCATTCTCCTGATACGATCATAGAGCTTGGGACCAGGCTGGTGTGCGCCACATTCGCCTTCATGTGCTTCCCGAAAGACTTCTGCTGCCACTTTGTTTGAAAGGTATCGGAGTAGTAAGCCATCATACCCGCGACGATATAACGTTTGGGTTTCTATATCGTAGAAGAACCTTAGGGCTCTCCATTGGATGGATTCTCTCTCCTTCATGTCTTCTGGCAAGATACCGTACAAAACATAGTCGATTATGGGGAAACACCAATCTCGGGGTTCCAATCTGGTTTAGGTGGTGTATACTTCTTTGATAACAACCCCCTTTCTCCCTCTACCTTATCATATATCGGCACGAACAACTGATGAGCTCTGACCGTGACTAATTGCTCAGTCACGGGAGATTTTGCCAAAGACACTACTAACGCCGCCAATGCATCTACGTAAGCATTCTGAAGGCAGAATGTACTCGATGAAGAACTCTTCAAACGAGTCTACCATTTCAATGGCCGCCTAGTGATACAGAATTAGATCCGAATTCCTGACTTCATAGTCTCCACGGATCTGCTTGACTATGAGTTGTGAATCGCCGAAGGCTTCGAGATCTTCGACCCCCAGCTCCTTGGCGAAATTGAGCCCAATAAGCAACACATTGTATCTGGCCACATTATTGGAGTACAGCTTAGTTAGAGAGAAAACCCGAGTCATCACAAGCTTCCCTGGGAAAACTAAGACAACTTCAAAAGAAATCTTAGAACATCTAGGGGTATTTGCCATTCGGGTTACAAAGACTTTTATTTAGATAATTTTGGGTAATAACCCCTACATTGATCAAGGCCTGGATTTTGTCTGTGAGATGGTAGCACGCCTTCGTTGGGTGGTGCACCGCTCTGTGGTACTCACAGTATTTTAGATCATTGGTCCTCTGTGCTTCCTCTTGATCGTGGATCGGAGGTAGCTTGATCTTGTTATTTTCCAAGAGGTATTTGAAAATACTAAGAACCTCGTCTTTCTTGAAAGAATAGACTTTGGAGAATTTTGAAGTCTTCTGCTTCTGCAGCTTGCGATGCTCGCTGTTGGACAGTTTAGTTTGTATCCATAGCTTTCGCCTGCCCTTTCCCTTTGCCGCGTGGGACGAAATTTTGTTTGTGAGCGTATGCTGATTGCTGGCCTTTAGCTGCCTTTTTCATCTTAAGGAATCGCTCGGCCTACTCCCCACGCAGCTTTAAATCCTTCCAAGTCTTGGATGGCACTGTTCCCATCGCTTCTAGCACATCCAACGACAGGTTGTTATAGCAGGTTTGGAGGATAAATTCCTCAGTTATAGGATCCCGGCAGTTCATCGCCTTATTCCAGAACCATTTGACGAAGGTATCCACCATTTCTCCGTCTTTTTGCTTTTTGTCAAGTAACGTCCTGATGGATATCTCGGTGTCATCGTCGAAGAAGTTAGAGAGAAACATGGACTACATATTATCCCAGGTGGTAACGCTTCAGGTTTGAGACAGCGTTACCAATCAAAGGCAGCTCCTCGAAAGGTGCCAACGAATGGCCGAACCATTAGAGGCTCGTTTCTAGAAATCAGTCTCAAGTGAGACTTGAAGTAAATCAAGTGTTGAGTGGGGTACCCTTTCCGTCGAACGGCGTGAAGTTGATCAAGCTGAACTTTGACGGATACGGGATCGACTCCCACTCCCTGGGGTAAGGACACGGTATTCCCCTTTTTTTGATTTCTTGAGTGGAGATCAATGTGTTGATCTTACTCTCGAGATCTTCGATTTTCTCATTTTCTTGGACTGCGTTGCCACTAGCATTTTCCTGGTCACCCCCAGCAATTCGCTCTTCAGGGGCCTGTGCAGCACCATGGTCTTCTTCTCCGTCGGTGTTGCTATCAACCTGATTGATGTTATTGTGATGACTGGTTTCACCTTGACAGTTTGTCAGTGCCCGGATTTGCTGGTCATGCATTTCTCGCATCTGCTGCATGGCCATCTCTATCTCGAACTTAAAGTTCTCTTTCTGCTTGGCCATCACTTCTTCGAGCATTTTAGCCACGTGTTCGGCACTGATCATAAGGGCTTCCCGGGGTTGTCCCTCACTAGAAACCATGTTGTTGGAAGCCATCGCAGAGCCAACATCCAACACTTCGTCATCTGACGGCAGTCCCTTTAAAATTTTGTCATGATTGGGATGTCGGATCATCCCAGTGCACAACCGAGTAAGCTGGTCAGACGATCGGGGATCAGTATGATTAGATGTCCCTCTGCTCATCATATTATTTGTGACTCTACGAAATTCATCCCTTTGAGTCGTTGATCTTCTTCCGTGGAAGCGCCTTGTTTTGGACTTCGACGTTCCGTCACCAAGTCTATCAAAGATGGAAACCCTATCTGGAGTTACTTTGTTGCAGCTACACTCTGATAGCACCACCTTGATCAATTTGGAATAGAGGCACTGTGCGAGCTTCTCAGGAGAATTTCTCTTTCAGGATCTGCTCATACCCCCAGCACGGTAGTACAGCTCATCGACATGAGTACCAGAGCAACCTATCATGTGTTGGCACGACCTATCGGCTATAACATCGTTTTTGTTAGACGAAAATGTCTCCTTTTGAGGACAGACTACTTCATCAAAGCTACTAAAAGTGACTCACCTTGACGTTCGCCTGTGTGGGTGTGAAGTCTCAGCGAACTCTCAGACTTCAATTCTCAGTCTGATTGGCAGAGCTGCGAGAATCTCCCTGTCCTTGTTGAGGTGGGTACGACCTCCTACATTACGAGTGACCCGTGATTTCCTCAACAGACTCAATCGTTTCTTAATGGTTAGCTTGTTAGCCACAGCAGGAATTGGCTTCGCTAAAGATCTGATTGCAGACGCCGGAGGCAACCTCGGCACCGAGGCAACTTGGATTAGGGCGCCGGTGGGTCTTGGCCTTGGCACCAGGGTAGTTGGTGTTGAGGCTCCTTCAGCTCTTGGTTTGGGCACCGGGGCAAGATTTGAAGTGCCGACGGGCTTGGACTTGGAAGCCGTGTTCGTCGAGGTTAGAGTACCGACGGACTTAGGCCTCTAGACCTGGCGGCTTGTTGGTGGCCTCTTGGCTGCCTCTTCCTTCTTCAGTCGATGGGCTTGCTGCACCAAATCCCGTGCCTGCGCGAGCAGTGCATGGTGCTTCCGGATGTGCTCCTGAAGTGTTGAACGTTTCCGTTTAACCTGAACCGATTCATTTGTCGACGGCTTGGAGGGGCCGTCAATCACTCGAGGCTAGAGCCTCTGTGTCAGTCTGGATCTTAGATCCGCCTCGTAGTGGATCCCATCTGCGGATTCCATGGCCTTGGCGAATCAGTGGGCCACGCTCTGTTGTCGCCTCTATCGTGCTTACTTGGAGAGCGGGGGCACACCATCGGCAGTCATCTCGGGCGCTAGAGGAACTTGGGCTGCGAGTGCCGAGTAAGTTTTATCAATACCAGCGGTAGTGAGGTTGAATTTGTCATCCTGGGACTCTGTATCTGAGGCCCAACGGATTCTCCTTGCAGCACAGATTTTCTTAGAGTGACAGGGAGAAGCAGATCTGGAGGAGGAGGAGAGATACTCCTCGAACGTCTGCTGGTCGAACTCGAACTCGACCTCTTCCTCGACCGGGATCAGGATCCGTGGTTGCGATACGATGATCTCAGATTTGAGACCATTAGCTCCCACTGTGGTCACTAGCTTATTCACAGAGAAAGTTGTTTGCTTGATTTTTCATTGCTGAGCTCATTACACTTTTATGGGATTACAAACAAATTCAATAAAAAGATCGCCTTTTTATAAGGCTTAAAATGAAAAATCAAAAAAGATTATAACTTTACACCTTAATGAACAAATGCGGGACCCGTTTATCAGATTTTCACTTGCGTGGGTGTCTTTGCCTGTGCCGGGGACTATTTGCGACCGTGGACCACCACGCAATCAGATCCTTACGTTGCCGGTCGTTGAAGAATGAGATCTAAATCTAGATCTAAAAATCCCTCCTTTTTAATGTTGGGAAATTCAGATCTGAATCAGATCTAGAACAAATGGGGTTATTTCATGAAGCAAATAATAGCCCTAGCGAGTGAAATCGACCACACGAAGTCACAGCTCTTCTCGAGACTAAGACCAAGCTTAGATCTGGTGGGATGCATCGTAGATCTGATGTAGATCTACTCCTGATCTTCCTCTTATCGCGTGGATTTGAGGTTGAAGGCATTCCTCGCTTGCTTGAGATCTGGATCTCACCTTTTGATCTTGCAGACACTCGGATCTGTGCAAAAGCTCATGTGGATCTCGCCTTAAAGCTCCAAATTTTCCAACGATTTTCCAACCTTCTCAAATGAAGGACCCCCTCTCCTATTTAAAGGCAAGAGGGGGGTTTGTTGGCCAATGGACACCTAGGTGTCTCGGCCGAGACGCTGTTTTGGCCTCGATCCAGCGTTTTCTGGTGTTGTTTTCTCCCGATCTTGTCGCCATCGTGCTGAGTCCGTGTCCGATTGATCTTCTCGCCATCCCGGAACTCAATCGGTTCAATCTTGTTGACGGGCTAAGTCCAGTCGATTTGATCTCATCGATGTCTGAGTCTGGTCAACTTGCTTCGTTGAATCTCACTGATCTGAAGCTTCGTCATTGGATTTATTCCACAGTACGTCGCTTCGTTGACCAGTATGCCTTGCCGACTCACTTCATGCATTCGTCGACTCGCTTTATGCATTTCGTGGCATAGCTACATCGTCAGCGGTTCTTAGTCGCATCGTTAGACAGGCCATCGGTGTCAACACACCGTTACGAGTCTTGTTCAGGCACTAATAAGCGATTTTCAATGCCTACAATCTCTGCACAAACAACAAATTGTTAGAGGTTGGGGTTGGTCCCTGGTGGTTCCTCTAACGATCAATATAGCTGACAATCTTGAGTGGAAAGAAAAATTAATGAACTGAAGGAATTTTCAGATTCAATAAATAACAAATTGTTCAGAAAATTGCATACCATGATGTAAGGAGTAGTCCCTCTATTTATAGTTGTAATAGAGGGGCAGTTCGGTAACTCTAACCGACTGTGAGCTGGCGGGTGAGTCAACGTTGGCCTTACAGATGTTGGCTGCCTAAAGGCAGAGAAGTCATCTCAACGTTTATGCGAGGTGATATGAGGCACGTGGGCTGACGTGTCTTAAAGATCTACAAGAAATTGATGACTCTAATCTCGCATTCAATGCGACGGCGACTTGATGCTAGTGAGTTGCTTGAGATAATTTGTCGTCTTCCTATCCTAGGTGGAATGCTGAGATGTTCCACCTCTCGTGTTGACTTTGCAAGGAGTGGACCAACTAGCCACTCGGGTTGTCAGTCGGGTCGACTCGAAAAGGAGTCAGCAACTAGTACCGCCTTTTGAGCCAATCAAGCAAGACGATGGCTCTTCTAGTCGACCGAGTTAGATGTTCGGGTTGCCTCGAGGTAGTGACCGACCTGTGAACCCTAATATGGGATATTTATTCGGTGATCTTTTTGAACTCGTAGTAATGGACGCTTTCGATCTCAACGTTAGGCAAGAGCTATTGTCAGAGATTCACTCAAAAGTGCCTATGGCATAGTTGAAGATTCTTCACGACAAATATGACATTCCTCAGGCATATAAAGTGATAGTGCCGATGAGGTCTCAGGCGATCTTCGACCACCTTGAGGGAAAAAGTCTGCTATACGTCCGACACATGGAGTATGGCTTACGGCTACAGCTGCATCCCTTCATTGACCACGTTTGCTTAGCCCTAAGGGTTTTGCCTATGCAACTGAAGCTAAACGCTATCGCGACTATAGTGGGCTATATGATTATCTATCATTGGTTAGGAATTCAGCCATCTTTGAATGTGCTAGGGCACTTGATTAGTGTCAAATCATATCAGAGAGAGGCCCACTATCACTTCAAAGCGGTGGGCCACTTCAAGGTCATTCTCGACCTTCCAGACTATATCAAAGATTGGAAGGAGAAATTTGTCTGGGTCGAAGGTGCCGACTTGGAGCTAGATTGTTCGAGTTGGCCGGAGGTGATAAAGGAAGCGCTGGCCTGAAAGGCGTTGTCATCTGGTGAGAAGGATGCTTTGGAGCTGGTCAAGTCATTTGTCAGCTCCCACAAGATGGAACACCTACTTGACCAGTCGGTCTTGCGTGTGGCTAGGGTTTTTGTCATGATGCCTACGACTAGGGATGAGGAGAGGGTGAATAGGTTGATCCTTGGCTCGAGCAACTGGGCTGAGGGGCCAAGTGTCGTACTCCCTGAACCCTAGATAGATCTGGCGACCAGGCTGACCAAGCACCCTCGTTAAGACTTGGTCCCGAGGGAGGCAGCAGTGGTCCAATCTCAACTGGAAGGGTCGATGCCAAAGTCTGAGATCATCCATCTAGATGGGGGATCGACCAAGAGGAATGGGTGGTGCTACAACCGATGGCTATTGAAGCTGAGGTCCCTATAGGGGATGTCTCGGTGGAGACAAGTGCTCCTCCAAGGGATGCGAGGGCGTCAGGCACTACTAAGTCGACTTGCCGTAGTGGGAAGGAGCCTGCCACTAAGGGGGAGCTGACACTGAGGGGGAGATCGACACACCCACATGGGACTGGCTGAGACTGCTACTGGTAGGGACAACGAAAACTGGTCCTCGGTATGATAGGGAACTGAATGAGGAGAACAGGCATGAGCCAGAGTGCCATCTTGACAAAAGGGCTTTGGTCCTTGAATCCCACGTGGCACAGACAAAGGCAGTCTAGCAATTTTGGCTTCATCACAAATAGGGAGATCTTGGAGGAAGTTCCCGATGTGGGTCTCCATTTAATCCTTTGAAGCTACTTGATGCACGGAGCTCTAGTGGAGTAGGAGATATTTAGCCACATGGAGCATGTTCGAAAGGTCTATGCTCAACTTTAGGCTACTGCAAGGGGTCCGAGAGCTGAGGTGTCGGCCGACCTCGAGGAGGCTCTCAAGGAGCTGTCAGCTAAAGAGGCTGGGATAATAGACTGGCGTCATGAGATGGACGTGAGGGAGAAAATAGTAGAGGATTTGAAAGCCTCTGACACCTAGAAGTCTAAAGATATCGACAGGCTCAAGTGTGAGCTTCATGAGAGCTAGAAGAAAGTGAGGCTATCAGCTGAGGAGCTCACTCACGTGTTAGCAGAGAAGGAGCGTGCTCTGGTGCAAGCCGCAGTTGATAGTCAAGCTGCTTAGCATGCCAAGGACATGGTCGCGGAGGAGCAAGTGGCTAGGAACAGACTTCAAGAAGAGGGCACTCGACATGAGGAGTCCCTGGCCCTTGTCTAGAGTCAGTTCGCCTTCCTAGAGTTTGAGGCCTATCGATCAGAGGTCGTCGATAAGTATCATTAAAGAATTGCTAGGACAGCAGAGGTGGCACTCGCCTACAAGGTAGGATATGACTATCTAGAGGCGCAACTTCCAGCTAAGATGCGAGGTGCTCCCGACCACTTTTATTACACTCCCAACATTGCTAATTGTTTGGAGGCTCTCGAGGACATAGAGAGGCTGGGTGGAGGACTCGATCTCAATGCAGTTGACACAAAGGACCAGGATGGCGATGATGAGGATGAAGCGACCAAGGCTCTCGCTGAGAGGATCGAGGAAGGTGGCGAGGGCTCTTCTTGCCAAAAGGACGAAGGGGCTGAGTCGGGATCCCAGTCGACTCCTCCACCTGCCCCTGCTAGCGCTCTGCCCCTGACCCCTAGAGCGGGCATGGACCTCTCGCCCTCCCCTTTACTTTAACATTTTAGGCTTCTGTATCTTTAGTTATGTTGTAGACGTAGACTTATAAACTTGTAAATGCTCCAAAAGATAAATAAAATGAAACTTTTGTTTTTCAATTCTTTCTTGGTTTGACATTTGCTTGTTAAGTTTTATGGCATGAGTTGACTTGTTCATAAGTTAAGTCAAATTGCTTTGTAAAACACTCTGTATTAGGTGGACGATAGGTGTCTCAAAGTTAAGTAAATGCCAAGGCCTTATGCTTGTTCATTTTTCACAAAAAATGACAGCTTTGGGGTGGAGTCAGCCAAGTTGGTGACTTCTTCATAAAAGGAGGCCAGGGTAAAGATAGCCAACTTATGTTGCTCTATGAATGATAACTTCATTGGTCTAACATAGGTCTCTTGTTGTTCGACTTGATTTGTTCAAAGGTCGGCTCACACCGCGTTTTCAGTCGTTGCGCGAGGAGTAAGCATGCTGACTTGATTGTTTAGACTGATAGGTCGAGTCAGCTATAGTTTGAACAGTTATCAGTTTGTGGACTACAAGGCATTCTCTGGATTGGGCGATAGTTCACTTTTTGAAAAGACGTTATGACAGGAGACCATGTGGTGCTGTCGCTTCACCCTTTGAGCAAAGTAGTTGGGGAATAAAGAGGGCGGCGCTTCATTTTTCATGACACCCGTTCAAATGTTGAGCAAATCTGATCTGTTCATGTATGATTAGGTCAACTGTCTTGGTCTTGCCACGTGTCGGCACTAGAGTCTATTTATAACGCTTTGGTGTTAAAGAGGGGCTTCTCTCTATGAACTTCTGCCTTGCTTTTTACCCCCAAATTCTTCATCTATTCTCTTGTTCCAATCTGCAAAGACATCGCTTGTTCAGAAACCTCGTCAGCATTAAGATGACGAAAAAGGACACTCACTACTTATTTCACTACATTGTCGGCTGCAAGTTTGTGTCAGACGCTCCAGAGTCAAACAAGGATTGGAAGGAGCGGTATGTCTAGGCTATAAGTGTTGACCCAATTCTAGCTTGCCCCACCTAGCCAGAGATCAAGAAGGAGGCGCTCAAGCCCAACATTCTTTCGATTGATGAGGGTCGTCAACTAGAAAAGATCTGCTTCTTTGTCGGGTCGAAAGAGATGAGCAATCTCTTTAAGTTGGCTTCGCTTCGAGCCGCCGGCATCTCTGGGGTTCCTCCGACCGAGATGGATAAGGCTCGAGCAACTTTTCAGGCACTTTCTCTGGACGCTTCTCTGAAGAAGGGGGAGGGTTCGAGCTCCGGAATGTCAGCTTCATTCCCAAAGCCTTAGAAACGTCTAAGGGGTAATCTAGCCCCTGGTGAGCTAGTAGGCATGCCATCTAAGGTGGAAAAAATTATGGCCAAATTGGCCGTATCGAACTCCTTTGTCAAGAAGGAGAAGGTAGATAAGAAGAGGAGGAAAGTTGTCAGAGAACAAGGTCCCAGGGGGACGGCTGAGTCGGCTCAAGTCTACTCTGTTGGGGACTCTCTACCAATCGCCCCTCCGGCCAGCCAGGCAGATGTCATCATCATTGATGAGGCTATCCCTCCTAGGTAGGTGGGGGAGAGATCGAATAGCTGAGCCTATTGATCGAGTCATCAGAGCAAAGGATATGCCAGCTCTGGCTCCTCTATCCGAGCTAGCTCTTGGGTAGGGTAAGGAGCCTGTCGGGACAACCAGTGCTGTTAAGGAGGAGCCATCCCTCCCCTAACCCACTGGGGATCAATAGACCACCGGCATTGCAACTCCCGAGGTCAGCTTCACTGGCCCTTCTGCCACCGTCTCTCTGAGCTTGGCGATGGCGTGTGGGATGAGGTTAAGGCAACGCTGATTGGGGATACCGCCAGTGGCGATTCTCATAGGGAGCTAGCTCCAGAGGGTGACAGGTTCGTTGCTTAGAGACCTCTCGACAATGAGAGCTCAGTTTTAGAGTCGGGTACGACTTAGATTCGGGCCAAGGAGCAGATTCTCCTCCCTAGGGATGTGGAGATGTTGCATGAATTGCCAAGCATGAGCTTGCACCTGGCCCTTAAGAGCTATTTGATGCATGGGGCCTTATGAGCATGAGTTGTTCCCCCGACTCTCCTATGTGCATAAGCTCCCAGCCAACTTCGAAAAGAACCTAGCCAAGGAGAAGAAAGCTAGGGAGACGGTCGAGAAAAGGATGACAGCATTGGAGGCCAAATTGCATCACAATGATGGCAAATAGTGTCGAGAGCACAAGATGAAAGACGATTTGATTAAGGGGTACAAGATACACCACGCCAAGCAGTCGGCTGCCATGGAGAATCTCAAGGGGGGATGGTCAAGCTGAAAGAGAAAGGGGTTACTGTGTGGGATGCCTGAATCAAGTATTTGGATGAGGATTTTGACATGGAGAAGCATCATAGGCTCGAGGCCTAGGAGCATGCTCGGTCGGAATGGTTGGTGGCTGACCATGCGAAGCTCGACTTCAAGGAGGAGCAGAAAGACCATGAAAAGACCAAGGCTACTGTCTGAGCTCTAGAAGCTCATGTTGCTTCTTTAGACTTGGAGGCATTCAAGACGAGGGTGATAGAAGAATATCGCCACAGCGCTTTGGGGAAAGTTGAAGTGGCGTTGGCCTGTAAAGCCGGCTTCAACTACCTCGCGTCCCTGCTTCCTTCTGGATCTCGACCTCTCACCAACAACGACAAGGCCCCTCGAGTCTCTGTCTGCCTTGACTTCTTGAGGGAGATTGAGACGGCTAGAGGGGGAGTCACATTAGAGGTGGATGAGGAAGAGGATAATGAGCGAGGGGATGATCAAGAAGAGGCTGCTCTCGCTGATCTGCCCACTATTGCGCTAGCTCCAGCTCCTATTTCAACCACAAATCTGCCAAGTCTGACTCTTGATCCTAGTGGAGGAGACTGATATTTGTAAAGTAAAATATGATAAAAAGAGAATAGTTCATAAATTCTACGTAAAACAAACTAGTGGTTTCAATTTTAGCTTCTTATCTTATCCATTTGATTTTCTCATCCTTTTAAGATTGATTTCTCACTTGATTCCTCTTTTCTTATTTTATTTTTATTTTTAGTTCTTTTGTGATTCTATTTCATTTTGTTTCCTCTTTGTTCCCTTTTCCTTTTTCCTCTTCTTAATTTTTCTTCTTCATTTTTCTTTTTTTATTTGGTCACTCTCTTTCTCCCCTCTTGTTTTAATTTTCTTTTATTTACAAATAATCACTCACACACTTTATTTATCTCTCCACACTCCACACTTACACTTTCACTCCTGATTGTCCACACACAACTTTGAGGAACCATTTTAGAATTATCCCTACACACCTTTCTTGAGGGATTGGCATTTTTCTATACTCTAAGTTGATAGTTGTGCCCTTGCAACTTTATTTTATTTACCCCCTATCATATATATATATGTTGCGTGCACAACATAACTTGATATATCCTTCTAAGCATATGATCATTTATCTTTGATTCATTTCTTTCTTTCTTATCTAGGGAGACTTTTTTATTATTTTAAGTAGCTAACTATTGATTCTTGCAGTTTCTCATATTGTTTTCTCTTAGACCTTACACCTAAACTCTTTTATGGAACCCCTTATTCAGGGAAAGGTATGTCCGACTGTGGTAGACCAAGCTTACTTGAATAAGTACATTATGAGGATGTGGCCAGAGCCAGCCGGTAGCTTATATAAAAAAGAATAGTTAATTATTTATTTGGATTTACTAAATACTTTAAGTTATTCTCTAAGTGCAATTATCTAGATTTGACTGCTGGGTTTGAGCTAAGACTTGCATTTTATTTTGAATATTGATGATTATCTATCTAGTGGACTTGATACATGGACAATTTGATTTATTCTCATTTGTTTCCGCTTGTAATTCCTTTGATGTTATTGTGATGAGACTTATACTTTTTATGTTTGTATTGTGATGATTGTGGATGTATATTACAAAATGGGTTATAGAATATTTATAGAACATTTCATATTTTGGTTCTATAAATATCATGTCACCAGGTCATTCCTCTGTGTGGGCATGACAGAAAGTGTCTTAAAATAGTTAACATTAATAACTTTGGAGCATGGTTTTCTAAATAATCTGTAGAATTCAATTATAACCTTCATCACTTCAACATTAACCTTGTTGTTATGAAGATCCATCGGAAGCAATTGACAAAGAAGGATATGATAATCATGAGTCTTAAGTCACAAAATTTTTCACTATTTCACCTGGATATTGTTAAATATCAGAGTAGTAACTGTCTGGTGACTTCACTGATTTTAGGACCTCACATAATCTCTTCTTCTCAACTCTTAACATCATAATATAGGATGTAGGCAGCTCAAATTTTCCATTAGTGACTTCTCGTGCAGATCATGTCTGATGCTCATTGCATTTAGGTCTAGGTGAGCCCTTAGATCTTCCTTTGATTTCTTACCATCCTATAGAAGTGTGGACAATAGGTTTTTGCATATATTCTTCTCAATATGCATTACGTCCAAGTTGCATTGAATTTTGAGCTTTTTCTAGTAAGGGAGCTGAAAGAAGATGGTAAATTTTGTCCATCCTGTGGACAGTTACTCAACTTCTATCTCATCGAAACTCTACTACACTTGTCTCTTTCATTTTGGTGCCCACTTTATGATAGAAATGCGTCTTGGAGTGAGAAGATCTTCTTTTGTATATTATTTCTTTCTAAGTTGGTCTAAACACTCTTTGATAATCTTCACTATTGTTGATTTGAACAATTGGTCTAAAACTCTATTGGCTGTCATGGGAAGGCTTCTATCTCATTAATAATATAGTAATACTTATATCTAACTTTGCATACTTTATACATTTTCATTTGTAGAAAATTCTGTTAGAACCTACCCACTGTTTTTTGAGTACACTATGCATATGTTATTATGTGTATTGGTAATAGACCGAAATTACTATGTAATAGACTGAAGTGGAGAACAACAGATGCTTATTATATACAGAGTAAATTGAGTATGTGTGATCAAAATTTTCTAGAAATAAAATTGCACAAAGTATATAAAGTTAGATGTACACATTACTATATTTCTAACCCATCTAAACTAGGCAGATCCGATAATTACATGCCAATTCTTTCTACTTATAGTATATAACGTAAATGATCATTTTCAGGTATAAAACTTAATTTCATACCCAAAATTGAGTTATCTATCTTATATTATAAGTCCAAGGAATTGGAAATACTTATTACAAGGGGATCTAGGGATAATGTTAACTAATTTTTTTATTCACCTTAAATGGATATAAAACACATTATTGTGTTATATGTCATAATACTAAGTTTAATTAACATATATAATTGTTTAATTAATTCACATATTTTAGGGTATAACAGTTTGTGGTGTTATAGTTTTATTTATATAATGTATAAAACTAAATAAGAGTAATTATTTGGAAAATTAGCATTAATAGTATATTAGTTAGGCTAATTACTATTTTCTTTTAAGGTTTGCATTGTCTAGGTTAAACTTAGGGTAATTAAGTTTTGGGTAATAATCATTGCATAATATTTAAATTATAATATGTAAGGCCCTGAAATTTTCATTAAATAATATATTTAATTAAAGGGATTTATACAAAATAAATAATTATTCTAACTCGATATCATGGAAATCCCTAAAGTATAGCTTTATTATAATGATATTCATGAATTAGTCATGAATTAATTGTAAATTAGATTTAATTGTAAAGGAGATTTGCATACGTAACCCTTAGAGTTATAAAAGTAAAAGAAATAAGCTACTGCGTTAATATGCAAATAGGCTCATAGCCTATATAAACCCGAAAATTAGGGTTCCTGTTCTTTTTTCGAAACACGTTCTTTTTTAGAGCAGGAGTTCTAAAGGAGAGGAAAGCTAGAGAGGGGAGAATCGGAGAACTCGATCTTCATCTCAGACGAGGTTTCTTCTCACCTTGTTCATTGTTTTGGGGAATTATCTTGTTATATCTCAATATATTTTCATTTGGATCTTAGAAAATTCATGCAAAATCTATTAGGTTTCTTTACTAATGTTTTATCCTTTGTTTGGAGTAGTTTTGATGAGATTAACTCAGGTTTAACCTGAACACAATTATTAAGAAATATGAAAAGTTACAGGTTTTTGATAAAAGCCCTAAATCTCATAGTTTCTTTCTGATTGGCCTTAGAAACATGGTTAAATTGTAAAAAAAAAACATGCATATATGTTTCATATATTGTTTGTAAGAGTCACAAGAAGTTTCAAGTCGAAACAACAAAGAATGAGGCAAATTCGATCGAGAACAACAACAGAATTGATGATTTGAGTCGTCTAGTGGCAACATCAAATGTCTGATTGGAAATAAGATGTCTGATGCTTCAACATCACACATCTGGTTTGCACAGGTAGATGCATAAATTTTAACGACAGAAATAGTGTTTTCAATTTTTAATAGTGAGACGTCTGGTTTTATGTTTTAGACGTCTGATTTTGTTCCCAGACATCTGGTATGCATTATTAGATGTCTAAAATTGTGCAAGTTTAGCATAAGGCTGTGTAAAGCCTCCCAATAATGCGTAAAGGCCTATTTTCATATCGAAACTTTGTTTTTTGCTCCAATCTCGGCATTTCAACCACCATGGCTCTTCTACCAAGAGTCCGTCTAGATTAACAATGGACAGATCAACAATCTTCATCAAGGCGAGACAAATTTCTTGACCAAATCCTCATAAGAAGTTTAAACCTTCTCCTAAAGTGATGTGCCGCCAAGTTAGAGGTACACTTCAAGTGGCAAATTAAACTGCCGATGGCATACCCCAGATGTTTTACCAGTTCTGTCAAAATGATAGTTCCCTGATCAATAGGCAGATAATGAATGAATTTCACTTTTAGGACTTTCCCTGATATAACAGCCTCTCACTTTGCTCATATAAGAGGAATCTCTCATTTAGAATCATTATTGCCCCTAGCGATATCAAAGCCCTATTAGCTCATTAATGAGTCCACAAACTGACATTTTAGCCAAACTAATACTAACATCAGACACCCATCCAAGTCAATTGCGGATGCAATCTCGATCAAAATTGACTATCCAATGAATCTCTGTGCTTCTAAGGCAACCTGCCACCGAGTTCAATAGTACACTCCAAGCAACGACCCCTACTTGTTGGCACTTTCCTACACTTGTGCCAGTATCTTCAAACAACTCTCATCAACGAGCAACTCTCGCTAACCTCAACATTATGGTAGGTTAACATCACACCTCTACCATCGACAATCATCTGCCATGTTCAAGAACACACCTTGGGCAGTGACATCTCAACTCCAATCATATGGGCCGAACCTACTAACACAAAGTTCTAGCGAGTTCAATAGTCCACTTCTGCCGGATCGCACTTCAACATGTAAACACTAAACCTCTACTAAAGGGGATCGACTACTACGTTCAACATAAAACCTATAGCAACGATCCTGTCATCCTGCTATTAAATGTTGGGATGACTCCCCAGTGAAGTTCAACAACAAACCTCTCCTGAATAGGTCTTAGTAGGTCCAACACCACACCTCTGCTAAGATGACTAAGTTTAACAATACACCTATGGTCATAGCCTTCTCATCTGATTCGATAGTGCTCTACTAGTGGTCCTTAGATGACTTATTGGTGGGCTTAATAGTATACCCAAGTTCAACAGTACGCCTACGTTAGCATCTACTATCTGTTAAGTTGAACACTATATTTATGACATCGGTCCCTTTGAAAGGTTCAATAGTAAACCTCTTTCAGAATGCCCTGGTGGGTTCAATAGTACATCTATGTTCAACAGTACACCTCCGTAGGGATGTAAACACCACACCTTTGATAGCGGCACTGCTAGAAATTTCAATAGCACACCTCTACTAAGATAGTTGTCTATTATGTTAACATCACACCTTTAACAGCGGCACTGCTAGGAAGTTCAATAGTACACCTCTTCTAGAATCATCTCCAGTACATTCAATAGTACACCTTTGGTGGGCGAATCAGCCGACATCACACCTTTGAACGGCATCTACACGTTCGCACTTTCTGACATGCTGTTGTGTCGGAAAGGTTACCTCCACGAGTTGCAAGTATACAACTAACAAGTTATAGTATAAAAAGTTATCGATCCCACGAGGAACGTGAAGT
>JBAKGM010000200.1:29579387-29591179 GCA_037177215.1 Asparagus racemosus
TCAAATTCTTGACCCTCTTCAGTTAATGCAGTGTGCCACCAAGCAGGAATCATTACTGTGTTGTTAATAATGTCATCGGATCGCATTATATTGCCACTACTGGGATTATCATTGGGAATTCTTTCCGAACTATGACTTGCGGCAGGAGTGCAATCTATAAACTGTGACCTCAATGCATTCATACCACTGAACAAAAATAAATATTTTTCTTAAAATAATGATGACAGCTAATAGTTAACTTCTGCGTGTTTAAATGTAACACAGATCCCGTAAAGCTTAACAACCGTGCTAAATAGTTAACATGATCAGTCATATATAACATTTAACTTGAAACTGATCTCTATACTAGTCATTTCTCAACATTTTAATCACACAATTCACAACTTCCTCAAAAATTTAATGATAACTTACGTTTCAAGAGGTTCCTTCTGAGTGTTTTGAGATTTGGAAATATCTACATCTATAGTAGCTCGGATATGGATCTCCAGGCACCCAATATTACGGGTATACTCCACCATACACTTCAAATCATCTCCATTCTCAATCTCAAAACTGAATCATGATTCCTTTCAGATTTATGCACCATTGATAATGCGTCATATGGAACCTTCAACCTCTCAGCCACATCAAACTTCAATTCAAAAAAAGAGGTTGAAGACGTTACCATTAAGAACACCGCTTTCTCACCTAAGGACACCATGCAAATCAGAGGTTTCTCTGCCATAAATAAAAGGGATTTAAGAAGAGTAATGAAGGGAATGTTAGGACAAGAGAGGGGTTGAAGATCATAAACCTAAGTTCATAAATGTGGCCTTTCCACCATAAATAAACTTTATTCACACAAGAATGGGTTAAGAGGAAATTTAATGGAGGGAAATCCCCAGACTTTCCCTCCAAAACCGCCATCAAGTCGTCTTAATGGCGATCGCGACCGTGCCCCCTTTTCTCTAGCTCCAGATTTGGATTTTCGAGGCGGGGAGAGAGTTTAGGGGTAAAATCAGGTTTCTGGGTCAAAATACGGGCACGGAGTCCATTTAAGGGGTTCGGTCACATTTTTTGAGATTTTTAAGTGCTTTATCACATAGGCCAAAGTTCTTGGGGATAGGTCACATCACTTTTCTAATTTTGAGGCCTTGAAGCAATTTTTCCTTGTTGAAAACAATGTACATATATATGAATCATTATTTAACTCTTTTACCTTTTTTCCATTTGGAAAAAAGTCCAAAATTAGAGTGGAAGGATGCCTATGCAAAGTTGGTAGGGGAACTCTTGACTGAGGAATATTTTGGTGCGAGATGACTAAGGGAACGAAGTTGCTAGCAATAACATGATAAGGAAAAAAAGAAAAAAGATCAAAACAAAAGACTTGAAATTTACCAAAAACAAAGAAAATAATTAAAAACTAATTTCTCTCTCCTTTCTCTTCACTTTCCATTCATTTTCCCTCATTTTATTAGAAAGTGAAACATGTCAAAAAGCTCACGTGACACTTTTAATTTTCCAACCACTTTCCATGGGTCAAATGGGAAAAAAATGGAAAGTGAGAATATTTTTTCAATTTTTAATTAACTTTCCATTAGGGCCTATTTGGTTCAAAGAAATAACTCAGGGAAAACTGCTGACACTCTTTTTCTTGTGTCAGATTTAGTCAAAAAGGATTCATATTCCTTTGTTTGGTCCTCTAGAAAATTTTCGGAATTCTTTCGAAAAACATCATAAAAATGTCATTAAAAACAGAAAACCAAGTCCAAGTTTTTAAGGGCAAATTGTGTGAAAAGCGCATTAAAATATTATAAAAACTTAGGTGATGGTTTTTAGGATTTTATAGCTGGAAGAATTGAGAAAAGTTGGGATCAATGCCCTTTTCATCCCTCCCTCTCCTTCATTGGCGCCACCATTACCGAGTTGTTATATTTCTTGTTGCTGAAAACTACTTGATCAAATCCCCAAAATCAACCGACATTGTGAAGAAAAATGAGGTTTCATCTCAAATATAAGGCCAGGGTTGTCTACAGCTACAATTTTTCTCAAATCCTCGCTAATTTTCCAGTTGTTCCTTCTTCAAAATCCAACGAGTGGCTTTTTTGGGTCTAATCATTTTCAAGTCATGCCAATTGTTTCTTCTTGACTTGTCTCTTCTTGACTGATATAATCGAGTGGCTTTTTTCGGGTCTGATACGACTGAGTGGTTCTTTGCGTCTGATCTTTTTCTAGTTGTTCCATTTCTTCGTCAATACAATCTAAAGTTTGTTCACATGATTAGCATTTACTTGGATTTCTGGTCCTAACTTGTGCCTTCATTTACCTCTTATACCTATCAGCTCAATCTTGCAATTCGATTTGCATCATCGTTTTTGTGCGTGGTTTCTATTTGGTATTTTTTGTTGCGGCGTACACAATGTGCTTCGAAGCAAAATCATTGTGATCCTCACAGCAGTTAGGCAAATAAATGGTTGTTGGAATCATCCTAATATCACGTGTACATACCCCCTAAGTTAGGCCCATGTGTTTCAATTGAAGGGCTAAACAAAACTTCAAGGGCCCAACTCCTACCCATGGCCTCCAACTCGTTCTTACTTTATAAGACAGAATCACTAAGTTAAGGAAAAGAAAAGGCCCGAACTTTGATATTAAGCCCACTCAGTTCAAATTTTCGCTCGTGAGTTGGACACGGCAGCCCAAATAAGATGACAGCAGAAAGAGAGCGTGGAGGCGCAACTCCAATCTCTCAAAAGCTTTTTATCTCTTCCCCCTCCTCCTCCTCCTGCTCCTCAAATTCTGCTGTGTCTCAAATGGCGACCTCCATTTCGCCGTCCCTCTCCCTCTCTCCCCTCTCCCAAACCAAAAGAACCCAACTCTCCTCCACTTTCCTCCCTCCCCTCTCCTCCTCTATTCTCACCCCTTCTTTCCTTAAACCCCACTCCCCTCTCAACTCCCCCCGCAAACCTCTGACAATCAAAGCCATGGCCCCAAAACCTGGGGGCAAAGCCAAGAAAGGTACTCTCTTTTTCCAACTTCTATCCTGGATTTCCCCCCACCCCTCAAATTGTTGAAACTTCTTTGGTTTTGGGAATTTGGTTCAGTGGTTGGACTCATAAAGCTCGCGCTGGAGGCGGGAAAGGCGACGCCGGCCCCACCGGTGGGCCCGGCGTTGGGTTCGAAGGGTGTGAACATCATGGCCTTCTGTAAGGAGTACAATGCCAAGACTGCGGATAAGGCTGGATATGTGATTCCTGTTGAGATTACAGTATATGATGTGAGTGAAAGAAATTGCGGGGGTTTTTTTTTCTTCCTCCATTTTAATTTCCCTTTTTTCTTGGAATGTCAATAATTGCTTGAATTGTTTGTGCTGGTTTGTTTATTTTGGATAGGATAAGAGCTTCACTTTTATTTTGAAGACTCCTCCGGCTTCGGTTCTGCTGCTGAAGGCTGCTGGTATGTGCTCCTTTTAATTGATAACGTTTGAAAGTTCAACATTGTTGTCGCTTCTTGGATTGATATTGCGGGAGGTTGCTAGATAATGTTGAGATGATACTTTGTGTTCATGAGTAGTTATGAAAGGCGTCGATTGATTTACGTGTTTCTGTGTTCCTGCAGTAATTGATTTAGGCTAACGCATTCAGGATCTTTGATCATAATTAAAAAAATATGTCTATCCTTCTTTGGATGTTAATATTCTTTTCGAAAGGTTTTAACAAAGAAAACAAACTTATAGTTGAATGGTAATGTACGTCATTCTCCATAGTCTTTTTTTGTCGCTTTAAGATGGCATTGAAGTTCATCTTTCCTGCTTCTGCTGCCATAAGTTTTCTATAGATAGAAAACCTTGATATTATATATTTAAATATGCTTCACATTTTAATCGAGTTGGTGGAATCTATAACCCTATATGTTTCTCTTTTTAAAATTGTGCAAAGATGTTTCTTTGCTTATAAAAGAGTTGAGCGTTCTTCCCATCTGACTTTAATTGCCTTAAGCCCCCTGAGAATAGAGAGTTGATCATTCTTCCCCTCTTAACTTTTTGGCTAAGCCCCAATCCCCTTACCCAAACAATCATGTTGCAACCCCTTATGCCCATGTACAACAACAACAAAACCTTTATGCCAAATGTTTGGGGTTGGCTACATGAATTCTATTCTTCCATTCTGTTCTATTATGGGTCATCTCCTCTGTTAAGTTAACCATAAGCATATCCTTTTTAATTGTTTCTAACAAGTTCTTTTAGGTCTATCTCTAGACCTCTTAGCTCCATTAACTAGAATATTATCACTTTTCCTAATCGGTGCACTAAAATGTCTCTATTGTACATAAACAAACCACCTTAATCGATTCTCTCTCATTTCATCCTCAATATTAGCAACCTCTAACTTACTACGGACACAATCATTTCATATCCTATCTTTTAGTGTATACCCACAAGACTATCTCAAGATTCTCATTTCTGCTACACTCATTTTTTAAATGTGCAAAGTACTCATATCTTCCCCCTATTCATTCTCTCTCTTTTTCCTCATTTCTCCTATGAACCTGTAAACTCCTTGCGCCCTTTGAGTGAATTTTTTGAGAATAATAGTGGTGCAAGGCTTTCCATGTTTTTATATGAATTGATGAGACTTGGAAAAAAATAATTGTCAACCTAACACTAGTATGAACAAATACTACAATCTGCAATAAAAACGTGGAAACGAAGCCACAAATGTGAAAACAAATGTTTGTTAGTGCCTAGGAAAATGATCCGAGGCTATACAAAATAATCATAGCCACAAAACAATGGTCAAAGACAATCAAAAGTTCACACCAACAAGCAACAAAGACTTCAATCATCCTCCACATCAGCGTCTCTAGCATCCACATGGTAATCATTGTAGTATCATCATAGTCTGGAACAAAATGTTGTCTTCTGATAGCTCTATCAGCACAGTTTCCTTCCTCTCTTGAAATTAATTTGAAAACAAAATTAAGTTATAGGACAATATGGTTATACTATGCAGAAAAATTAGAAGTGTAGTAGAAAACTCTGACTTTATTATTCCTTAAAAATATCATTATTGGGCTAATCATCTGAATATATGGTTGCCTTTTGAGATATTCATGATGTTCGTAAATTTTGTTACTTTGTCGAAAAACTTTTATTTTTTTCTGCATTAAAAATCTTTTGCATGTATAAAGAATGGCTGTATGTAAAGACATTACCGGCAGGATATCTTGGATTGTGACACCTGCATTATGATAGACATTTTTTTCTTTGGGGTCGGGGGGACGGCGGTGATGAAGGATGATGAAACTTTTCTGTGGATTCAACTGGACCTTTCCGTGGCTTCCGTCTGACCACATTTCCCAAGACGACTCGGCACAGTCATACATGATTTCTTGGTCATGTATCCTTGGCAAGTAGAAGGTCCTATAGTGACATAGAGGTGATTAGTATGTGCAATATGAAAAACTAATTAATATCTGAAATTGGTAATGAAGTTGCATGATTGATGGAAATACCAAAGTTGAACACAGTAATATTGTATTACCAATTACATTCAGAGTGCATGTCCAGATATCTCACACAAATCTGTAATTTAATTGGATGTAAATTTAATATAATGAATCATGGATCCTCATTAGAAAGAAAAATGTTGTTTTTCTAATATTAGTAGACCTATCGAAATGCTACAAATTATTAACCTATAAAACCACGCATGCCGAGGATGAGTAAAGAACAAGAAAGAGCTGATAGTATATATAGGTATTACTGCACAAAAATATCGCACATGCTTGTAGAACTTTGGCTATCATACAAAAAGCATGTCAAAAAACTGAAATGTTTTGTAGAATGTTTACTTACCCAGAAGATGGAGAGCAGCACCAGATCCCTGCCGACATCTCGGGACATAACTGACTTCGAGGCCCCACCATCATCAGCTTTTGTCCCATACCATCCAGCTATAAAGCAGGATATACCTGTTAGTTACCTGTATCCCATATTGGAATACTGAAGAGCCATTTGGGTTGACTCCTCATCTTTGTTACCGAAAACCCTAGTGGTGTTCATCATCCACATTGGATGCAAGAAAAGGACCTCGATCGCTATGTAGTAGTGATTTATAGAGGCCATTTCATCTTGAGGGTTGGAGGGATTTTGATCAGGAGAAGTTTGTTATTTACAAACATTTGCCCCTTGCATATAGTTGCCATGTCAGATGTTGTTCTTTGTACCAGGGCTTTTATGTATCTATTTTCATATACAGACAACTTGGTGGGTTGGTAGCATTGGCAAGCTTATATTTGTGCATCTGTTTCATGTATTTGAGATATTAGTGAATCTGAAAATATTTGGTAGATTAAAATTGGTAAGAGGGAGAATGTATTGAGAACAAATTGTTTGAACCTAGCGGGCTAACCATATATAGCTTAGTTGGTGAAGGGGCTTCATTACCTAAAATCCTCAAATTGAGATTTGTATTTCTTTCTCTTGAAGGTTTATCATTTTCACTGCAGAGTGGATTCAGACCCTCAAGTCATGGTTTGAAAAGGCATACACCTCTGATGGCGCACTAGCTTCTTTTTTTTAATTGTTTCTATAAATTATAACCTCACAATCAATAGATAAATGATAAGTAAAGACTATGTTAATTCAAACTGTTGCAAAAAAAAATTGCTAATGTTTTCATCTTGTCTTTGTACTTAACCTGGCATGGAAAAAGAGCAAGAGAGAAATGATAGGAAAACTTTTTCCATCTTCTCATTTGGAAAATGTTCTCTATCTTGTTGTTAAGAAAGTACCTAAGATACATACAAGTAAGGACATGGTGACTTTAGATGACAAAGCTCCAGCAAGAACTACTTTATACTATGCATATAACAGATTTAACAGCCTGGATATGTAATCACATTTCTTGGCCTAAGAGCTTAAAAGTATATTACCCTCCATTTATCATATGACAATTATCCAGCCATGATGAATCACCATTATATTGTAGTATATACTGATTTCCATAAAAGCTGCTATTGTGTTCGTGCATCTATAAAAGACATATGAACAGCCTGGACAGGTAAATCAAATATCAGTTTCCTTTGCCCTAATGCAGTTCTGTAAAAACCATTACTATAGTTTGCATCTGTAAAGTCTTATGGGCATTTGCCAACTCAGCTGCCTGTGTGTAGGCACATCCCTATGTCAGGCTATTGGAAGGTTCCTCTGTGTAATCTCATGTGCACTCTCATAATGGCTTATTGTTTAATTCTCCGTCTCTCTCAAGCAACAAGATGTGCCAATTAAAATGATGGACACTATGCATTTGCTCTTTGAATACTTATGTGAATATCAATCTTGTCAGCTGTGCTTCTGAAAGTACCCTGCTTGTTAGTGATGAAGATGAAATGCTTCAATGAAGCATCAATTAATGAAAATAAACTCAAAAGTGAAACACAAGTTACAATCTTCCATTACTTCAAATTAACTTGTCTCCCTTTGTTGCTTTGAAAGTTCGTAAATATTTCTGAGATGTTGAATTCTTTAATTGAAGTTCAATTTGTTTAACGAATATTTCGTCAGAATTTGCTGATAATGGCTAATCCATTCTGCTTCAGGAGTGGAGAAAGGCTCAAAAGAACCAAAGCTTGAGAAGGTAGGCAAAATAACCATCGATCAACTACGTGCAATAGCTCAGGAAAAGCTGCCTGATCTCAACTGTACCACAATTGAGTCGGCAATGAGAGTTGTTGCCGGTACGGCAGCAAACATGGGCATAGACATCGACCCTCCAGTGCTCGAACCCAAGAAGAAGGCAGTATTGTAGAATAAAATATTATGTAATTAGTGATTTCCTTTTGTGCTCGGTTTAATTTGTAATGTTGTTGGTTTTTGACATTTTGTATATCAGAAGTTGCTGAAGTTGAGCAGGAGCTTGTATGCTTCTTTGAATGAACTTTACTACACTTTCTCAAAATTGTGAGACATGGTTATGTTGAGCATCCATCAGTGTTGCACTTTGGGAAATTTGATTTGATTTGATGCCTGTAAAGTTAGCATAGATTTGAACAGGTATCATATTGATTGGATTCTGTTTTCTCTGCACATTTAAGGCCATTTTTCTTTTGCTTTGTTTAGTTGGTTAGTGGTGGTGGTTCATAATATGCCATCAATTTTGACCAGTGAAAAAGTTATGCTATTTTGCTAACTTCTTAACGTTAAATTTCTGCATATAAATTCCTGAATATGGAACACAAATCAAGAGTTGCATGAAGGAGTCTAAATGAAGATTATCGCGCCATGGTGAATGTTCCTTAGCTCATTAAATATTGATTTTAAGTAGTAAAACAAGTATAAAATTGGGCAGTTCGTCTTCTTTTAGCTATTCCATTGTTTTTGTCGTGTATTATTTGTAGGTTGTAGAATGACTGAAAGCATTGCAATTACCCTTTTACACTCTGCATGCGATTGATTCGTTTACTGTTTACTTCATTACAGTTATTGTATTTGCTGATGTAAATACAGTTTCAATAACAGTTTATACCTTACTTTGAATTTGGTGTAAATCGCAGTGCATAGAGAAACCTAATCAACATGACACTCAAAATAAGCCAGACGGCACCAATCTCACCTAACTCAAACAAGTGCAAATTCGGTCGGAGCAACTCCTTACCCATGCGAACGGGTCGTTCCAATCCGCACAAGATGTAACAGGGAGTAGCTTAGGAATTGCACTATCTTCTTCACTATCTCTTTGCACGAATCGGAATAGCCTATTCAGATATAATTCGTATTTTACTACAATATCAACTGAGATTTAAGAAGAACAACTTTACGTGGTAACGGCTTCAATAATTGCAGTTGCATACAATTAATCTTCGCATTGTAACTCATGATCTAGAACAGCTCCCAGTTGATTGCGTTTAGATCCCATGATATGGATCCAACGGTAAGGAATAATTCCATCTGTACAGTGGTATGCAAAGCAGCAAAATGAGACTCGCTGTACAAACAGCTCTGTACCTAAGTCAACCCAACAGCACTCAGTAAGTCTTAATTAATTACCGCTAACAAGTTAATCAATTACTTATTAATGTTAATCAAACCTCAAAATCCATTGAAACCCTCAAAAAGGGCAAGAGAACAGCGAAACAGAGAGAACAGCAAGGTCAAAGACAAAAAGTACCGGACACAGCTCGGCCTCCAAGATATTCCCCTCCCACTCCCTCTCGAATTTGCCCTTCTTAAACCTTGTTTATTCTCTACTAATCCCAACATGAGTCAATCTTAACAATCCTTAAACAACAATTAACTCCTACAGTCAAACAAACGAACAAACAACCAATAATCTCACAGTAATTAACTTATACAAAAAAATTGGAAGAGAGAGAGAGAGAGAGAGAGAGAGAGTAGTGAACAGAAGAGTACAAAATCCCATCACTGCTGCCGATGCAACAAGAAAGCCTGCCCCTCTGCTTCTGTTCTCAACAGTACAAAACCACACAGAAGACTTGGACCACACCCTCAATCCTCTCTCTCTCTCTCATCCCCTCACTTTCTCTCTCTAAACTGCAGTACTTTGAAAGGCCCAATATCAATCACAGCAGGCGCTGATGTAGCCAAATATCTGATTCACCGCCGTAGCAATCTCATCCGCTGACCCTAGTTTGCACCCTTCCTCAATCTAATCACAATATATATATCAACCTGTATTAGTAATTAATAATAAGGGCCAAAAATACGGCTTAAACATGTTATAATTTCACTCACGTTGCAATTATATGCGCTGTTTTGTTTTTTTTTTACAGCTTCTGTACACACTAAGTTACTTTAAATTTTGACGCTTTACTGCCATTTTGTTTTGCAAACGTCAAAATCCGAATATTCTCATACAAGCATCGGGATGAAAACCTTCACAACCTAGAGTAGTGAAGTGTTTAACTTTAAACAAGTTATTTAAGTGAGACCATAAGATATTTAAGTGCTACAATTAGCCTTAACAATAGCTTAATTAATTAATAATCCAAGTTTCCATGGAAATAGCTTTGCACCTTGAGATTTAGCGAGTACAGAACAGAGCGAGCGTCCAAGGACGTAATATTCAAGTGCAAAACGGAGAGCCCGATCTCCTCAACGGCTGTGATCGCTCTCACCAATTGCCCTCGCCTCCTCCTCGCGAGGACTTTGAGATTCACGTGGCCCTGGACTACCGTCGCCTCCACGTCCACCCCACCCCTGCCGTGGGCCCCGCCGGCCCTGTACCCGGTGTACTGCGGCGAGATGAAGAACCCGCCCGCCGCCGTCGCCGCTTGGCACCCGCTCTCCTCCAGCTCGTTGGTGCAGGACGACGAGGCCGAGGACGATGACGTGGCCGTCGCGGTCGCGTCACCGCCGGCCGGCACGCGCTTCTTCGCTTTGAGGGAGAGCAGCAGCTGCTCGAGCTCCTTCACGAAGTCGATGGCCCCGGCGACGACTGACGCTTGATCAACCTGTTATAAAACTCGCCGTTAATAAACCCCGGCGTCATCAGGATGCGAAGATAAAAGAAACTTACTCGTTGGACGAAGGACTGGGGCATGAGAGACCGCAGGGTGTTGAGGTGGCTGTTCATCAGCCGCCGTCGGTTCCTCTCGACGGCGATGTGATTCATCCGCTGGTTCTCCGCGTCCTGTGGATTCTTCGCCGCTGCCACCGGCGGGGCACGTGACCTCTTCCTCTTCCTCCTCTCCCTGGGGCCCACATTGCTGGGTACCGGGGTTTGGGTCACGCAGCTGTCGAGCTGAGGCTCCGGCGGCGGCAGAAAAGGCACGGCCTTTGCCATGGGTTTAGCCCTACTGTACAGGGACTGGATCTCGAGGAGACGCTGCAGGTTTGATTCTCGATGAAATCGCTGGTGGATTTGGACATGGAGCTCCCTTTTGTCCTCCTCCGCTTCTTCATCTTGTTCCTCTTCGGATCGATTCACGCCACCGAGCATTTGAAGGAAGGACATTTGTGGGTAGCTCATGTTCATTGCCGAGCCTTGCTCTAAGCATTCAGAGCTCAGCTTCTCCCCAAAGAACTAATTAATTTGTTAGCAAAAACATATAGAATTAGTAATTGGGTTTCCCTCCTCTCCTTTTTTTTAAAGAGAGTTTAGCTAATACTTTGACGATGGGGTATTTGTAGAGAGACTTACAAAAGAGTTGATGGGTACTCGGAGCCGCTCCATCAAAAGACTAGAGCAGTAATAATGCACAGACTGAGCCCTCCCTTTTCCTTAAAAACTCTGTTTCATCAACGGAGATTTTGGCTTCTCCTTAAATTCTCTCTAAAACCACCCAGAGCAATAAATGGAAGCAAAGAGGTCAAATGCAGCCCACTGAGGAAACAATATGGAGCCTCATTTACTCGCTCTCAGCTTTCTACGCTCTACTGTTCTCCTGAGATTACAATAGTAGTATTTAATGCTGTCAACAGGGGGAGAAAAGGAGAGAGCAGAGGAAAAAAGGCTGAGCAAATGAAGATACGGAAAACTTTCAGGGAGGGGGTAGAGAAGTCTATAGCCCAAAATGCGAGTAAATATTCCACAGGATATAATAATCATATACATTGGTGAAATAGGACAAGAACGCTGCGAAGTTCGACGCATGGAAGGAGTCCTACATGAGAGCTAGTGTTTATTTATTTATTTATTTTCAGAATTAGCTAAGAGTACTGTCATCAGACTAAAGGCTTGATTTGGGAGCTTTTCCGTAGCTTTGACTATATTTTTTAGGGGTTTTTGTCTTTGGGCCCAATGTTTTACATTGATTTATCTATAAACCCAGCTAGTTTTATTAATACTTAC
>JBAKGM010000200.1:29591279-29604793 GCA_037177215.1 Asparagus racemosus
CCAAAAAATTGATGAAACAAACAAAGTTTATGGAATCCCAAAACATCATAAAAATTTTATGGATTTGAAATCCCATGGTGAAATCCATATTCATAAATTTTGGGATTTGAAACAAACACCCCCTTAGTGTCTTTTCGCACCTCCTCCTGCACCCAGGCAATAAGAGGAGAGAAAGTCATGGGGTAATAAAGAGCATGAAAACTAAGCATCTCTGTAAATTTTTTATAGACAAATTGTCCATAAAATCAATATAAACAATAAAATAACTGAAACAAAATACTAAATCAGGAAAACTATTATTCGTTCTAAAATCGGTAGGTAGCCGCTAGGTCTTAACACCCCACACCATAAATTATTGTTTAACTTACAAGCTATATCTATAAATTCGAATTACAACTTGGACAGCAAATCCATAAGGAAATTAAACCGCGCGCATCAGGAAGTACAACAATAATAACAATAATCAGATAATAAAGTAAAGTAGAGTTTTTGTTGATCGGGTGTGAGTCCATTTTTCTTTGTTGTTATTGAATATATAGGGGCTTCACACAATTATTATGGTTTAAGATAGCTTTGTAGTTCATGTTCAGTTGTAAGCAGCGGTCTCCCCTTCTCTGAGTAGCCATGGTCTTCGAAGTCGTCAAAACAAAGCGTGTGCTGGGTCATTCCTGTTGACATGCGTCCGGCGGATAATCACATGGTACACGGTTCCTCCCTTATTCTATTGGTTAGATCATTAATTCTCTGGCAGACGTCTATTCTCGAAAATTGAGTGTAAGCAACTATCGACTACAAAATTAATAATGAAATACATGCCAATTTATTTTATTGTAATTCATTTTCTAAGGATCGTATAGCTTTTTTTATTTGGGGGGTTTTCTCTTTTAACTCAATGTTTTACCCCCACTTATTTAAAAACCCACTAACTTTCATAAACACTCATAAGCTCAAAGTATCCCTAACCACTTATTTTTAAATCCAATCTGCACAATACCCTCAATCTTTGTACTGCATTTTTCTCAAAAAATATAAAATTTCGAAATTACCCCTCTTCCCCAAATAAACTCAGCTCTCTTTGCTTTCTTTCCTTCATTTCACAAGACCAAAACCCTATTCGATCCTCAAAACCCTACCCGATCCCTAAAACCCTCAAGTAGATCCCTAAATCCTCAAAACCCACAAATCTCTCTCCTCTTCCTCCTCTCCTTCTCCCAAAGAGAGATATCAAACCTCCGCCTCTACGTCATCATCGGCATCGTCGCCGGCACCTTCATCGTCCTCCTCCTCTTCCTCCTCTCCCTCTGCCTAACTCCCCCCCGGAAAATCTCTCTCCTCTAGTTTACATAAACGTAACATCTTGCTGTTATTTTGGCATCACACACCTTTCGCTCTCATCTCGGTGCATCACGATGAGGAAAATACAAATTTATGGCGAAGGAGAAAAGACGGCATCACGACGAGGAAATTACAAATTTGTGGCGAAGAAAATTACAAATTTCTTGGATCTTACAGATCTATGCACTTGATGTTACATGTTGTATTACTTTTATGATGGTGATTTTAGATTTATTTTTGTTCAATTTTCATGTTGATATTATCTATTGAGACAGTAATTGTTGTACACCAGTTTAATGCTACACCAGTTTAATACTATGTGTTTGATTGCTTAGTGGTAGATAGATATGTAATGGTTGATGTTTACTCCCCCTTGTAAATCTGTGATCCATAATCCATATTTCTTGTAAAGGGGCGAAAGGCTATACAAAGCCGGAATAATGGACAGTTGTAGAACAACATGCTAGGTATATTTACTCCTCATTGTCACAAGATCGAATGCCAACAATATGTAGCACGTTGTTTGGTCTATTGTTTATGTTGACGAGGCTCACAATTTTCCATATTTTTAAAAAGTATAGCACGTTATGGAAAAGTATAACACATTATGATCAAATTATAATACTTTACTCTAAAGTATAGCACGTTATGGCAAAAGTATAGCGACTTATTAGAAAAATATAGCACTTTATGGCTTCTAAACTTTCTGAAACTACGTCGAACATATCAATTCAGTTTTTTTCTGAGCAATATATCTTAGTGATTATGTGCACAATATGCTTTTTAGTTTACTGTTTATGTTGACGAGAGGTTCGCTCATAATTTTCTAGATTTTTAAAAAGTAGCACATTATGAAAAAGTATAACACCTTATGACCAAAATATAGCATCTTATGGCAAAAGTACATCCATTTATTAGAAAAGTATAGCACTTTATGACCTCTGGACTTCCTGAAGCTACGTCAAATATATCAATTCAGTTCTTTTCTGAGCAATATATCTTAGTGATTATGTGCACAGTGTGCTTTTTAGCCTATTGTTTATGTTGACGAGAGATTCGCTCATAATTTTTTCAGATTTTTGAAAAGTATAGCATGTTGTAGAAAAGTATAGCACCTTATGACCAAAGCATAGCACTTTACTCTAAAGTATAGCACATTATGGCAAAAGTATAGCCACTTATTAGAAAAGTATAGCACTTTATGGCCTCTAGACTTTCTGAAGCTACGTCGAATATATCAATTCAGTTTTTTTGAGCAATATATCTTAGTGATTATGTGCACAATGTGCTTTTTGATCTACTTTTTATGTTGATGAGAGGTCCGCTCAGAATTTTCTAGATTTTTAAAAAGTATAGCACGTTATGGAAAAGTATAGCACCTTATGACCGACGTATAGCACTTTTACTCTAACGTATAGCACATTATGGCGAAAGTATAGCCACTTATTAGAAAAGTATAGCACTTTATGGCCTCTAGACTTTCTGAAGCTATGTCAAATATATTAATTCAGTTTTTTTCTGGGCATTGCAGATGTGTGATTATGTGTACAATGTGTGCTTCTTATGTTCTCTAAAAATTCTGAAACTTAGTGAAACAAATCAAATCAGTTTTTTTAGCAATGTAAACATGTGATGATGTATACAATGTGTTGTTCGATTGAATATTCATATCGACGAGAGGTCCACTCTTAATTTTCCAGTTTTTAGAAACGTATAGTTCTTTATACTTATGTGTAGCACCTTTTTGTGAAAGTATAGCTCTTCATTTCAAAGTATAGCTCTTTATTACTGTAGACGGTTAAAATATATGTTCATCTAGGCTGATAATTAACTTGTACCTAAGAAGTGAACGCCCATGGGCTAAGCACTTCGAATAGGTCTAAAACCAAGCCCATAACAGATTATAGCGAAGGTCACCTGACGACCGATGCCAACTCCACCAAAGATCAGATTTTGTATTAAATCCGGGTTCGCAAGCAAAGCTCGCCAGCCAGAGAGTTTCGCCCACAACAGTAAAGTGGACCAAGTCTTCCACTTTCGAAGGAGGCGCCCCCATGTTCGAGAGACTACAACTCCAACGAACTTCGCCGCGACCACGAAGTTCGCCCAAATAGCCGTTTCAGAGCTATTTTCATGGGATAACTTCTCCTATTATCTCCTGTTTCAGTGGCCACTAACCCACGTTCTAAAGAAGCCATTAACTCTCTCTCTTAGCCTATAAAAGGAGAGGAGATCATTCATTCAAGACAGAGAATGCGCGGAGAGAGCTAAGTGACACATACGCATACACAGGGGAGTTTCATAAGAACAAGGCTAAGCTACCTTCCAAGTGACTCAACCATCGTCAACAGCAAAAGATTCGTGAGTTTTGATTCAGTTCGTCAACGAAGTACAAGATCGACGCTCCACCAGCACATAGAAAAGAACCACAGCAAATATAAATTTTTCTTTTGTTTCATGTTGTCTCTAAATTATAATCTGAGTTAGTTACAATATTAAAAGACCCAAAACGATTACCACAGTATAGTACTTTATTGATAAAGTGTAGCTCTTTATGTTCTCCGAAAATTCTAAAACTTAATCTCATCTCCAACCAACTTCTCTGTCTAGAATTTACCACATGCAATAGTAAAAAAAAAAGAGCTAAACAAGATCAAAAGAGCAAGATAAAATTAGAAACCACCATCAATTTCAATCGCTTTTAGAAACGCAAGTCCCATCTCCCACAATGTACATATAAATTATAACAAAACACAAAGATCCCTAAACTCAGAGGAACTCAAAAGCACACAAAAATTAAAAGCTGAAAATTTAAATTAGCATTGGGATCAAACTTAAAACTCCTCTAAGCCTCCAACAAACCCTTTAGTTGTCCGCTTTAAGCAAAACTCATGCCAACAAAGGGGTTTTCGGCTTCGGCGGCCTCCCTTCCCCCTCTTAACTCTAGTGACCGTCGCCGCCGCTGTCGCCGGCAACATGACCACCCATCAGCCCTATCCTTCTTCGGCTTGGAGTTTTTGAGGTATGAGAATCGCCTCTTAAGGTTATGGGGATGGACTATATTTAGAAAAGTGAAATGAGAGAGAGAGAGATAACGCTGGTTGTATTTGGGGGTGAAGGGTAATTTCAGAATTTTTATTTTATTGAGAAAATACAGTACAAAGAATGAGTGGATGGGTTTTTAAATAAGTGGTATGAGATACTTGGATTTATGAATGTTTGTATGAGTGGATGAATTTTTAAATAAGTGGGGTTAAAAGAGAAAACCCCTTTTTTTTAATACATAGGCTAAGGCAATTTGCGCAAGTGTACAGGAGTTGGAATATTGTCTGTTTCTGGCTACTGTAGTCAAACGGAGTTTCTTTTTGGGTGCGTGTCCGTACTCTAGAGAAAACTGTTTCATTTTGAAATACCCAAAATACAAAGAGAACTTCAAAATAATACAAAGCCTAGAGATTCCCAACTTCTTCTTCACACTCTGCTTCTGCACAAATTAATTGGTTACCTCACCCGAAACAAATTTTTGTTTTAAAAAAAAATTTCTCCCTCTCTCTCAGTCGCTTTCGTCTACTTCAGTCTCCAGACGACTAAATCCTTCTCCTTCTCGCTCACATTCCTTTGCTCCGGTCTCTCAAATTATTTTTTTTATAACAACAAAATTAAAAATAAAGTAATTTCAAGATGGCATCTTGGACCGACGCATTCCTCAACAGCGGCCAGCTCTCAAAGCAAACCTCCATCTTCGGCCTCAAGCTCTACGCCGTCATCGGAATCCTCATCGGCGCCGCCTTCGTCGTCCTCCTCTTCTTCCTCTCCCTCTGCTTCACCTCCCGCCGGCGCCGCCCACCTCCGCCGCCGCTCGCTCCCCTCCCCTCCTCTCGCAAACCCTTGAAGCTCCTCCTCCACGAAGCCACCCCTCAAATCTCCAAAGAAATCCTCGCCATCTCGCCTCCGCACGTCGCCGTCGTCCTCGAGCAGTATCGCCTCCCTCTCCCGCCGCCGCAGTCGAGCGGCGGAGACAGCAAGGAGTCGCCGAGGAAGGCGTTTGGGCGGCCGCCGGAGGTCTCGCATTTGGGTTGGGGTCATTGGTACACGCTCCGGGAGCTCGAGACGGCGACGGATAAGTTCGCCGACGAGAATGTGATCGGCGAAGGGGGATATGGGATTGTTTATCGCGGAGTCTTGAGTGATCGCACGATTGTTGCCGTCAAAAATTTGTTGAACAATAGGTTTGTTTCTAAAAATAGTTTTTTTTTGGGGGGAAAAGTTGTGATTTTTAACTTTTAGGGTTTTGATTGATCAGGGGACAGGCGGAGAAGGAGTTTAAAGTGGAGGTGGAAGCGATTGGGCGAGTGAGGCACAAGAATTTGGTTAGATTGCTTGGTTATTGTGTTGAAGGAGCTCATAGGTAAATTCTTACTTTAGAAATCTCTCTTATTTACTTTTTTTTTAATTTAAAGAAATAATACTAATTTGATCTTTGTATTTGCAATCAGGATGCTTGTATATGAGTATGTTGACAATGGAAATTTGGATCAGTGGCTTCATGGAGATGTAGGAGGAGCGAGTCCACTTACTTGGGATACCAGGATGAACATAATACTCGGAACTGCGAAAGGGTATTAATCTAACGATACACATATCATGAACTATATATGTGCGCTAAATTTGGGCTTTTTTTCCATTGATCGAAGAATACGGGAGACGTTTTGTAACAATTCTTTCATTGTTTACAGACTAGCGTATCTCCATGACGGCTTAGAGCCAAAGGTTGTTCATAGAGACGTGAAATCAAGCAACATACTACTCGATAAACAGTGGAATGCGAAGGTATCTGATTTCGGGCTAGCTAAGCTGATAGGCTCCGAGAAGACCTACGTAACCACTCGTGTCATGGGAACATTCGGGTTCGTTCCGTTGCCGAAATTTCAATTTTGATGGTTAGCAGAGAATTATGTAATTATCAAGAAAAATGACCTCTGAATTTCTTTTTTCATCGTAGCTACGTGGCTCCCGAGTATGCTAGCACTGGAATGTTGAATGAGAGAAGTGATGTGTACAGCTTCGGAGTACTTATAATGGAGATGATATCCGGGAGAGCCCCAGTAGACTATACAAAACCTCCCGCAGAGGTTTGCTCTACCCCAAGATTATCGCATTTCTTCTGCAATGTCGCCTGAACTGTGATCATGTAATCTGTGTCTTTATCTCCAGGTAAATTTGGTTGTATGGTTAAAAACGATGGTGGGAGAAAGGAAATGTGAGCAAGTAGTAGATCCCAAAATGCCAGGAAAGCCTTCGCCGAAGACGCTCAAGCGGACGCTTCTCGTGGCTCTTCGATGTGTTGATCCTGATGCACAGAAAAGGCCTAAAATGGGGCATGTCATCCACATGCTTGAGGTTGAAGACTTGCTGTTCCGAGAGGTAAATCCAGACTATCCTCTGCCTGTCATATTTGATTCAAGTTATGGCATAGAAAGCTCCATAAAAGAATCGAATTATGGTATTCATCAGTTCTCGATGGATATTTTTGTGATTAAATTGTATTAATGCAGGACAGGGACAATCCTAGTAAAGACGCAAATTTGGGAAGGAGTAACCATGAAACGGAGATGAGAGGCTAATATGTGAAACAAATTGAAAGCATAATGTCTGAAAGCCCAATAAATTTCTAAATTTGTCGGCATTTTTGTGGTACTTTTTTGTCAGTTCCTCGCAAGGAATTGATTTTTTTTTTCGCGCCTTGTATTATAAAGTCTACAGAAAAATATTCCAGATTGCAGTCTATATAGATCTTGTCCTTCTGGAGGTTAGATTTCCTCATCCTGGCACACAGCACAAGTTTTATTTTAGGGTTTTTTTTAAATATTTGTCCCTGACATCTTCAATATTTTAAAACTAGTCGCTCTATTCACTAATTGCTATTAGATTACCCACTTCTTATATCTCACTATGATTACACCTAAATGGAGTGATTAATTTGGAACTCCTCATAAGAATTGGGGGATTTAGTAGTAATTTCAATTATTTGAGTGGTTAATTTTGAAACAACTTAAAATAATTGGACAATCTAATAGCGGTTTATTTCAAACTGAAAGCGTCGCGAGTTCCAGCCCCTAGCTGTTAATCTCAAACATAGATGTACTTATGCGTCTGTACTTACACTGCTCACATTATGGTGGAGCTTATTTAATTAACTGCATTGGTTTTTACTGAACTTGGGAAAGTTTTCTAGAGATTGATGTGGTTAGGTGTCGATTATTGAAAATCGAGGTGCTTAATGCTAAACAAAGTTTAATCTGTCAGATGTAAATAGTTAAGGAGTTAGCTATTATCAATGAACTTTAATTACCTGCTACTCTCGGGTATTGTACTCCATAGTCGCAAAATTTTAACTTAAGCCGAAAGCTAATATTGCAAAATATACAAACATGGTACATGTGCTCACTAAAAAATCAGCACCATGTTTTAAACTGGAGAGATATTGCAGGCCGTTTGAATGTTTACATTGTCAAAATTGCGCTACTTAATCCCAGCAATTATGAATAGTCTATGCCATTTCTCGAAGGAAAAATTTCTTTATCCTCCCCATTCACGCACGCGACTTGTGCGACTCTCAGGGTATTTTGCTTTTAAGAAAACTTCAATTAGTTTAGTTGGATGGCGCAGATTCTTGAATTCCAGCAGAAATTGTAACAAAGAATTGAGGCTACTCCTGCAGAGGATCGAATAAAGAAAGAAGCGGGCAGCTCGAAAAGAATAAACAACTTCTAGCATTTGTAGGCAAAAGTCTATTGTACCCTCCAACTTCATAGTAGAATTACATGATTTCTCTCTGCTCTAAGAAATCATCTAATAAACCCCCCTACAATCATATAAGCTTCCTCAATTTGATCATCAGGAACTATATTTTGTTTTGTATCATACACACCTCTTTTGTCATGTGGATGCATTATTAAGTATTTCTAAAGCAAAATACCCTTTGTTATTTTATTCTATTAACCATGATTAAAGAAACGCATTATTTATAAAAAATTTAATATTAAACCTATCTAAACATTATGAAGGTGTATCATGACTATATGCCCTTGAATTCATAAGAATTCGGTAAGATTTTACTAATTTAAATGAATATATGTTTTAAAATGAATTTGCACCCCTATGGGTATTGAATTATGTATTCACGTACCCCAGAAAAGTGTGTATGAGATTAAAATAAACTATTGAGAGTTTACAGATGATATTTGAAATTTGAGGAGGTTACTTACTTTTAGTTAAAGGTTTAAAAAAATGTTACTGATGATTTCCAAAGTTTGGGAAGATTATACCATAATAAGGAAGATTTGCAAAATTTGTTTCATGTTTCAAGAAGAAATGCAGGGTTTGGCCATATCAACTCGGCTGCTCATCATGAAGATTAAAATAAACTATTTGAGAGTCAATTGTACCTATCTGAAAATAAAACTATACAAAGCTCAAGAAACAAGTGGGAGAAATTTGATAATTTCATGAAATGAGTTTCATTACAGGTATCTGAATTCAAGGCAGAGCATGTGGGCATCTGAGGAGTAGAAGTTGGTTATTATTGGAAAGAGTGAGGAATAATAGTCTTTGCTTGTTAAGGAGGGCAAATGCTCGGGTGAGAGTCTGAGAGAAATGATAAAAGAGGGAGACAAAGACTGAGAGCAGTTAGGGGAAAAAAAGCAAGAAACCAGGATAGCTTTGTGTAATAAGTGAAGATAGCAGGTTTTCTTTGATGGCTACTTCGTTGAAAAGAGAGAAAGGGATGATGCAACATTTTGCTTTTGGGACCTTTAAGCTGATGGTTATATATTATATACGTGAAAGTATCAATTGATATCGGTTCAGAGCGTGAAGGATGTCTATTAATTATTCGATTGGACTGTGCAGGCTAAGCCCTTTGATTTGTCTGCAGGCGGTAGCTCTATTTTCTATCTATACATATGAGCATTTTCTCTGTAATTTTAACTTTATCACATTTGATTCTCTCTCGTGCTTGTAGGTAGATCCCGATTCCTAACAATATCCTAACAATATCTCAACATGCTACTATATAAACGTTATATTACCAATTGTTATGCCCTAGAAAATTATCAAGTCTAATGGAGTATCAAAAAAGGGCTACGTAGGTGGTCACCTCTGAATGCATCTGCAAACACGACCGGGTACTAAGATAGCCGACCTGCCTCGCGACACAAATCGAAACGAAAGGCGTGACCGACCAGTGATTTGTTAGATGATCGGCTCGAGACGAAACACGTTTGCCACTTGAACCAAGCAATGCATGTATTAAACAGTGGGACGAACTGCCAAACATCATCAAGGGTCACATTGCATTTAACGCATGAACAATTTGTGCCCACACTTCGCGACCTAGTCGCATCAGTATTAATGCGGCGTCAGAGTCATTATGAACTTTCGAGCCAAAGCCTTCAAAGCTTCTCGGACCATGCCAAATTACCAATGTGTCCCCATAAACCCTCTATTGATAGCGATGACTTTCTCTCCCCAAGGTACGCGATTCTCCCCAGAAGCAAGTCAACAACGCTATGATCTATTTCTCTCTTCAGATGAATAAGATCAGTCACGGACTTGAGCGTCCGAGTGCACGCTAGAGGAAACAACCTCCGGAGCCTCTAATCTCTGTTACCTGAGTAAGATTAAGAACATGTGAATCTAATATCAAAGGGGATTAAGAAACCCTCAAATCAATCTCACTTCCACTAAACTACACTCTAATTTCCCTACATAAACAGCTTGGTGCTCACCGTGGTGCTTACTTCTTCTCCTTTTCAAAAAATGGTTGACCTTCTATTAGATTTCATGAAGAAACGATGAACTCCAATTGCGTCGCTCAAGCCTAGTCAGATTAACCAACCAAAAAGATCACTCAATCTCTTCGACCATTGCTCACAACACTCACAAAACAGAACGGCCCACAAAACCTCCATAGAAGAGACCCCATCTAGGAGAACACATGGGGTGGGAGCAGCCATCCCAGAAGAAGTTTTCATGCCCACTCATTGACTACAAATCCCAAGATTTCGAGTCGGCGAAACGAAGTCGACGCCACAGCGAAAGAATAAATGCGTCGATCCAAACCATCGATCGCAAGTGGGCAGCCTAACACTACAACGACCAAGCCTTCATCGTGGCAAGCTCGTCCATAACGTGAAGGAACGCTACCTGGTAACATACAGAGCGCAAAGTCATCGTCACATTTTATTACACTTTTATACATTCATTATCTATTTTATTTAAATAAATATATTACTAATAATATGTTTTTCACTTAATTTACATGAAATGAAGAATTATTGAATAAGAACCGAAAAGAACTAAATTCTCTTATTTTTTTTACCAACTATTAAAGCACAATATCAAACCACGAAGATGCCCACAAAAGCCCAAGGAATCAAGAAAATATTGAGTCAACATATCAACTAAGGACTCAATTTTATTAGAAACCAATCGGTTCACCAATCGATTGGCCAACCGGTCGACCAGTCGATTGGCTAACTGATTGGTCAACTGATTGGTTCATAACTGAAACAGTAAACTACTGAGATTAATTCCTTAAAGCAAAGCTAATCCAAAGCCTCTTGTTAATTGCTATAGGCTATAAATAGGGGTAGAGGGTGAGGAGTTGGAGTGTGAAAAATTTGTAAAAACTCTATTTGGAGAGGATGATCACTCTTAATTGAGAAGACCTTTCAAAATTATAAACTTTGTCTGCAATTAATAAAAACATTTCTCCACCTTTTTCAATTTTATTTCTTCTTCTTATTGATGAAGATGAAGATTTAATTTCAACGAGCCAACCCCTTGCAAGGTAAGTTTACATTTTTCTCTCTTATTTGCTTATTTTAGAAATTCATGTTTTAGAATTTTATTTTTTTATGTTCATAGATTATATTTATTTCATGCCTTTTAGTGTAGATTTACTTTAATGCTCTTTAATTTTTGTTATTTATTTTTATGCTTTGTAGAATTTATTTTCTTATATTTTTCTTTTATATTATAGATTTACTTTTATGCTCTTTTATTTTTGTTAGTTAGATTTCATTTATGCCTATAGCTTATATCTTTATTTCCTTATTCTTATTCTTATTTTTATAGTTATTTTTTATTTTAAATCTCCTTCTTTTTTGCTCTCTAGTCTAAATTTTATTTTTTTAGTTTTATTTTTCAAAATATGCAACTAAATCTTGTAGAAATTTTAGAATTGTATGAAACTAGTTTGATTTGTTTTATGCTTATGGATTGCTCTTTTGTGCTCGAAATAATCATGTTTAGGATAACCAACTAGAGAACTAATTGATAGAAAAAAATATGATAATCTATACTTATCTTAAGTGGTTTGATAGTTTATGCTTATGAATTCTAAAATTACTATCTAATTGTTATTCTTTTCATAAATAGTAATTTTGTTTGTATAATAATTTGATAGGTTATGCTTTCTTTAAGTAGTTTGATAGTCCATACTTTATAAATCTAAAGTAAAATGCGATAAAAAGAGAGTAATTCATAAATCCTAAATGAAATTAACTAATGAATTCAATTCTAGATTCCTATTTTCTCTCTTGATTTCCTCCATTGTTACTTATTTTGATTGTTCCTCTTTTTGAACAATTTTTCTAGTCTTGATCATGTTGTTCTTTTCTATTTTCTTTACTTCTCATCCTTGTTATTCTTTATTTTTTTTTCACTCTCTTTCTCCTCTCTTATTCTAGTTCTCTTTCATGTGTACATAATACTACACTGTTTATGTCTCCTCACTTTCGTTCCTCTTTGTTCACACACAACTCTAGGATCCAACTTAGAATATTTTCTACACACATACCTTATGGGTTCGATATTATACTATACTATAACTTTATTGTGAATTTACAATCTCGACACTTTTTTCACAACACATCAAGTTTTTGGTACCATTGCCGAGGAAGGTGCTTAGAATTTAAATTTTTCTATTTTGGTTCTTTCCTTTGTGTGTTTTTTGTGAAGGAATAAATTTGAAGATTGAAGATGGAGAATTGAAGATTAAAGATTGAAGATTTTCTTGAAAAGGTAAGTCCTCTTTCTAGTATTTTTATTTCCACCCTCTAGTTTAGTTTCTCACAATTAGAGACAATTAGAAACTATAAAAAAAAATTTCTTGTCAACCCTAATAAAATCCACCCTCAACTTGAATAACTACTAACAAGATAACAAATTCAAACAAGAGCTCTCTTTCTCACATTTGTTTGATTGTTAACCCTAACAAAAAAAATAAAAAATTCCTTTTTGCATACTTTGTAGTTGCTTTTAATTCTTAGGGTTGCATTGCGTATAGTTAGTAGGAATTCACCAGAGTGATTTGAGCATTTTAATTTGAGCACTCATTTGAAAATACTCTTAAGGGCAAAAATACCTACTAATCAAGATAATGTGAGGGATTTCATCACCCTTTTCTTGAGCCACAAATTATTAATTCCTCACTATACAAATTCAAACCTTTAAAACTCATTAGACGTTAGCCCATAAGGATTCGAGCTCATTAACGAACAAGAAATCTTTAAGTGAACCAGTTTAAGTTTACTTGAATCCGTTGGTGTCTAAGACAATGTTTAGAGGCTGCGTAAAGCACTCCACAAGAAAAGATGTACTCAATAGATATTTAGCCTTGCTCTAGTACTATCCTTACCTGACTAATTAATCGACCAAACTTTAACCTTTCTACTCAAGGAGTTTTTAGTTAGGAGCTGGTCTAGCTGAGTCTAGGCGTAACCGTAAATTTAAGGTTGATTGTTTCAAAGCAGTTGCTCTTAATTTATTTTAGTTAGATTTTTCTTTTATCCTTTCCCCTTTTTCTCATTATCTTTTAGGTATTTTAGTTTTTCTCTAAAAAATCTAAATTTTATTTTTCTTAGATTTTGTTCCAATTTCCTTAGTTAAAAAAAAGAAAACAAATACCAAAAGATTTTGTTTTGGTGAATGTTAGTTTAGATTAGGGATTTTACCAAATCAATTAGTCCATGTTGAAAAGAGTTTTGAAACATAAGAAATGACTAATCCTAATCCAACCATTCTTCAAAATATGTGTGTAGGCGTTGAAAATTGCTTATCAGTCCCCGAACATGACTCGTGACAGCGAATTGGTGATCAATGAGCAATCCGAC
>JBAKGM010000200.1:29649580-29689052 GCA_037177215.1 Asparagus racemosus
TGGTGCACAAGTGCGGTGGCAAGGCCGCCGCACTTGGCCATGGCCAAGCGCGTTCCGGCGTTTTGCCGCCTCCCGTCGTTTTCTGACTTTCTTCTCACTTTTCCGACGTTCCGGCTGAGTTTTCCTCTGCTTCAGCTCGTGTCCCGGTCTTTCGTTGAGTCCGGAATCGGATCGGCACAACGTCGTCGCTTGTATTTGGCTCAGATCTATTGGGGTGCGATTAGTTCGCTTTGTTGATCTGTACGCCTCGCCGACTACGTCGTCAATGGCCCACAGCAAGTCCAAGGAAAAAAAATTTTCCAGGGCGCTGCCCCGGACCCGCAAGGGGACCGCCGAAAACTCTGCGTAGGGCGTCAATAGTCGTGGGGTATCAATGGTTCGCCGTTGTATCGTCGGATTGTCGTTATTCATGTTTGCGTCGACGTTCGAGTCCGATCGACTCGTCGAGTCGATTTCCCACCGCTTTGGAACGTGACCGTCGAATTTATTCCGCGGTACGTCGTTCCGTTGACGCGTATGCTGTGTCGACGTGTACGCCGTGTCGACTTGGTTCGGATGTTCGCCGACCCGCTTCATGCGTTCGCGGCGTTTATTACGTCGTCAGCCGTTTCGTTGGTTGCGTCGGTTGACGGTTCGTCGGTTACGAACCAACCTTCACGAGTCAGGTGCGGGGACTGATGAGCGGATTTTTTTAACGCCTACAACCATCATGAACCCAAATTGAAGAATAGCTCAGTGAAATTTCAAATACCATTACCAAGATGATTGTTTTCATATATGGACTTTTTGAGCTTGTGGACTTTGCGATCAAGACCTTTAAATACAAACACCTCGTGTTGATTCATAAAGATCTCCTCATCTAGTTCTCCATAAAGAAATGTAGTTTTTATATCCATCTGAACAAGTTCTAAATCCATGTGAGCGACCAACGTCAGAATCATGTGAATTGAGGCAAACCTCACCACAGGGGAGAGAGTTTCCTCATAGTCTACCCTCTCTCACTGCATGTATCCTTTCACCATGAGTTGCATTTTAAACCTATCAATAGAACCATCTGACTTTCTCTTGATTTTCAGAACCCACTTTTTTCTAATAGCCTTGTGCTCAATTGGAAGGTGCACTAAGTCCCAGACTAGGTTTGTTCTCATAGACTCCATCTCATCTTTCATGGCATCCATCTATTTCTCTGTATTGGGGCCAGAGAGAACCTCAAGTAAAGACTTTGGATCCGTAATATCATGCGGTGCCACCATACGCACTTTCCCCTCCATCTCAAAAAGACGATAAGGGATTGGTTGGCGACTGCTTTGTATGAGTTCTTGACATTCCTGTGATTGTGGTTCAGGATTAATTATGGGAATGTCATTCCTACTATACCCAGGAAGCATAGAATATTAGTCCTCATGCTCGACCAGGCCACTTGGTATGCTTTCATCCATCTCATACAAATCAAAGTCTTGGCTCATCTCCCCCTTACGAGGAAAATCCTCCTCGAGAAGCTCTACATTTCGTGACTTAATCTCAGGAGCTATTCTACCTTCTTGTGTTCTGATGAACACATAATCCTTTAAATAGTTTAAATATTGAATAACTATGCACTTCTTCTCCCTTGGGCCAACTTCCCATGTGAATGGGATGTGATGTGCACATAAGTCACCATGCCACATGGTCACAAATTACCCAGTTAGGTTTTTTGTCAGTCTAAAGCTCATAAGGTATGGAATCAACAGCCTTGGAAGGCACACAATTTAGTACATAGGCAGTAGTCAATAGCGAAACTCCCCAAAAAGATATGGATAAATTCGCGTGCGCCATCATGGACCTCACCATGTCAAATAATATTCTATCCCTTCTCCCTACCACTCTATTTTGTTGCGGAGTATAGGGAGTAGTCATTTGTTAAACAATCCTTTTCTTCTCACATAGTTCCTTAAGCTGCTTAGATAGATATTCTTGACCACGTTTAGTTCATAACAGTTTTACGCAGTTGTCAAATCGATTCTCAACATCATTCATGTAGCATTGAAAGCAACTCGGAGCTTCATACTTGTGGGAGATCATGGAGACTTGACCATGTCATGAATAACCATCAATGAATGTTGTGAAGGAAGGGACTTCAGTATGATCCTTCACACTTAATGGTCAGCAAATGTCAAAATGGATCAGTTATAACGCTGTCGATGTACCCTATTCCAGTGGTTCTTTTTGCAACCTTGCTTGCAAGGCAAGGCTCCCAAGTGGGAAAGATGACCTGAGCGAGCAAATTGAGAAGTTCATCTTGAGCTAGACGGATCATCTTTTCTTGCATTATGTGCACTAATCTAGACATCGGATAGTACATAATCATTTCACAACAACAGACTTCATAGAAATAACTATATCTTTTATTGGCATTTGCAGCAAAATTGTTCACATCAATGAAAAATAATATATCTCAGAGGTTGCCCAATAATGTGACAATTATTCCCTATAATAATAAAATAATTTTTATTAAAAATGAAGATCATAACCAAAATGCAATAACCCAAACACTAAAAGAATTTCACCTAATCTTCAAAGCATGCAAGGCTTCAGGAAGGAGACAAGTGTTTCCACATTCTTTCCCTTGAAGAGTTGCTCGGTTTCCATCAAAATGCGATAACACTCCACAAATCTATTCTTGTTCCTAACTACATGGTCTTAGCATCCTGAGTATGCAACCCAAAAATGAGGAGAATTAGTAAAAGTTAGAATAGAAATTAGACTGCAAACTAATGCATCATTTAAGGATAGAGTGAGTACCTTCTTTGGATGTGTGCATTCATGCGCAAAGTGTCCCAGCTTCCCACAGTTGTGGCATGCCATTTGGTCTTTTTCCTTCTTTCATGCCCTCTTCCCTCACCGAGCCTTCTTGTTAGGCCCAGGTTCTTCCCTAGGGGGCCCATCTTTCTGGCATCTTACGCTTCATAACTAGCTTGCATAGCGCTCTTGGTGTAGCCTACACATGGTAAGCTGAACTTTCAGCTTTCTTCAAAATAACACTTTGCTCCTCAAGAACCATGTGTTTTTCAAAGTCAACAAATTTCTTCATATCCTTCTTGTCAAGGAGTATCCTCTTGACATTGTCCCACTTTGTAGTTTTCAGCAGCGAGATCATAATAACCTAGATTTGTTTTTCATTAGTTTTGATTAACCTCCTCACTTAGTTGTGTGATCATGTTAGACATAATCCTAAGATATTTCTCAATGCCATAAGTGGGATCCATCTTATACTTATCAAAATGAAGGCTAAGTGTGCATAGGCTAGAGACTAAGGCCACCCCAAAAGCTTGATATAGAGCTTCCTACATCTTCATCGTAGTAGGAAATTTTCCGTACTGGCAAATGAGATTATCATCCGTGCAGCTCAGGATCAAATATCAAGCATTGCGATCTTTGACCAAGTGACATAATCCTTTTGCCTTTGAAGTGTAGCTTTTGAATTCGGCGCCTCAAGTTCTTGGTCTAGAGCAACCAAGTGGACATGTTCATTCAACAAATATTGAATCATAAGGCGACATATGTTATAATTGTTGTCATTCAGCGTTTGCCCTTTGAGGATATCAGAGATTATGGTTTTGGTAGCCATGACCTACAAACAAATAAGATTTTTGTGTTGCCTTTAAATGAGCCAAATTAATCAATTATTTTCACAAAAAATATAACTTATAATATTCAAAAAATAATTGTGGCGAGAGCAAAATTTTGATATACTTGGAATCAAATCTCTCTTGACAAATTATTTAAGAAAATTTTTAATCTATTTTTTGCCAAATATTTTAGGGTATATTTAGGAGCCTTAGAGATTCCACCAAATATCACCTCTCGCATTTATGTTCATCTATCTAAAGTGTCATGTCATGTGCCATCCTAGTCTAATCCTATGCAATAATATTCTTTTTCAAAAAAAATTTCATTCTCTATGCCCCCATTAGTTAAAAGAGTAAATTGGGAATATGTATGTGTAGGAGTTTAAAATCAACTGAAGCGCCTTTGCTCCCTTTCTGCCACGACAAACTCATTCACACATATACAATATCTATCTCTTCTGTGCTCTAATACAACATTTCTTTAGATATTGCAGATTGATGCAGCTAAAGGCATTATATTGGATTTTTCCAATTTAATTTGTGATAAATCTAAATGTCACTATCGCATAAAGTTGCCAATGAAAATGACACAATCGAATGAGGTCCCCAAGGCCATTATCGTTTGTGTTCAAGTCTGCTGCAAGATTTAGCGTAATTGAATTTAAAGAATCAAGTCTTCATGCAGCCAATGGAACTCTCTGAGGTTGCAATAACATGCATAAAGCCTTGATTCCCTTTGACCGAACCATTATGGTTGACCTAACATGAGCTAGCACAATTGACAAAGCTCCCTGAGGCTATTATCAATGTTCTAAAGACCCATATTAGCCTTCTATAATGTTACCATTTTTATTTAATTAAGAGCTAAAGTTAGTAATTTCATTACGATTGATCCCAGACCTAATTTGGTCTCCAAACCCATCCAAAAAAAAGCAAAAAAAACCAAAGATTTAAATTTATTTTATTTTTCAAATTTTCCTAATTTTTCTAGATATTATCAGATCTTTCTAAACTTTACCCTTTTATAAAAAAAATTTTAATTTACAAAAAAACTTTGCATATATCAAATTTAGGATTTTAGGGTCTCATCAAACAAGATTAAAATAATTATTTAATCAAGGAATCAAAGATCTAAAAGATACACACATATAAAATCTATTCATAAATCCAAAAACATAGCGTGGACATATTTGCAGAATTGAAATAATAACAAAAAAATATCTTAGGTATAATTTGTAAATTTATGGGATCATAATGTTTTCTACATTAAACTATAATTTCAGAAGTTAGAGGGATGTTTCTACAAAATTAATTAATAATAAATCTATTTTCTAGTGCAATAACAAAAGATAGAAAAACAGGGTCTTAACGGAAAAAATAGCAATTAAAATAATATCCTAGATCAGTTCACGTTCACCAATGCATGGAACTCAAGAAACAAGGTTTAAACGTTTTCTTTGCATGAAAATAATGAAATGTTACTTAATAAAAGGAAAACAAAAACAAGCACATTTAACCAAGATACGAAAAGTTAAGGTGGTTATCGACATTGTTTATGTCAGAAAGTTATTTGTGTGGGTAAATGAACGGTTAGAGAAGTTTATGGTCCCTTAATCTTCCTTGATAGCTGATCAATGAGAAGGAAGTAGATTCCTACACAGAAAACACTTGTTAGAGAGCCCGAGCAATGCCCGTTAGAGGGCCAGCATTTGTTGCTTCGACATGCCCTCCAATGTTCAAGTCAGTAATAGATTAAATAAGTTTGTAGAATCTAGTTTCAAGAATTATTCAGTAGTTTTGCGTACCTTAGAATAGCAGAGGTTGCCCACTATATATAGAGCTGGTGAGGGCACATCAGTAATTTCTCTGGTTCGGTGCAGTCGGCTGATCAGTTCACATTTTACACATGTCGATAGCCAGTTGAATGAGTCACATTTGCATTTAATGTGATAGTGATAGAATGACTGAAGTACTAACGTGATCCAAAGAGTAATAACTTTGTCCCGAAGAGTCATAATGACTCTAACCCATCATTAAATTCAATGGTGATTTATGGTGAAGTATGACTATTGAAGTTGATAGATTGTCTCATTATTTGAGATATTCTTTGGCGAAGGCCCAAGTAGAAGATGCTTTTCATCTTGGACTTGGCTTCTGCTAGCATATCCCAGCTCGAAGATGCCTTTTATCTATGACTTGGGTTGCCAGAGATATCGGTGATACTCACACCTGGGTCAAGCTTCTAGATTTGTAGGACTCGGCCAATTAATTATGACACGTGGCTGACTCTCAAGAGTTCATTAGACTTAGTAATTCTCAGGGTACAATACTGGCCCCTTTCACTTGGACTCGGGAAGCCGAGTATGAGAGAAACTGAAACGTTCCATCTTTTCACTGCCTTAGGATCTGAGCCACCTTTTTTGGAAGAGAGCTTTGATGTGACATTCTAACATCATTGCAGATTATGCACAGTAGTTTTGAAGATATGGTACTTCGGTTATCGAGTAGATGTCTTAATTGACAAGGAGTTGCTTTAGTTTTGAAACCCATTAGCAGCTTTTTAGGAAACCGAGTTGACCGTTTAGATTGTGCCACGTGTCATCTGCCCCCCTTCAATGCCTTCTCTCACTTTCCATACCCTAGAAAGTTTTGTCAGTGAGAACTTTGGCCATTTTTGCTTGAAATTTTTGTTACTTTTGATCGTCTTCTCCGACCATCTTCCTTGATTGTTCTGATGGCTTCCAGCACTCAAGCCTCCACTACTCACAATGAGGCGAGAATCACTCTGCTCTGAAAGTATAATCAATGATGCTCCATACCTGTCTTGAGTAGTATGCAGAGTTTGACATCCCTAGCGCCTTCGCTCTGTCAACTACGATTAAGGAGCATGCCGTCTATCACCACAGCGATGACTTGGTGCTCGTGTATTATCACCACCTCAATTTCAGCCTCTGTTTGCCATTGCACATGTTCCTTCAGTGGGTCTTTAGGACTTTGGGGGTCTCGCTGGTGCAGCTGAAACCCAAATCTATCGTTCGCCTAGTTGCCTTCCTTATCATCTACCATCGGGTGCATGTTGAGCCGATAATGGGTATTCTAGGCCACCCACTATGTGCTAAGGCTAGTAAAAGCAAATGCTACTTTTATTTGCTGATTGTCGGCAGTTTCTAGCTAGTCTCCAACATCCCCGACACAAATAAAAGGTGGAAGGAGAAATTCTTCTTTGCCTTCGGTGCCAACCTAATCTTGGCTTGTTCAACATGGCTAGAGATAAAAATTTTGAGGGCTTGAAGATGGTGAAGCTCTCAGAGACAGAAGGCTTAGGCTAGAAAAGATCTAAGCCTACAAGGTGTCTCGGTGCAGTGAGAACCTCACTGATAATGTCATGCTTTGAGTTGCCGGCATCTCTCACACCTCCTCTACAGAGAGGAATTTAGCACAAGCTGCTCTACTAGCCCTTGAGGATGCACCTACAGAGGCTCCTCAAGTCAGTCTTGCTGCGGGGCCTCAGAAGCGCTTTTCATCCCAAGCTAGCGAAGGATGAGGCTTAGTTTATATGCCAGAACCTGGCTAAACTCATAGCCCGATTGGGTATGGGCTCGAATTTGGCCACAACTTAAGCCGAGAGGTCTGAGAATAAGAAGAGACCACAACTTAAGCCGAGAGGTCTGAGAATAAGAAGAGAAAAAAGATGGTCTCAAAGGGTCATCACTGAGCGGAAGGCGGTATGGAGTGCCTCTTCGCTCTTGATGAGGAGGTGGACGAGGTTGCACCTAGGCTGACGAGTGGGGTCCTGACCACAAAGGCTCCAGACTAGGAGTTGAGGCCTTGACTAGGGAAGAGGCAGTTGTTGGTGCACATGCCGAGCTGAGAGAGGCCCCCGGGCCTTCCATGAGAGCCAGGAAGGAGCCACTTGTAGAGGAACTAGCCACTAAAGAAGAGCTGGTTGCCATGGAGGAGGAACTAATTGTGGAGGCGGAATGGGCCTCTGCGAAGGGGTAGGCTTCTCAAGATGCTCCATAAGAGAGTCGGTATGAATGGCTCTTCCTTCAAAATATTGGCGAGCTTGCTCCTCATGAGTGGGATAAGATGAGGGCAACTTTGATAGGGGCGATAAAGACTCACCTTGGCCATGATAGGGAGTTGTCATATGAGAACGTGTTTGTCCTGGGTTGTCAACTAGGCCTGAGGGGGTCAGTCCTGGAATTCAAGTCTGACCAAGCCAATGCAGCCAAGCAGTTCCTCCTCCCTGAGGATCATACTTTGTTGAGCGGGATACCCAACGCCGGCCTTAATCAGGCTCTTCAGTGCTATCTCATCAGAGAGGCACTTGTAGAGATTAGTTATTCAGTTGTTATGAACAACTCTGGGACCTCTTCTTCAAGCTCCGGGGGAGGGAACGGCTCATAGGGAGTCTCGAGAGGCAGCCAAATTGTTGTCCGCTACCAAGGAGAGTGAGCTGGATGAACTCAAGAGGGGTTGAGCCGAGGTGGAATGCCAATTGACTCACCGAGATGAGAAGATCAAGGCCCTTATTGAACTTTCCCGACAGTAAGCGGCGCACTTTGCTGAGGCCTAGAAGGAGATAAAGGGTCTTTGGGAGGACCTCAACCACTCCTACCATGATTTAGGCCTTATCGATGAGAGGATTAAATACCTCAAGTTGAAAGTCGAGATTGAGAAGAGGGAGATGGAGGATGCTTATGAGTAGGCTTGAGTGCCTCGTCTCGATTCGGAGGGGTTGAGGGCAATGCTGAAGAAGGAGGTGGCTCTTTAGGAGAAGCTCAGACAAGAGGATGCCCAATTTCTCAAGAGGCCGGGCAGCAATGCAACTCCCTCCTTGCTCAAGTCTGGACGCTAGAGGACTGAGTGCCCTTCTTGGAGTCAGATGCCCACAGAATTGAAGTTCGAGGCGTATCATAATGATGCTCTCAAAAAAGTAGAGGTCGCTCTTTCTTGCAAGGAGGAGTTCAACTATCTGATGCAACAACTTCTCCACGAGCTCATGATCAACCCCGATCAGTTCAAGTATACTTCCCAGGTGAGCATTTGTCTCAACATCCTCAAGGGAATCGAGATGGTAGGAGAAGGGTTGAGACTGGTGGAGGAAGATGAGGAGGCAGCCGGTGGGTCAAATGAAGACGCGGCTGAAGGCTTTGGTGATGAAGCTAGTTCATCCTCTTCATCCAGCTGATCGGAACCCCTCTCGCTAATGCTCCAAGTTTTGTTTCTATTCATTTTCTAACTCCTGCCCTGGGTCCTGCTCTAACTTTTGCCCTGGGTTCCACTCTGACTCCTTGAAGAGCTTGTATATTTTTCGCTCTTTTTTCCGAGTCATGTAAAAAGTCTTGTAAGATTCTTACGAATTAACGAAAGACTTAATTTTGTCTGACTCAAATCTTTTGCACTTTGTTCTGAGTTGTTTCTCATTATGTACTTTTATTCCAAAATATCGTAAGTATTTCTATTTTGAGTGAATCAATAGGGACCGAGTGATGCCTTAGTATTTTATACTTAAGGTATTTGGTATACCTTAGACGAGTCTGTAAGGACCGAGTCATAGGGGCTTTCATCATGCCTTGGGTTTACTCTCTGAAAATCGATACCAAGGTCTTCAGAGTACCTTGAATGAGTATGTGAGGACTGAGTCATAAGTGTTTTGCATTATACCTTGGTCTTACTCGTGAGAATGATATCAAGGTCTTTGAGTGCCTTGGATGAGTCAGTGAAGACTAAGTCTCAAGGGGTTTGTTCGTGCCTTGGGCTTACTCGAGAGAACAATACCAAGGTCTTTGAATGCCTCAGAGAAATCAATAAAGTCCAGGTCACAAAGACTTTTACGTTGTGCCTTGGTCTTACTTGTGAGAATGATACTAACTTCTTTGGATGTTTTGGATGAGTCAATAAAGACCAAGTCACACGGACTTTGTTCATGCCTCCGGTTTACTTTGAAAATAGACACCATGGGTTTTGGATGCCTTGGATGAGTCGATAAAGACCGGGTGTTATATCACAGAAATGGCTAAGTGTTAATTCTCCTCCAGAAGTCGACACGTGTCCCATGTTAACTAAACATCAGATCGACATGTGATCAGCATGTGATCCATATAGATCTATCTTATAGCATAACTAAAGTAAATGAAAGTTATGATAGATCTCTCAAAGAATTCATGGAACAAATATATCCAATCAGAACCATATCATGCCAAAAACTAATTATCCGAGCACTGATTAACAAAAATAGTAATAATCTTGATACTTCCAAGATATCTAGTTATGGCAGGGGGGAAAACCTCCATTGGCAACGACAAAATTTATCAAACATGAAGGTTAATAAGATCTAAATCATGAACATAAGCATATTTTTAGATCATGGTTAATTTAGAAAACTCATCGCAACTAACAGATCAAAAGCACATACCTCATGTTCTGATACCATGTTAAAAGATAAGAGGAGAATCATACCTCGGATCGGTGCTCCGATCTGTAGCTAGTGTTGATTGTCTCGGATCTCGACGGTGGAGGGAACTACGACTAGAGAGATACCCCCACACTATTCACGACCCAACCAGCAACCTCCGATCAATTCCTTTAAGCATGTCGCCGATTTTTAATATCTGGAGTGGTGTTACAGAGATGAAGCCTTCATCCCTATTTATAGGAGAGCTTCAACTATTGATAGGATCAATTGGTTGATGGCCAAATCTCAATTGATAAGAATAAATTATCATAAGGTTCTTGACCATATCAATATTAATCACTTGATAGTTATCCCAAGATATCATCTCTACAACAACTTAGATTTATATAGATATGGCACCCACTAAAGGGCGCCAAATCTAACAACAATCATTGATTTGTTTTAGTGGATGGTTGAGATTTTCCTTTTGAGTGTAAATTAGAAAAATAGTGCAATTTATGATTCATGGGGACAATGCGAGTGTTAGATATGAAATGACTCATAACCATCCACTCTGTAAATTAACGACTATGATAAATGTAGTGTTCTCTCCACTACTTTTTGATAGTGCAGAGGAATTTGTGTGGCAGACCCTAAAGTTCAGGGGCTTGTGAACTTTACCCTAGTGGCAAATAGTAGTTGCAAACTGAAACTTTTTTTTATTTTTAGTACGTGTAACGCACAAGTAAAAAATATTTATAAAATAAAATTTTTGTTTTCTAATAATAAATATATTCGAACAGTTTTATGGATTGATCCAAATTGTTGAAGATAAAAGGTCCAATTTTGGACATTGCATTGTCATATATTTCAATTGATCTCGAGAAAAATTTAGTTTCAGATATGAAATATGATATTGTTGATTAGAATCTAGTTATTATTCCGATTCTACAATCTACTGTTAATCGTTAAATAAGTACAAAATCATGAAAATAAAAGGGTTGGGAAACTTTTCTGATTGACACTGAGATATGGGAGCAAGGAGAGGAGTTGATTTCGGACCCACAATGGTTTCAATTGAGAAGGTCAATCAACTGCCTAAAATCTATGGTTTGCATGATTACGTCACGAAATTACTATTCTAGGGAATTCTTAGAACTGAAGAGAATGCTGCAACTTCCATAGAAACTTGGCGACGCTCCTCATAGGAAATATATATATATTTTAATTTTGATGGGACATATGAAATATACATTCACCTAACAAAAAAAATACATGTTTCTTGGCAAAATAGGAGAGTCTTGAACGTTTTCTTTTTATTTTTTTCCGTCCTTTCTAGTGGAAAATGAGGGTCATGCATTTCAGCAAATAGATCAAGGGATACAAATTCTGGCAATTAGCAGCAATATGATTGCTACGATTCTTCCCAAATCTCATAAATGAGGAATGCATTGCGTTGACTATGAAGATTGAAACGCTAGTCAACTTTGAGATATGCAAAGGATGGAAGTTTGAAGGTTGGTGTGTAGGAAAATGAAATGATGCATCAATGGTTACGTGTTAGTGTTAAGAAAGTCATCCGCCAAGTGAGAGGGAGGCTCCCCTTAGAACTCTTGAGTGATTGGTATTCTTGGGTTCTTTGTGTGATGTAATGTGATAATAAGCTCTTGGAGATTGTGAGTGATCGGTGTTCTCGGGTTCCTTAAGAGATGTGAGATGTATGAGAATTTTCAAGTTTCTTCCGTGAAAAACTTGTATTGCTTGTATTGACTACATCGCTTGTATTGGTTTGTAAAGATAATGGATATCCCACTTGAGGGACAGTGGATGTAGGCGCATCTGGTCAAACCACGTAAAAAACTCTTTGTGTTGTTTGCTCTTGCACTCATTATTGTGTGTGGTTATTTGTGTGCTCCATAATCCCCAACAAACCATTACCACCCATAATACGCAACAGTAATCAGCTGAGCTCATCACCAAAAAAAAAAAAGTTCACTCGTACAGTTATTGAATCAATGGTATTTGGGGAGGACATCATCACGCCCAGCCAAATTCTCCACAGTCAGAAGCAAAATATAGTAGCAAATTACAAAGCAAAATGAGAACATTGTGGTCATCAAGGTATATCACTTAAAGCTTCAATTTTACTTATATTCAGTGATCATGGCTTACATGCCAAGCTGAAGCTGTTACTAATGATAAGTAGTTAGCAACACCAAGTGCCCAATGCTATACTACCCCCTTTACTTCGTAATTTCTTTTCTCTTCTTTTTGTTTGTGAGTAGTACAAAATTTACATTAGGATCTGGAAGAATAATCTCCCATCAAGGTAAAATGAATTTACACTCACTGCACAAACATGTGTTTACTTTACATGGGTGTGTTGTTAGCCATGAGAGAGGGCAGAGGTCGAGAAAATGTCACCGGCCCCTTGTAAACCTTTGGTTTCAATTGTATGAGTCCATCGTTGCTATAGAACCTTACGATCTCTCTGTTTCAGTTGTATGAGTTGTGTTCTGAGGCTGTATTCTTGAACCTGTTGACAATAGATCATCAGCTTCAGCTATATATTGTAGTATTATACCCGATGGCATAATATACGCATGCACAGCGCACATATCGTGATGAAACTTGAGATGGATAAGCTACGCTACCTCTTATTGAAATTTCTTATTGAAATATATTGCAGATTTTCAAACAATGGTGAAGGGAGCATATTGTGCCTCATTTAGTTGTTTTGTAACCTGCTGAACTAGTGAACTGGATACTGATTTCAGCAAATAAAAGATGAGAAGAAAAGAACTCTAATACAATACACCTTTTAAAAAAAGGTCGAGGGACAATATAATGTAATTATGCCCTTTTCCCATTTTCAGAGAGACTCGAGCAGTTCTAATTGCATAGTTCTTAGTAGAGGAAGTCACGGACAATGTGATACGTGATACTCTACCTAATTATAATGACGATGAGCAAGGCAGTATTTCACACCTAAATCAAACTGGAGACCACGAAAAGATGGTTAGGTTGAAGTTAGATGGCAGGTCCATGGAATCGAGTTGATAGCAATATTGATGGGGTGTAGGCCTTGTTCTGGCTAAAAATATTAGAGCAATATTTCACATCTTACAATGTGTAACTACATGTTTGGTTTCTGCACGCAAAACAAATACAACTATATTTCTACCTGCATTCCCGTCGTTGAAGCTAATAGTTCTCTGCATTCATCAAGCATGGCTCTCTCTTTTGCTGCAACAGCCGCAAGTTTAGACACAAGTACTCGTGAACTTTCTACCTGCAAAATATATGATCTGAGAAATATTGCAAAATTTGAGACCCCTAACGCCTAGTTACAACTATAATTCAGCATTTTCTGAAAAGACATACTGAATTTGAATCAATTTCAGTAGACAAATCAAAGACTAGTTAATGCATAAAATCAGTTATTTGCTCAATCCAAGTGTTATGAAACCCAAATTATACATATCTACTATGTATCAGGAAGGAGACAAGTTAGAAATATAAATTTGAGCAATTCATGAAGAACTAAAGTCGACTAGGAAGAAGGGTGTAAAACTAATAAGGGAAAAGTCAACACGAACACTTATTTTAACATGCCTATTAAAAGGCCAAGTTGAAAGCTTATTCAACCTCGATTAAGTCCCAGTGTCACAGAATTTCAGTTACATGCGAGTTCAAGTACCTAAATTATATGAGATTATTTAGTAAATGCAACTAGTGATGGATTAGGCAATGAAACCGCAAATCTAGAATTGAGATTTTACACCGTGTTCTTGTCATGCCTTAGAAAGCCAAGATACCTATGTTGGTAATGATGTGAAGAGGCTTCTGCTTTTTCTCATCAATATTTGCTTTTGCTTTACTAAAGACAGGTACCAGCTTATATACTTGACCATCAAGGTAGTCCATGCAGATCCAGAATTTAATATTATGTTACTCAGACACCATGTAGTATATCATACGATACAGACCACTGGAAACCACCCCATCAGGCACATATTTTTCAGTACACTTAAGTTCATTGAAGTAACTTGATAGTGTTTGCAATTAATAGTAAAGAGCAGACAAACTTCTAGTAGGATCTAAGGAAATGATCCAACTAATTTAATGCTAGAATTTTGCGGAAAATATGAAGCCACAGTATGTAAGACAATTTTTTTAAGAAAGCCCAAACTGTAATATCTAGAAATGTTGTTGCTTCAAAGATTATGATAGACTCAATGTACAGTTACATAATATGTTCAGGACTCTGTCATAGTTACAAGGAGTAGAAGAATAAGAGGAAGTGATTGTCAAGGTCTGCCATCTAGGAATAATTATCATCACCCTCACATTTTCTTTTTGTTGCCTTTGTTAACGTATAATCATATTTTCATCACTACTATTTCAAAACCACAACTTTTCCTCGCCCAAAGTTCTTGCATAATATCTATACTTGGAAGATTAAAAAGAACTGTGATAACAAGGAAATATTATCCATGGAAATTCCTCAAGAAATCCCGCATCCCTTCCATATGTAATGATATTTTCATCACTACTATTTCAAAACCACAAATTTTCCCACCCAAAGTTCTTGCATAATATCTATACTTAAATCTTCAATACTTTAGAAACGGAGAGTGAAAATAGAAGAAGACAAAAAATAACAGAGCCCAATCTCACCTTTGATAGCAAGTTGCAGATGGAAGATCCCATTACTTGCATTACATCAACTGCCGAACTAATAACATGTTTCACAGCATGTGCATCACCCTATAAAAGCAGGAGGCAAACATAAAATGAAATAACTCTTGATAACAATTCCATGAAAATTAATAAACTTCTCCCAAAACTTATCATGAATGATTATACAAACGATAGTTCATGTTTTACATTGTGCTTCTGATCACATGATAATCAATCATACCCTTGCACCCCCTGAAACAGGAAGTCGGAGTGTGCTTGCCTTCAAAGCTCCAATTGCCCCTGATAATGACTTATTGTGATCCATATCCAATACAGCCCATTCTTCAAGATATGATATCTGCAGAAAATTGAATGTCACGCAAGAGCTTCAGATAACTGATCTTAATTTTTTCTTAGGAAAATCCTATTACAGATTTTCGAGCAACTCGAGCAAGATACCCAGGAAATTTATTGGTTAAAAACATAGATAAAATATCATGAACTGAAAGGTGGAGAAGAAGGATAAGAAAGATAAGAACCGTAAGAGGAGATAGGAGGAAAGATTAGAACACGAAAAAGACAAATAAAGAAGGCAACAAATATGGGTAATGCAACTGTTACAAACCTGTCAAATAATCAACTTACTCAAAAGCTTAAACTAGTGGGTCAACAATGTAACCTGGTGCTTTGTACAAGGTAGCCACTTTAAAACGGTAGACTTTTAGAGCCTCAGACACATAAGGTGCTCTGAATAACGAGTATAAAATTCCTTAGGCTGTAATAGTGGTCCCCCCACTCCCCCCTCCCCACCCCCCCAACCCACCCAAAAAAATGATAATTTTGAAGTTTGTAAATTCAAAAACCAATGACATCATTTTCTTCTGATTCTGATCAGGTCTTTAAATTAGTTTGCAGAATACAGCTTGATCACAAATTGAGGTGAAATATACCATGATTCTTTGGCTCTTCGAACGAATCTTTTACACCAGAAAGGATTACTGTCTTTTAGAAAGGAAAACTATCATAAAACTGTATATCCAAATGATAAGTTAAAGGAGGCTGATAATTTGAGTGTTAATTAATAAGAATCACAGACAGAAGATGATAAATCAGCTGCAGGACAATGCATGTTCAAATGTTTAAATTTATTATATCTGCACAAGACAGTCTTTTGAATTTTAATTTATGTAGTATTCTATATAAGAATACAATGGAAATTTATTATTTTGAAGGAATGTATTTCAAAAGATACCCTGAATAAACAAATACTACAATCCATATTTTAAATATATTATTAGAATTATGCATGTGGAATTCCATTTTGAAAGGGGAATCATCAAAAAGTTCATCAGCCTTCCCGAAACCATGCATATTCATGTGGATGAAAGATGGAAATCCACGAATAGTATGTATATGTATCTGTCTATACTCTATATGCATGTGTATGTGTGTGCGCGTGCATGCATGCGTTCATGCATGTATGTACATATGATATTGTTTTAGCCCATGTTTTTCCCTTAAGGTTCCCTAACAGTCACACAAAGTAGTTGTCGGCTTAGAATTAAGATGATGCATATAATAGGGGTATGTAAACGTTGGACTTTATTTCTCTCATATAACTTTGGAATTAAGGCAATATATATTAAGATTTTCAACATATAGAGTAATAATTGATAATTGTTATTCGGAACTTTAACAACAACATGACTCGTTGACAGAATTATCTATCAGAAGAATCATTCATCAAGTACATTCATGTGCCAGAAAAGGTAAAATACTGATCATACATTACCTGTTCTCTTAGAAGTAAGTTCAGCTTCATCTCTTGCTTCAGTTGTTGAATACAGATTCTTTTAAGGGTGACAGATTCCCACAAATCTGCAGTAGTCTTCCAGACATTGTATAGTGTATTCTGTTTCATTAAGAGGGCAAAGTGTCAGGAACTGCCTATGTCCTATAAAGCCAGATTTTTCTGAGAGGAAAATGGAATCATATGTAACCAATACAAGCACATTGAATTTTGATTCACAAATGTGCAAAGATAAAGTCAATACGGAGTTATATTCTTTTTGTTACATTCCACCCTCAAACTCCAATAACTAGGCTGCAGAAATGGAATTGTGTGTCTCCAAGCTTCCTAAAAAAAGTATGTATCTCAAGCACGGATATGGCGAACTCATAGGATTGAATTTCCACGGTTGGATTTAGAAGGTCAAGCATTCTGGCAGCCCCATTAAAGCCATTTAACCATCCCAGTGGAAGGCTGCTATAAATCTGACGTATAAAAAACATATCTAGATGCCTATAGGCTATAGAACAACCAGGTTTGCACTGAGATCTAACGTCCTATTAGATTTTATAAAATATGTTACAGTATAATTTGACTATGTCACTCCATGTTCTGTGTCATGCTTGCTGGGGTATTAGTTTTTAGTTTATACGACTCCATATACCCATGTACCAAAATAAACTGCTTCATATTACTTCTAACAAAAATAAATCATAATGCATCATCTACAAGTGTCTAAAGACATGAACGACACATTTGTTTCTTTTTTAAGTAATATCGGTTAACAATGACAAGAATTAATATACAGAATTTCAGGCCATTAGAACTGAAACGCATCAAGTTTCCTACCTCTGTTCTTATTTTTTGGATGAACAATGCATCCAGTGCTAGTGCATTTACGAAGCGCCATTGCAAATCCCTATTGTATAGCAGCTGTAGCTGATGGACATTATTTATGTGGTTCCCACTCTTTTTCCCTTTACGAACATCAACAATGTTCAGAACAGATTGAGTTGCAGATACTTGACTTGTTTTAGATCTTGATGAAGAGAAAGGAGTTGATGATGCTCTGAGTGGACTCTGCATTGTCTTTGAGGTTAGGGATGGTGCAGATAAAGTCCTCCTAGGAGATGGAGGACGACGCAATCTGGGGAGGGGAGATGATGGAGTCCTAACTGGGTGTGAAGGAGCACTTAGACTGGAAGTTGTATCTTGTTTTCCCCTCCCACTCACATCAAGGGACACTTTTCTAGCCACCTCATTTCTTGGTTGCTGAACGGCTCCGGGCATTCTCCTTGGTGAAACTCCCCTCAATGAAATCAGCGAAGAGGCAGATTGTGAAACCTTATCAACAATATCTCCACTTCTTGACAAGTTAGTAGAGGTCACTTTCCCATCCATCACTCCAGGCAACATCTTTTTATGTACCGGTTTCGTAGTTGAGTTCTCCACAGGTTTGGAATTCTCAAAAAGATCCAATGAGTTCCTCCCTCTCAAAGGAGTCTTTTTCCTCGCGGTCACCATATTGGCAGAAGACTTCAATGCTTGATCTGGAGAATCATTGGCGACCATCCTATCCTTTTTACCAGCAAAAGATTCTGCTTGGAAAGAAGATGAAAGACTTCTAATAGAAGGCCACAACCCATCAAGAGTACGTGTAGCTAGGGACCGTGTTGATGTATTGTGCATCTCCATGGTGAAATCATGAACTGGCGTTGTCGACTTTGATGATGAAGACAAGCACATGGAAGGCTTTGAAGATCGGTTAGGACTAGAGGATCTTGAAGAAGAGGTAGAGGGCCTTCTCTCAGCAGATTGAGCTCTCTTAGGAAGCAAAGCTCCTGGAGTAGGGAAATGATGACTAGCATCTGGAGATGGGTACCTTCTAGGATTTGTGTTAGGATTAGCTCTTGTTGTGATACCAGACTTGTATCTTGAAGCAACTTCTCTTGTCAGAGGTTTTCGGGAAACAAGCCCAGCATTGTGCTTCTCCGAAGGAGCTAAAGGCAGCCTTGGTTTGCCATTTTTCTGGATTTTTTCCAGCTGTGCTACAGTATGTAAAGGCTCTATGGTAAGCTTATCCATCCCCGGAATCTTCCGGATCAAGCCATGTTGATGTTTTCTTCATAGAACTCTGCACTTACACCAATAGCAATGGACTCCCAAACCTGCACTAAATAGATCGTACCAAGAGTCAGGAGAATTAGATTATCACACCAAAGAAAGTGCATTTGCTTTATCTGAAGAGCAGAAAGAACTCAATATGGCTTATTAACATCAAACCCATAAAAAGAACACTATATGTAGAATACCTATAGAGACAGAAAAATTCAGCAGCGCTTGAAATGTACAAAGATAGTAGACTGGTTACTTAAATTAAATCTGAATGATTAAAGTTCGAATCATCGCACAAAAGATAAATACTTAGCCATATTAAGGAGTAAAAGGTAAAGGTATAGAATGGCTTTTACCCAAGAACTCACAAAAGATGAACACACACACACACAGAAGGCATACAATTGTGAATACATATAAGAACCAGAAATCCAATTTCTTCGGAGCGACAAATCGAGAGACGTATCTAACCACACTGAAAAGAAGATAGCCACCACAAAGTGGAGAACAAAGAAATGAAAGAATCAATTCTTTTTCCCCAAGATAAAGAAATACAAAGAAGAGATAAACTATAACATAATTTAGGCTATTCAAAATAAATGGATACTGAATAGTGAACCCATCAAAAAGGGAAAGGGAGCGGGGACAAGGAATATAGAACTTCATGATGAAAAAGAATAAACCTAGCTGATGAATCTTACACAAACAGTGAGAGGACCACAAAGAGAGATCTCTGAAGAACACTAGCACAGTGCTAGAGTCCATAAGGGAGATGACTTGCCCAGAATCCATCCCAAATTTAAGAGAATTGCTGCTTCACCGCATAACAGAGTATAAAGTGGACATAATTCAGAGAAATGAAAAAAGCAATGTTAGCTTTTGTAAAGTTGAGCAATCCAGGATCTGATATCAAATTGGTGTAATGAAAACATCAGAGAAAACCCAAATCCATTAAAAAAAATTAAAAAACAATTACATTAATCCACAAAAAGGAAGAAAATATCGTCGTTTTTCCGACATACCCATGAAAGATGCATTGGACATAGACCTCTGGAAAAGGAGAAATAGCCCAATGCATGTGTCCATATGAGATAAGATGTCCAAATTCATCACATGAAACCCAAATCCATAGAGTTTTTTGTTTCGTTTTTTTTTCCCCTTTCCTAGATTTTTCTTTGGATGGTATCAAGGAGAGCAGACAAGATGGAGGCTGCCGGTTCACAGTAGCGGGAGCAAGATGTGTGTGAGGGCATCCCAACACTACAGCTGAAAGAGGATTCATGTTCTTCTTCAAATATTTTAATGCTATTTCTGCAATAAAATAAATTCTCTCTTTCTTTGTCGTCTGCCCTTCTCACGGGAGTGACATTGGTCTGCAAAGCGAAGAATGAACGTGCCTTCTTCCCTCCTTCTCTCTTAAATTGGGGTTAAATAGTAAAAAAACAAAAAACCAATTAGGGTTTTACCTTTTGATTCCTTAAATTTTTGTCTATTTATAGTAAAAGCTGGCAACTTGACTGTTTATGAGAGATCCACGTGCAGGCGTTGAAAACTCCGATCATGGACTAACCTCATTAAGAAGTATAACCAAGTCAGTTGGATTTTGACATCTAGTAAAGATCCATCGCCTAGGGTTTTGTTTGGTTCCATCGCGGATAAATTAAACAGGACAAAACAAATAAACCTCGAAAATTCTAAATATTTAACAGGATAAATCTTCAAAAATATCTACAGATCGTAGCTTCTAAAGTTTAGGTCAGTCACGTTAAATTGCTACAATTATCGACAAAATAATTCTTATAAATTCAAAATAAAATAAAATAAAATATAATATAATAAAATAAAAACCAAACGAGCTGAAACAAAATCGAACCTCGAAACTAACCTCAGACGACAAAAATCAAAGATTAAGTCCAGGGTTTTCTTCCTAGAACTTCGTACACATAGAAATCCCTAGTTAATTAGCGACATACCATGGAAGTCGTGGAAACAAGCGCGAATCTCAAAGCAAGGGTGGGAGAAGACAGGAGGCGATCGCAGCGATCAGCGATTCTCTGCAAGAACTCGATCAAAAGTCTTTTTCAAAAGAGGAAAAGTTTGAAATTTTCATGTTTTGGAGAAAGTAACGGGTTATTGCCTTGTTTAAGTTCGAGAAAAAAGGGCGCTAACGTAGGAGAAAACTTCGTTCAGTCCTTTTCTTTTATAATAAGAACTTCATTTAGTCTGGTCACCGCTCTTAAGCTCACCTCTCCGCAAACTAACAAGAGGCCGACTCTTGTTCTGCATCAATTACTCCACTGCTGGTGACCAGAACGAACCGTTAATCCCTCTACCCCTCATAATTAGGACATAAAAATGTAATCAAGGGCTAAAGAAGCGTTATTAATCCCATCGACAACGCGCCAAGGGCTGCCCCTTGAGACGGAGTCCAAAAGGACAAGCGTGACTACACGTCAAGCTACAGAGAGCCGAAATAGTTAATCGGTTCCGAGAGAAAGAAAACACGAGGTTAGATCGGATACACCGAGGGTACAGCTTACGAGTGGAGCGCGGGTACGTGCATCTGCGCGCTGCGTGGTGAATACGCGCCGAACGTAACGGAATGGTGGGCCCAACTGTTTTCCGCTAGGCACATGGCAGGTTCTGGTAGGGACCACTGGGGAAGACGAGCCCAGATCCGCCGTTCAAAATCCTTTGCCTGCGTGGCACGTGGGGACCACCTGCAGCTGGGGAGATCCCCTGCGGGCCCCACACGGCAGGCTCGAATCATGGACGCGAGAAAGTATCCCATGGGTCAGTTCCATGGATGAATGACAGGCCCATGTGATCTCAATCCTTAGATCTCTTGCATTTTGAAATTTATGTCCAGATTCGAGGGGATCTAACAGTTGAGATCTCATGGCCCTGCCATGGTTGCGCGAGGATTGAGTCTTAATCTTTGTAAAGACGGGCTCGGCATGTTCAAGGAGAAGTTAATTTGGTGAAATATTACATTTTTTCCACGTGTAATTACAAAAAGGAAAAATGGTCTCAGCCTGTGTCAAATTGATTACTCAAATAGTAATTTATGCATTTTAAGAGTTTGATTTTTAAAATCTCATCTTGCATCAGCTTAATTTTGAAATCTTAAAACATAATTTTCGTCTCTCCAAATTGATTAGTCCAAGATAAAACCTCGTATCATCTGACATTCACATCCCTCCTCCAAAAAGCATCACTCTTTCCCATTTGCCGAAGATGCCCCGCTCATAGCTTTCACCAAAGGTATCTCAAAATTGGACGCATTAAACAAAAACATCCATGAAAATCCCAAAAGAAAAACTACTTGAACCATGGATTAGAAGTTTCCTCCTTCGCCTTCTTCTTCATTCTAAATACTCTCACGGTAACCTTTTTCCTTCACTATCTTCTTCAGAACCTGAGCTCTCTTCCTGCTTGAACTTCATGTCTAGTATATGAGAAAGTATGTTGTATTAGATGCCAGCTTAATTGGTGGAGTTTCTTAAAAAAAAAAAAAAAAATTGTTGTTTTCTTGCTCTCCAGACACACAATCGAAAGCAGGAAAGAGAACTATGCATAACTTATGAGAATTGTCATTATTAATAAAAGCGCCATTTGAAACTGAAATTGCATGCAGATAATCATGAAGCATGTTCATAGATAATCTGCTAACGAATAAACTCCAGACTGACCTGGTCACATGACGGAGTAAGAATAGGTGCTCATCTAACTCCACATTTGTTTTGCTGAAAACACAATCCTACTCTTTTTTGCATTTTGGATAAATAATGAAGTAAATACGACATGTTTATCATTTTGGATTGGAATATTAAAAATAATTGTTGTGCTCTCTGTAATAATTCTCTGAATAATTAATAATACATGCATTATATGGGAATTATACAAATATGTTGTATGATTATATATCTTTAGTGTTGTTGTACCTCTCCAAGTTAAATGCTTGCTAGTAGGGATGCTAAACCGTATCCGCATTCATATCCGACGAAATATCCATAATTGAATCCGTTAGAATATGGATATGATTACTCAAATATATAACCGATAGGATATGGTTATGGATATGGTTTTGTAGTAAAATATCCGGATCCGTATCCAAATTATCAGAATACATATTGGTCATATTGTTACAATAGCTTTAATCCTTAGATTATGGATTTGAGGTTAATTTTAGTGATCAAGATATCTAATCTTAGCTTTTCAAATATAAGGAATATAGTAATGAACCTTTTTGTATCACATGAACTATATATAATTTTTCAATATACCTAGTTTTCATATAACCATTTTTCACCCGCATGTACATCCGCTTATATAGCCACAAGTATATTCGTATCTGTATCTGTTATGGCAATAATTACACAAGTGTTAATCCTCTTGTAAGAGACGACATGTGTCCCAAGTCAATGCTAATCATTAGAGCAGCTCACTCCCCAGTCAGGGTGACTCAAGCACCACAAAGCGCTCATCCTTTTCAGGAGAAGGCCGAGTCGAGACCAGATCTTACTCAGCCTCATCATTTGAGTTGAATCCCATTCAAGGACGAGTCGACAACTTGTGAGGCCTACAATAAAGGCGGTACTTGTTGTCCCTCTTGCACAGCTGACTCGAGAGGCGGTTCGTCCTCGAAATCCACACCACTGATAGCTATCCATTATCATCATCACATGTGCCATGAGTCCTCATGACTCACCACTTGCCATACCTCCTCAATCACCATCACATCCAATCAAGGATGACTCATTGCGTGCGCAGTCGACACTTGTCAACTTTATCGATCCAGCTATTAGCCTGGACTCGGTCATAGTTACACTTCTACCCTTCTCAGTCGGGTGTATATATGGGCTCATCACATGCTAACGAAGGAGCTGGGGTAGGACTGATGCTTGATCACCTGCCAAGCCCCCTAAAGGCTGCAGGTATGCAATTTCTACGCACTTAGGCTAAGAACTCAAGCAGTTCATTGGTATCTTCTCCACTAAAGCTCAAACACTAACTTGACTATCGGAGGAATCACGAAGAACCCAACTCTGATCCTCTAACGTTACTTATTTTGTAGCTTTCTTATCCTAGCAGGGGAATGGCCGTCTAAAAGAGGTGAGGGGACCTGTATGGTCAGTATCGACACCGAGGCCCGTCGTTACACTCGGGATTATCTTCTAATCTCGCTGTTGAGAACTCAGAACATCACCACTGGCACCACCGTGGGGCCTCTTCATCTCTTTTTTGTAAGAGAACGGACAACCCCTTGTGCTCAAACTTTGAGATAAGAAGCTATTATTGCGTAAGGCTAAAAAGCCAGCCAAAGACCTTAGCATCATTCTCATCTTTAAGACTAGAGTACATACGGTTCTTCCCAAGGCAATCAAACTAACGATTACCTGCGGATATCAGATATTGTGTGTTATAATCCTATATGCAGTTTTCGTCGATCGATCTTCATCATGGTGGTCGACTCTGACACCAAGACCTTGGTATATTTTTAGGGTAAAACCAAGGCACGCCATCAACAAAAAGACCTTGGAACCCTCCTGAGCCCAAGGCACGTACCCCAAGACCTTGGTATCATCACGAGTAAATCTAAGGCATGAGGTCGAGTAGTCCCACTCGCCACAGCCGAGTCGCCTCGACCCAAAAGCAAACTTGTACTTAAAGCAGATTGCAAACTCTTAATGCACAAGAACATAATCTCAAAGGTACACAGTTCAAATTAACAAAAAAATACTCTTTCATTCATATATTATGAAGTACTTAAAGTATAAGGAAGTGCTGGAAAAAAAGAAGCAACAAACAACGAACAAAATAGAAGATACAATGGAGCCCCTAAGGGGTCAGACTTGGGAGATGACTAGGACTAAGAGGGGCAGACAAATTGACCCTTGAGCCAAGAGCAGGAGTCAAACTCAGAGGAGCAGCTGCAGTGGATGGCAAGGGAATCAACTAAACCTCAGTCTCGGCCCCTTCGCCTTTCTTTTTCCTAGACTCACTCACCCAGTTGTTGTGGGTCGAGCCTTCGCCTGTCTCCTCGGCTGACTCTTCGCCATCCTCATTGCCACTACCGCCATCAAGCACAATTCCCCCTCCTTGTTTCTCTATCTCCTGGAGTGTACCAAGGTAGTTGGCCACTCGAGAAGGATAGTGGAAACGGTCGGGATCATTCTTAATCTCAGCTGGATGTTGCACCTCGAGATAATCGAATCCAGCCTTACAAGTCAGCGCCACCTCCACCTTTCCGAGACCGCTATCGTGATAACCTTCAACGACCTCGAACCGATGGGCCTTAGGCTCTAGAAAAGTGAGGCAGACTCGCAGAGCCTAGATCTCAGTGAGTGACGACTCGCGCTACTACTCGGCCTCTAGAGCAGCCTGGATGCTCTCCTATCGAAGCTTCTAGAGTGCTAGCTGCTCCTCCTTTAGCTCGTCCCACAGGTTCTGAGCGGCTCAACGATTTGATCCAGCCCGTTCCTGGCATCAAGCCTCTCTCGCCTCTCGGCCGCAACCTCCTCAGATAGGTACTTGATCCTATCATTTCGTTCGAGGAGCTCATGCTCGAGATGATCAAGGTCTTCCTTGAGCTTGCCGATCTTGGCTGACTTCTTGCTATTAGAAGTCTTCAGACCGTCGACCATCTTCTCCCGCAACTCTACCTCTCGTCACCACTTTTCATTGTCTCTCTTCCAGATGCCTAGCTCCTCCTGCTTGGCCGATATTACCATGAGAGCCTTCTCCTGGCCAGCTTCTGGGCCTCTAGCTCCCCTGAAGCTTGAGGAAGGAGGTTCGGGCTTGCTCATAGCGACCAAATATCTCCTGCTCCACCAGAGCTCCACGGATCAAATAACTCCTAAGGCACTAGTGAAGGCCGACATCCGGCATCTCCCCAAGTATCTCGTCATCGTGATCAAGGTAGAATTGTTCGACCGCTTGAGTCTGGGTGAGTCGCTACTCCAGAATCGACCCCCTCTTGCCAAGATGTCGCTTGGGTTCATATCTATACTCCTAGGGTGACTCTGTATCATAGTGAGGACCGGCCTGGGAGAACCCCATCAGGAGCATCCTCAGCTGATCCCATCTTTTAGCCTTGACCTCATCAATACAATGAGGGAACGACCACCCGAATCCTTGGGTAGGAAGCGCCCCCTCAATAGCTGGCTCCTTCCCCTGTTGATGGGTCAACTCGGCAGATACCTCTAGGGCCGTCTCGCCCCCTGCTTAAGCCTCAACCTCATCCATACGAGTGTCTGCCCCCTCTTCTCTGTCAGGTGACCCTTCATCAATGATGACAACCTCGCCCCTTGCTTGGGCCATATGAGTGTCAGCCCCCTCTTCTCTCGGGCCGCCTTACCTCCTGCTTGGGTCTCAGCCTCCTTGGCCCCAGCCATATGAGTGTCAGCCCCCTCTTCTCTGTTAGGGGACCCTTCATCAATGATGATGGCCTCAGTTTCTAGAGCTGAAATAGCAGCAACAGCAGTAGCAGTGGCCTCCTTCATGGCGTGAGGAGGCGAGATCTCCTCCAGTGGCTAGCCTGAGGCATCCCCCCAAACAACAGAGGACGCTCCCGCCTCCATCGCAGCTTCACCTGTCTTCTTGGGGCCTCGACTGCCCGCCTTTCTCAGCCTTTTCTTCTTCTCGGCCCTCTCGACCTGAGCAATGGCAGCCTTCAACCCCGCCAACCAAGCGGCTATCTCGGTCGCATGAAGTTGGACCTGATCAGCCTACTCAGGGGCCAGATCTAGGCGGAGGCATTTCTGTGGCCTCGTTGAGGGTCCTCCTTGAGCTTGAGCTAGCGAAGCCATCGGTGCCACATCGGCCTCATCTGAGCCCAGCATCAGCGTTGCAGCCCGAATTTCATCCTCCACAGTCAGAGGTACAAAAGAGATGCTAATAACTAGCAAGACCGAGTTATCGAAGAGGTCCTCGATCCACCGAGAGCTGGTGTACACCTTGATCGACTCCAGCGCATGTCTCTCAGTGCTCGACAGTAGTCCTGGCTTTAGAGCTCCTTTCTTGATCTCCAGCCAGTTGACGCAGGCCAGACTGGAGTCGCCCCTGGTCACCCATACGAACTTCTCCTTCCAGTCATTATTGGAGTCAGGAGCATTGGTGACAATCTTGTTAACCCCCAAGGCTTGGAGGAAGAAATGTCCCTCATACTGACCCACCTTCACACAGACAAGGTGGCATAGTATTTCTAGAGTCGGCTCGACTCCCAGCCAATGGCAGATGACAACAAAACCCACCAAAGTAGCAATGGAATTTGGCTTCATCTACGACGGCGAGACCCCCAATGCCTCGAAGATGCAGAAGAGGAATGGGTGCAGCGAGAGGCGCAGCCCATACTCCAGGTGCTTCAAATACACCATAGTCCGACTGGTGTCGTGATCAGAAACTACTTGTGCCCTCGCCGGCGCCATCAGGGCAAATGCCCTAGGGATGTCAAATCTCTCATGCAATGCTTGCAACTATGACAACGTCACCTTGGAGTAGAATTTCTGCAGTTGTCCAAGTTGGAGTTCATTCCTAACTGTTGAATATGCCATCAGAATAGTTCTAAATATTGCTGGAGAAGAAGACGAAGATCGAAGTTTCTCTTGCAGATGAAAAGTTCGAAGATTTTGTGTAAACAACAAAAATCTTTTGCAATCGGAACAGTTATACTTATAGGCAGGAGGATCGACATGTGGCAAGATCGTAACCGACTCAATTCTGAACCAACGGCCAAGATCAATCACAGAATACAAGGTGACCGCTCTGGAACTGAAGCATCCCTCTCCGTGATTGGCCCACGATCTTCCCACGGGAATCGAGTCGACAGCCGCCCAGAATTATCATCTGACGTCAGCAATATCACATCAAAAAAGACCCTTCGACACCCCTCATAAATGCACCTCGGGACCCGGCCAGCTACAGTCCTATTTCACTCGGACTCGGCTACCCCGAGTTCAAGCGAAAGGGGCCAATGTTATGGTAATAATTACACCAAGTATTAATCCTCCTATAGGAGATGACACGTGTCCCAGGTCAATGCTAATCATCAGATCAACTCACTCCCTAGCCAAGGCGCCTCGAGCATCACAAAGTGCTCATTCCTTTCAGGAGAAGGCCGAGTCGAGACCAGCTTTCTTGCAACCTCATCATTTGAGTCAACTTCCATTCAAGGCTGAGTCGAGACTAGCTCTCATTTGGCCTCAATCATCATCGCATCTAATCAAGAATGAATCATCGCGAGCGTAGTCGACACCTGTCAACTCTACCGATCCAGTTGTCAGCCTAGACTCGGTCATATTTATGCTTCTACCATTCTCAACTGGGTATATATATGGGTTCATCTCCTACTAACGAAGGAGTTGGGGTGGGACTGATGCTTGATCACCTCCCAAGCCCCCTAAGGGCCGCATGTCTGCAATTTATGCGCACTTAGGCTAAGAACTCAAGCAGTTCATTGGTATCTTCTCCACTCAAGCTCAAACACTGACTTGACCGTCGGAGGAACCACTGGAGAACCCAACTCTGGTCCTCTAACGTTGCTTCTTTTGCAGCTTTTTATCCTAGCAAGGGGATGACCGTCTAAAAGAGGTGAGGGGAACCGTATGGTTAGTATCGACCCTGAGCCCTGTCAGTACACTTGGGATTATCTTCTAATCTCGCTGTTGAGAACTCAGGACATCAACAATATCCTTTTTTAGCAGACATGGATATGAATTTTCCTTATCGAGTATATCCGTAACCGTAACCGTATTCGTACCCGTGCTGAGTAAGCGGATAAAATATAAATATGATAAGTATCATATCAAAGCCACATTCAGACCGAATGCACCGCTACTTGCTAGTCGTTCTCACTGTTGTTCAGAGAGTTCCTTCAAGATAATGGAAACTTCTGGCACAAAACTTGCAGCTCTCGTGAAAAAGGGAGTAACAAAGGGTAGATGAAACTCTCAGCTAAATTCATTTCACTGTTAAACAACTTATTATAGATTATTAAGCCTGTGATCCAAAATTATTGTAGATACTGGATCCATTTCGATCTTTCAGTCATATAAAGTGCAAAATCAGGCTGCTGTTCTTCGAGTAAGAGTGTTTAAGGGCATAAATAATTTTTGTTTAATTATATCTCAATGATGAAATCTCTTTCTTTGGTTGAAACTTCAAATCATGCGCGTAAAAAGGTCGATCATTCACACACATACCAACATTCATGTGAATCCTTTTGTTAGTTTTTCCCAAAGAATTATTTTGGAGTACTAGCTGAACTGCATGAATAATACCCGAAGTGGATCCCATGGGCGCACTGTATATGAGTCCATTTTAGAGCCCAAACAGGTAGCAAGTGTGATTCAAACTAGATTAGCATAAACAAATGGACAAAAGCATGTCGTATTTGAGCTAATACTAGAAATTCATATTAATAATTAAGTGATAATTATGGATGACCCCTTGTAGGATCACCCAATTGCAGACAGACCCCTATTTATATAATTGTACATATAGATTTTCTGAGTGGATTTTGTACTCTTAAAATACAAAAAAAAAAAAGTTTTATAAAGCAAATAGACTATATGTAGGTCTATTGGTGTGGATAGACCCCGATATGCTTTTTTTTTTGTGATTTTTAAAAGAGTCAAAAAGTTTACCAAGATGATCTATCCGCAATTGGGGATCTAAGTGCACCAATATGACTACATGGGGCCAATCGGCAATTAAGTGATACCACAAGGGTCTAGCTACGATTAATCCTAATAATTATACTACTTATAATTTGTACAAACCTGGACAATATTTTAAAATTATTACAAATTATTCACGTGCATTGCATTTACTATTATTACACTGATTTTGAGTACAAATAACAAAAGCGAAGCTCTATGCCTTCTATTTTTATTTCTCTTTAAAAAAAAAAGGGCTAAATTTCACAAGGGAAAAGCTATAGAGGGGGCGAGCGGGAATCAAGGGTTTGAAGAAGGCGAGAGTTTTTTATAAAAAACCCTTCTAATTTTTCACCGACCATTATTAATTCTTAAAAAGTTTGATTTTTTTCTCCCCCTTTTTTTTCTATCTTTAGTTTGATTTTTCCAAAATTTCTCCTCTCTTCTAGGTAACCAGAAACTTGCCACAAAAAGCGAAACCATGGAGTTAGCTTTATGAAGAAGAGGAAGAAGAAAGGTCTGCTCGTCATAAACATTCTATCCAATAATTCTCATTTTATTGTTTAATTTCTACTTCGTAATTTGTTTCTTCCCTTATTTTTACAGGATTTTGAGACCCAAAACAGCCTTGTGCTCTGGGGTTGTCGATTTGGTACGATTCGATCTCCCTCTTTGGTTTCTTTGGATTCTAGGTTTCTGTTCTTTGTTTCCTTGCTTAATTAGAAGGGTGTATTTACTATTTAGCAAAATGCCAATTCCAAAATCGAGAACTTTCGGTGATTAGAAAAAAATTTTCGTTTTTTTGTGCAAGAATCTATCTTTTGTGCCAAAGGGTAAAATCAATAAATCTTCTTAGGATTATCCCCTTCATTATTCCAAGCATTTCTTCAGAGATGGCTGCTGGAACACGATATTTAAACTTAGGATTTTTCTTTTTAAATTCTCCTGACAAATTCAATATTCACATGTGAGATCTTGCTACCTCGGCGAATATTTTTTTCCTAGGAAAGTAATTAATTTGGGGATTTTTTTGTGAACAATTTATGTATTTTCCTCTCTTTTTAAGTTGTTTTACAATTGTTTGGATGTCATTGCTGTCTAATGATGTATCACAAGTGATTATGATAGCTCTTTTCTGAATGTGGATTTGGAGGCCTCAAATGCTTTGGAGTGCATCACAAAAGTTACTAGGAAAAGTATTTATTTATTTATACGAAAACTTATTATGCGGGTAGTGACACCAGTCGGGGCTATTTGTTTGTGGTTTTTTTCTGTAGGGTACCTGTTGCACCTGGCTGATCTTTACCTATGGCTGAATTTGAAATTACTGCTTTGAAAGAAGCTCTTTGCAATCAATATATAATTATGAAGAATCTCTATATTGAACTAGAGGAGGAAAGAGAAGCTTCAGCTAGTGCAGCAAGTGAAGCTTTATCCATGATTCTTCGGCTTCAAAGGGAAAAGGCTGCTGAGAAGATGGAATTGTGTCAATACAGGAGAATGGCGGAGGAGAAAATGCATCATGCCGAAGAGAGTGTGGAGATCCTTGAAGAAGTTATTCAGGAGAATGAAATGGAAATTTCATTACTCATGTATGAGCTTGAGATTTGTAAGCAGAAACTAGCAAGCCATGGCATCAAAACACCAGATGATGGACAAATCAATATTTGTGAGGAACGGTCTTTTACCAGAAAGAATGCCCTTACGGACAAGAAAAACTTTCATGGTTTTCTTAGAAAGAACACCTCCTTGCCATCTCTTTTTCAACTGGACCAGTTGTGCTCCGAGATGCATACTAAGTGTGATGAAAATGGAATAGTAGAAAGTCACAAGCATCTGTGGAAACAAGCTGAGGAAGGAAACAATATGTTGAAAGAGTTGATGCAGGCCAAAAACATTGAAGAAACTATGTCTCCCCCGGATGTGGCTACTACTGAAGTCCTCAAGCCTCCATCTATTGAGTTTATGACTTCAGATCAGGACTTTGCTTCATGTTCGTGGTATTCAGCAGCAAGTGGTGGCACGTCCTTTGAGTCAAAGTCAGGAGGCCTCCTGAAGAAGTTAGATAATCAAGCTGTTCCGTGTTTACCTTCTCAAGTTAGAGGTTCAGAGAATGCACCAGAGTCTGCTGGAGCTACTAGTTCTTGTTTGGAAGCTGAATCAAATGGAAACACAGCCCACCCTGCAAGTGTACATGATATATTTGAAATCTCAGACATCCACAGAGACTGTAAACCTAACCATCCTTGTAACCATGTTTTTGAAGCACCAGTTCATAACGACAGTATCCTGTTAGGGATGCCTAATCTAATGCCACAAGAATCTGTGGACTGCTTTCCTAGAGGCGATGACGGGTTGAACAAAGAATTCACATATGGAAATTATGGGAATAAGTTGTCTCCACCTAGGAAAGCACCTTTTTTGCAGCATGGAAGCAAGTTGTCTACACCAAGTAAAGGAACCCCTCTTGGTTATAATTGGACTCTTAGTGACCCTGAGGTTGAAGAAATTGGTACTTCTCAGATGGATTTTGAACAGCTAAAGCTTTGCCTGAAGCATTTTGAAAAAGAAAGAACTGTAGTGCAGGAAGATACTGAAAGATCCAAAGAACAGTTGACATTGTTGAGGAATATATTCAAGCAGCTCAACACAATAGAAAAATATATAAAAAGGTCGGGATCCAAAAAGCACTCTCCACATGATAACTCCAAAGTAGTCTCGGTCATGGAGGTACGTATCACCTACTAATCAAATCCGAGATTTGCACTTTAATACTACTAAAACACATTATCAATCACGTTCTCTCTAATCAGATCAATTGGAACCACCCAAAAATCAGGTACCTCTTGCATTTTCACTGCGTATAGTCTAATCTAATGCCTTCAGGGAGAGTCTATATGTGTCAAAGTTCTCCCAATGTTTTTTTTTCTTTTTCTTCCTGCTCTATTTTCAGTTACTTCTTTCTATAAGCAAACCAGGAAAAAAAAAACTTATTTGTTTCCCTATGTTTCTTAAACCAGTAAAGCTAAAATTCTTCTGAAAATATATTGTGTAAATCAACCTTCCTACTGAATGAAATCTTATAATGTTTTACCGTTTTAATGCAATATTCTTCCATGTAAAGGACTTTTATTGGGTTATGCTTTCTCTCGTATGTCTTTCTGATGTCTCTTCTTGCCAACAGGCAATGCTATTCTTTTCGATTTAATCGTTCCATGCTGGCACATCTCAGGCAACACTACCTATTATTGATCTACTACAATCAATGGCGAAGGAACCGTAATACTTTGTTAATTATACAGCTTTTCATTTTTTTGTAATGATGTACATTGTGATCACGTTACATGTATATAAAAAACTATGTTTAGCAGAAAAGCTGTGAAGTCTCTAATGTGCATTGATTCTCATCTTCTTATGCTTTTGCGAGAATGATATATCATTGTGTGCTTTTCTTCCTTTTAACTTTTACTCATATTTTCTCTCAATGAAAATTACTTGTGAGGGGGGAAAAAGATAAATGTGGTAGGTTGATTTGCTCACGACCTTGTTCTCCTATTATAAGCTTCGGAACATCCATAACAATATTCCTATTTTAAAAGTTAATCTAGCATGACTACACATAAAACATGAGAACCATAGGTTAAAATAAAGACAAATATACCTGGTTATATGTTAAGCACCTGCAACCAAAACTTATTGGACATTTTTTCGTATTCCTGTGCTTTTCTACCATTTGTTCGTACTCCTGTGCTTTTCTATCTCCTTTATGTGTCCTTCAGAACTTTTTCCATTTCTTTTTTTTTACTGTTTCATATTGCTAACTACTGGGTGCCATTGTAAAATTACTACTTCTGAAACTGTCTATTTGGTGAAGGATTTTATTTTGGGTGTGCATGTCTTTTGGGGTGGGGGTGGGGGGAGGTGTGATTTCATTTAAGAATGGATACAAAAAACAGAGGAGGTAGCAATGGGTATCATCCTGCTGAGCTCAGTACTGATTTCAGTAAATTATAGCTGTCATGGATATTCTCTACTGTGATCAAAGTAGGCTAGGAAGTACTAACATTTTGCCGTGGAAGATTCATTCCATCAAGATCATCTCATACTGAAAGCTACTTGTGCAAAGCAAAAACTTTGAAGTTAGTCAATCTGGTTACAATTGATCCAACGATCTAAGCAATTATAAAGAGTATATTGGAAAGAGGGGAATCAGTAGAATGCTTTATTGGAGGCGATACAAACTCGTTACAATTTGGAAGAAGAAGAAGGAGAAATGAAGGAAAATTAACAGAAGATTCTGAAATCTCTTCATTCTTAAATATTAATTATCTTTTGGTATACATAGAAACAGATGTCAACCTTGATATCTTGCTCACATTTTCTGATTAATCATATAAGCACTTAAAATTTAGTTTCCCTAATTTTCTCTATGTTTTTTCTCCCTCTCTGACATCATGGAATTTGCAAGCCATTATTCTAAATCTTATGCTTGCTATTAGTTTAACGAACATAACCACTCAGTTTCATGAAAACAAATTGTACATAATGACTTTAAGGCTACCAAGAATCACCTGTTGTAATAGTAGAGGATGAAACTCCATGGGCTGAAATAAACGTCGCAGTTGTATCACCTCCAAGGTAATGCTTTAGTTTGTCTAAATCATCAGCAGCATCTCGCATTGTTGGTCTGTTTGAGGGTGCATCCTGGGTGCAAAGAAGTCCTAGATCGAGTAGCTCTGTGATTGCAACTTCCCACATGTTCTTTATTTCTGGGTTCAGACCCCTTATGTAATTCATCAAGGAGGAGTCAACGACCTTACTGAGCTGATCATGATAGTGGTTCTTCACCCATCTATGCAAGCTTAGACCTTCATTGAATATGTCATCTGTCGGTCTCCTTCTCGTTACAATTTCAAGCACAAGAATACCAAAGCTGTAGACATCTCCTTTTGTGGATGCAGTTCTACCATATCCGTACTCTAGATTATTCACATGCAAACAGGAATTCCGCATGAGATTTTATTAACATTTCGTAAATGAAAACATCTTTAATAGACTAGGCTTAGAAACTATTATAGTATGATCAGCTGAACTATGGATATGCTAATACATTCAACTAGGCTGATCAAAGTTCATTGACAAGAAACAAAATAATACCTGGAGCAATGTAGCCAATTGACCCAGAGAGGAGATTAGCCATTGAGTTGCCTGCAGTTTCAGCCATCATAGTTCTTTCATCTGTTGTCATGACCAGTCTAGCAATACCAAAGTCTGACACAAGGGCAGTCATGTCATCATTAAGGAGAATGTTGCTTGGTTTCAGGTCACAGTGGATGACCTGAACTGGAGAATGATGGTGTAAATAGGCCATCCCTTCAGCGACATCACTGCAAATGTTCACCCTTTCCATCAAGCCCAGTTGCCAACCAGAATGCCACTCCTCTGGGTAGAGATAGCTTTCTAAGCTCCCATTAGACATGTAAGGGAGCACCAAGGCTTTGAAGTCAGGAAGGCTACAGGTTGTTATAATCCTAATAAGATTCCTGTGCCGAATCCTCCTCAGAATCTGGCATTCTCTGTTAAAACTTGTTGTGGAGTTTCCAGATTGTATCCGCAGAACTTTTACTGCAACTACACTTCCATCGCTCAATACCCCTCTGTAGACATGCCCAAAGCTTCCGGATCCAATTAATCTGCTTTGGTCGAATTCTCCTGTGGCCTCCACAAGTTCTCTATAAGTTATTCTTGGGTAACTTGTTGACAGGCCAATTGCAGATGTATTCAAAGCGCCACTATCAGTTCGAAGTAATACAGCTCTGATGAATTTCCGGTAGCCTAGAACAGAGATGATTGTCAGAGAAAATGCTGAGACAGATACTACAGTTACTAGAATGCCCAAGAATGTGTGAGAGTGTATCATGCTTCTCTTCCTATGATCACAGCTGGGAATTCCCGGAAGTGATCCGCAGAGATGGTCTCCTTTAACTGATTCAATTGTTAACGAATCAAATATACCACCTTTTGGTAGTGCGCCACTGAAATTGTTGAATGAGAGATTAAGTTTCTTAAGACTGTTGCACTTCTGAAGTGAGGTTGGGACTAGCCCTGAAAGGAAATTGGAGGAGAGATCTAAAGATTGGAGGCTTAGTAGATTTCCTAAGGACACAGGAATTTGTCCTTCAAGCCGATTGTGAGAAAGATTCAAAAGTTCAACTGCTTCGCAGTTACCCAGGTTCGGAGGAATGTTGCCACTGAAATGATTAGAAGACAGATCAATTGCCGATACTTTGTCCATATTGCTTAGCTCCATGGGAAGTATTCCTCCAATTAAATTATCTGACAAATTGAAGTATATTTCCATCGTGGTCAAGCTTGCGACTTCTACTGGTATGTTGCCTGTTAGCCTATTGTGAGACAAGTCAAGGAGCTCTAAGTTCATATTTCCTAGGTTTGGTGGAATGGGCCCTGAGAGTAAATTGCTGTAAAGAAGAAGGGTGCTGAGCTGAATCAGATTTCCGAGAGATGGAGGAATTTCACCAGAAAGTTTGTTCTTTGATAAGTCTAACAGTCCAATATTATTTAGAACACCAGGAGGAGATGGAATCTCACCACATAGTAGGTTGTTGGATAACCATAGCCTTTGTAACCTGGGTAAGAGAATAATTTTCGAGGGAATTGTTCCATTCAAAAGATTGTCTGACAGATTCAATTCCATCAAGTTTGAAAGGTTTGATATATTTGTTGGGATTGCTCCATATATGAAGTTGTCTTGGAGATATACTTGTGAAACGTTGACACCGAGGAGGCCTAATGTTGAAGGTAGTACACCTCCAAGTTGATTTCCAGCAAGCTCAAGCTCCTTTAGATGAGTCAAATTTGCAATTGAATCAAAGAAGTAGCTGAGATCCGAGTTATGCTCATCACTTGAGAAATTGTTGTAAGAAAGATGAAGTATCTCAAGAGAAGGCATATGCATCAAAATGTTTGAGGGTAACGTGCCTTCAAAGAAATTGTTCTCAAGATCAATCTCTACCATCTGTGTTGAATTGGAAAGCGAAACCGGAATGTAACCTGATAGTTGGTTTAAATAAAGAAGAAGGTTCTCCAAGTAAAGGAGATGATTTCCGATTTCTGAAGGAATGGCACCAGTAAATGAATTGTTGGAAAGATCTATATAGCTCAGTTGGGTGCAGTTGTAGAATAAAGAGGTGGGAAGATTGCCCTGAATCTGGTTATTTCTCAAGTCGATATAACGAAGTTCCGAGAGCATGGAAAAACTCTCAGGAATTTCATATTGCACACTGTTCCCAGCTATACTAAGTAACTCTAGGCTAGACAAAGTCCCAAGCTCTACTGGAATGGGACCTTGAAATGAATTATCAGACAAGTCAAGTAACTCGAGGGCAGAAAGGTTTGAGAGAAATGGGGAGATAGTTCCTTGAAGATAGTTACCTTTGAGATCAATCCCAGTTACTCTTCCGGATTCTGCGCTGCAAGTTACACCTTTCCACTCGCAGACATGATTCGCCTTGTTCCAGTTACTAAGAGAACTTTGCGGATCAGCAACAATTCCTTTCTTGAATTCTAAAAGAGCTGATTGGTCTGTTATGATTCCATTGGTTGGTTGGGAAGGATGAACAAGGGAAGGGATGAGAAGGAAGAGGAATTGGACTAAGGCAAAGGGGGAGAAACCCATTAGATAACTATTCTAGTACTGTGGGTTATGTATTCTCTCCGAAAAATGATGCAATAGAGCTTTCCAAGACTTCAAGTGGATGTCAGCAGTTAACGGAAATAATACTGTGAAAGATATTGGCTAATGAGAATGGTTGACAAGAAATCTTAGTCTATTGGGTGTATCTATACTTTGAAGTGGAAGACTGAAGTTTATTGCACATGATGAAGAGAAAACCCACATTTATCCTCAGAGTTTCAAGTGGTGGTGTGACTTAATAAAATGATACTGGTCAGTGGTATCTTCTCCATACTCGTAGACATTAATATTCATACTTTTTTTTCTTAAGTTCTTTGTATTTTTTTTTTTCCTTCCTGTTTTCATTCTATAGTTGCATAACTGCGCTTAAATTTTCATAAATTTATCAATACTTTTCCCATCTTGTTTACTGTTTAATATGTGAGATGTTAAATACAAATACAAAATTCTGTTATACTGCTTGCAGCCAATCTTACACTTTATGTCGTCAGAAAAGATGAAGCTTGCTTAGGAGCTCCAGTTTTCATACAATTGGAATAAATGAAAGCTCCTGGCTTAGAGGTCAACTTCTAGTCTTTTCACAATATTTTTTAAAGAAATTCTTTAAATGAAATAATTAGTCAGTCTCTTCTTCTAAGTTGCAAATTTGGGCATCTTTATCATTCTATGTTATTTATGTTAAATTAAATCCACTTTCCTATGGCACTCATTTCTTTTAACTTTTTGGATAACAAATGTTTTTGTAACTACTTCCTTCTTTTGTTGCAACCATTCGAAAAATAAAGACCTGAAAGAATCTTAGTGGGTACATACTTCTCCCACCATCCCATTCAGTACAATTATTTAAATATTATCTTGTAGCCTGTCTTAAGAATGCTTTCACATTGGATTCTTGTTGGTTCGGTATACCAGTGAGTCCAGCAAGAATAGTTGACATTTAATCACGAAGCAAGATAAAGTGAAATGCATTTTTGTTCCATTTAATTGTCCATTTAATTGTAGAACCAAACTCAGTACCATGGGATTTTGTTGGCATGTCTTGGCCTACCAAATCTGCAGGCACAAACTATCAGAGCACATAATTTCCTTGATCATTGTTGGTGCTGGCATGCGTCTGACACCATCACTTCTTTTCTGCCGTTTTCATTTAATTTCTTCAACAGAGGAAGCTCCGGATCTCCCAGCGCGTACTCGTTCCTCACTTCGAACTGAACCAGAGGCACGCTCACCGCGGAGAAGGAGAATGAGGGAGAGTGAGTAGCAGCGGAGAGGCGCTCTTCATACAAGGGTGGTGACGGAACGGCGGCGAGAGAAAGAGACAGTGTATACGCCATATACACACGCATTGTTCTATATCCCACTATCTTATGTCACCCCTTTCTAGTAAAGATCTGTCCCAACTCCGTGTTGGCCAGCAAAAAGGGGGACTCAAGTCCTTTCTTTGTAGTGAATTTGATTGGATAAGATTTCTGAATAGGGCAATAACATTGTGCAAGATAAGCCTAGTTGCACTTCGGTGAACTATTATTGGAGGAAAGAAGATCCTTCTAGTCTTTGAAACTCTGTCTTAATAGAATTCGAAGTATCAGAAATGGCACCTTTTGCTTTTTTCTGGTAGATTCGCAGAATGAATTACTAGATTTCAGTCATTAAGTGCATAGGTTGAGTTGATATGCAAGCAATGACCACTTAATTGTAAGAATAGTCAGGAGTGGCTTGGATAAATAATTAAGAAATGCCAAGTTAATAATGAAGTTGTTAATGAAAGGGATTAGTTTCAGAGGGGGCAAACGCATTTGAGGAATATGAACTTTCTATAGCTGGGAAATGTAGAGGAATAAGCAATAGATAAAGCTAAGTTGGAACTTACCCAGAATTTGTTTTTTACGAAGGAAATAAATCAATTCTCCTTGTCAGGATTTTCTAAGTTTTTTTCGATATCCTTTATCTACAGACGTGTGGGCTTGAAGATATTACTGTTAGCTTCTGATTGTCCTCTTATTCCTGTTGAATAAATTCCTCCCCTGAAGAATGGTTAGGTTTCTTTGTAATTTCCGAATATATATAGATAGATTTTGTAGGGTTTTCAATATGAACCAATCACAGTATTGTAGGTCTCTGTCTAAACTATTTGTATTTATACAAAGTTGCATATTTTTGTAGTCTCTGCCTGCCACAGCATGCAGGATTCAATTGCCTCCGTCCTCACTGTGAACTCTTGGCAAGCTGAAAGTGGTATATGCATGAATATTTTACACAACTTTTTTAAGCCCTTCATTTAAAAAAAAATTTTTTTCAGCAGCACTACCGATATTACTTAGAGCCTTTCTGATGCAAATACTTTGTTAAGTGTTGCAGCGGAGGGGCTTCACAGACACAATAGATGTCTATACAGAGTGGATAATAACAACACTGAACATGCACAGTAAACACAAAGAAAACAGCACACAAGGATTTAACGTGGTTCGGTCAGTATGACCTACGTCCACGGGCGAGAACAGCAGA
>JBAKGM010000200.1:29689152-29702028 GCA_037177215.1 Asparagus racemosus
AACCCTCTCCCCTCACCCCCTTATATAGCCATAAGAAAATAATAAAATATTGAAAAAGGGTTGGTGGAATAGTATTTAGGGTTGGTGTAACAGTAATGGGTTAGGTGAGAGTTGATTTTCAAAGTTAATTAACATTAAGTGTGATGAGGGAATCAAGATTAAAATCTAGTTTAGTTCTGTAGATCCTAGAATGCAGTCTAAATTCAGGAAGAAAGTTACTGAACATTAAGTATTTGCCTATTTTGTACATATGATACAAAGTAAAACATAGCAAAGCCCAAGCTAAAGTAGATTCAGTAGGCAACCTGGAGAAAGTGCGCGTAGAAAGGATGCTTTCATAAGGAATTAAATCAACAATATGGTGCCAATTAAAAAATTCAAATGATTATGCCCGAGTAAAGATTTTGTGGAGGCAACTTAAGAACAGTTTGAACCATGATATAATGTACCAAAAATGAGTAATTGTGAGGTTAAGCAATGACTCAAGCCCCTGAGTCTGAACTTGGAAGAACAATCACCAAGCTGCACAAATCTATGCATTTCTCAGTACCTTTCAAACGTGTTCTATGCTACCTCTTATCTTTGAAGAAACCAACTAAAATCCATGAATCAAATCTAGAAACATCCTATTTCTAATCTTCTCCAACAGTTGAAGATGACATTCCCAATGAAGAGCCAAAAGTTGCAGTAGTGTCACCTGCAAGGTAACTTTTCAGGTGGTTCAAGTCATCAGCAGCATTAAGCATTGAAGGTCTAGTTGATGGGCTCTCCTGGGTGCAGAGTAGGCCGAGTTCAATGAGCTCTGAAATGGCAACCTCCCACATTCTTCTGACCTCAGTGTTTTGGTCATTTGTGGCACTCTCCATGGAAGTATCAATAACCTTCGCCAATCTCCCATGGAGATGGCTTTTAACCCATTTGTGCAGGTCGAGATCAGCATAAAACATCTCATCAGTTGGTCTCTTCAGTGTTACCACTTCAAGGACGATAACTCCGAAGCTGTACACATCTCCCTTTGTTGATGGGTTTGAGCCATATCCATACTCTGCAGAAGTAAATGCGGAATGATAAAAGCAGCATCAGTTTCAGTTTACTCTGATATATCTCCTATGCTTTTAATTCATGCATGAAGCATCTGCTCATATGTTGATACTAAGTTCAACGATCTATTTTATATTTTTATTCATGTCTTTCACTTTAAATTCCTTCCTGCCAAATTTTACTTTGAAGATACATTTGCAATTTCATACTTTGCATGTAGTAAAAGATCTACATACTGTGATTTTCATCTTTGGGGATTTTTAGGAAAGTTTTGACAAATTACCTAGCACGATATATGTGAAAAGTCCTTGATCGTGGCGATATGAACAACGCACAGACATGGGACAGATTCTGAAACTACACAGAGTACAACGTGTGAGACACTCAACATATGATGATAGAAGTTCCCTTAGTAAATTGATCCTAAATGAGTTATCAAACAATAGAACCCAGTGTTTTAAAAATCAGCCGATTTTATCAATTTATCGCCGATATATCGGGTTTGGGCCATGACCGATACAATTTCTGCAACAATTTTATCGCATATCGTTTTTGGTCAATTTTTTCCGATATATTGGTGAAAATCCGATACAGCGGCCAATTTCTCGTGGGTTAAAAATCGTCCGATTTTCTACAATTTACGTTCTAAATGAACTGGTTCGGATTTGGAGACAAAAATCCTCTTTTTTCCATACCCAACTTGCATCCACTAAACAAAAATAGTGCTATCCTATTTTCTTCGGCATCCAATAAACAAAAATAATTGGTTATTGAACCTAAACATGTGTTATTTATATATTAGTATGTTTATATTTCATTAAATGTCCTTAGATTACATTTTAGGATAATATATTATGTATGCTCAATGTCCCATAGAACACTCAGATTTTTCCTGCTTATTCCCGATATATCCTCAATAACTGGGATCCGATATGAATTTTGGCCGTTCAATATATTTCTTATAACCTATATCTAAAACCTTGAGTATATCATAAGGAAATTAACATACCTGGTGCAATGTAACCAATAGACCCACAAAGCAAGTTTGCTGTAGAACTTCCCATGTAGTCAGCGCCAATTGTATTCCCACCTCCAACTGTTGTCACCAGCCTCGCGATCCCAAAATCTGAGACTAAAGCTGTCATTTCATCATTCAGAAGCACGTTACTGGGCTTCAAATCACAATGTATCACCTTCACAGGTGAGCGGTGATGCAAGTAGGCCATCCCCTCGGCTATGTCACTGAGTATGTTCACCCTCTGAACCAAGCTCAGACAGTGAGTACCATCATAGAGCCAGCTCTCTAGGCTATTATTGGCCATAAAAGGAAGGACCAAAGCTTTAAAACCTGGTAGACTACATGTTGTTATGATTCTCATGAGGTTTCGGTGACGAATCCTCTTTAGAACTTGGCATTCTCTGTTGAAGCTCCTTGTTGAGTTGCCTGTTTGCAGTTGTAGCACTTTGACAGCAACAACAGTACCATCTCTTAGGACCCCTTTATATACACGACCATAGCGACCAGACCCTACTTGCCTGTCCTCCATGAAACCTTGAGTCGCCTCTACAAGCTCTCGGTATGTGATTCGAGGATAGCTTGATCTCAAAACTGGCGATGAGCTACCAGGCATCTCTCTTTCTTCCGTCAAAAATTTTGATCTAATCCTTCTAAGTCCAATTACAAAGCATGCAGTTAAAAGAAAAGCTAGGACCGAGGCCATGACCAAACTGTAATCAGGAACTTATGGGAATGCCACCATTTGTTCTTGTGAGGACAAGCACGACCAGAGACTAATCCACATAGGTGCTCATTTCCTAGAAAAGAAAGATTGTTGAATGAGGAAAAGATTCCTGTAGTTGGTAGCATGCGACTGAAGTTGTTATATGATAAATCTAATTGAGTCAGGCTGATGCAGTTATTAAGGCTAAGAGGTATTTCACTAGATAAGAAATTGTAAGAAACATCAAGTGTCTCGAGATTTCGCAGATTTCCAAATGATTCAGGAAGCTGTCCTTGAAGAGAATTATGAGAAAGATTAATTAGCTTAGCCTCTATACAGTCTGATATTTGAGGGAGTACAATGCCAGTGAGTTTGTTGGAAGAAAGATCAATCTCTTCAACTTGATCCAGCTTGCTAAGACCTATAGGCAAAGGTCCTTGTAACAAATAATTGGAAAGATTCAATAATATTTTCGAGATACCTGATATTTCTTCGGGTATTCTTCCTGTGAGCATATTGTATGACAGGTCTAGTTTGTTCAGAGTCTCGCAGCTTCCCAGTTGAGTAGGAATTTCTCCTGAAAGCTGGTTTCTGTGAAGATACAGCTCACGGATTCGACTGAAATTGCCAAGACTCTTGGGAACTTTGCCAAATAATCTGTTATTAGACAAATCGAGAAGACCAATTGAGCTTATATTTCCTATGATCTCTGGGAGTTCACCGGTCAAGAAGTTGTCTGACAAGAAGAGACGCTCGATTACTAAAAGTTGGCCTATTTGGTCGGGAACCACTCCAGTGAAAAGATTGCTTGAAAAATTCAGCAGTGTAACATTCCAAATATTGGCAAAGTCAGGAGGGAAAGGGCTGAATATGTTGTTATCATCTAAGCAAATGATGGATAATTGAGTCATGTTTCGACCAATCCTGTAAGGCAACTGCCCACCCAGGGCCATTCCAGCCATTTCGAGCTCCCTTAATTCGGACGTGTTGGAAAGAGCCAGGAAGAACGGCTCAAGATTAGTGTTATTATCATGACTATATAGATTAGTATATGATAGATGAAGGACTTTGAGGTTTCCCCACTTCCTGACCAATTGGGTTGGTAACTCGCCTGATATGTGGTTATTCTCAATATCCAACTCTTCTAAGGAAGAATTTGAAAGCCACATGGGGATGTTCCCTATCAAGTGATTTAAATAAATATTTAAGGTATACAAATAGGGAAGATAGATCTCACTTTCAGATGGGATCTCATCTGAGATACTATTGTTGGAGAAGTCCACGACACCCAAGAGAGTACAGTTATGAAAGATGGAGGTTGGAATTTGACCTACTAACCAGTTGCTTCCAAGGTCGAGGTAACCAAGGGACTTGAGGAGAGAATGAGACTTCGGAATAGGGCCTTCGAGGTTGTTTGAGGAGAGTATAAGAAAGGTTAGATTGGGAATGTGCGAAAGTTCTTCGGGAATAGGACCTGCAAGTTGATTTCTCGATAAGTGCATTTCAACTAGGGAATTCATAAGGGAAAGTGATTGAGGAATGTGGCCTCCAAGATTGTTTTCTGATGCATTGAGGATGATGAGCTTTCGGAGTTTGGAGAATTCCTCTGGAATATGTCCTGTAAGAAGATTTTCTGACAAGTCTAAAATCCGAAGGGCATGAGGTTGGCTAAGAATGGGGAGAGTGGAGCTTGAATGAGCATTTGGCTGAGCTGTAGATGAACAACATGAAGTCTCCATCGGTTGCATTGGACTCCTGTGAAATCACAAACATCGGTGGACTCGTTCCAGTTTGCTAGAGACGGAGGCGAGGAAGGTGTCATGGTTGACTTGTAGGCCAGGAGGGAAGCTTTCTCTACATGGAGCAGATGGCGGTGGTGGCACATGGATGAAAGATCATATGACGAGACAATGTAGTGGAAAAGGAAGAACAAAATGATGGTTTGCTTCATCACCATGAAAGGGATCATTGTTTCTGTGGAAAACCAATATTGCTTAAGCCCAGTTATCTCATTGCTTCCTTATACACTGTTTCTTCACATTTTTTAGTATTCTGATACCGACATTTTAAGATTTTCCTGTTGCTATACATCATTCTTGTTCATATACCTTGCCTTATTTCTCTATAGTGAATATGAGAATTCATGATCTGTTCATACTTTGTGGCCATCTAGAGTTATGACCGAAACTGGAATAGTGCTAAACACTAGTAACATTATGACCGAAACTGGAATAGTGCCAAACACTAGTAACATCTGAAAATTCAAAACCTCTCTTTTAAGCTTCCCCACTCTTAATCTCTTTAGTGATCTATGCGTCTTGATTATCATTTTTATATATTTTTTATATGCTTCAGAGTATACCTGTAGACTCTCAAGGTTGACTACTTTCGAGGGCCTATGGGGCTGAAAAATTCTCGATTTTATTAACTTTTAAGCATTAGCCCTGTTTCTTGATAAATACTAGGCCTATGGTGTCTCGTATATTTGTGATAGCTGATATCCTTCAAGGTGGGTAAGAAAACTTAAAAAGTAGGCAGTGTCAATTCCTCTTGAAAAAAACTATCCAGTTAAGAGTACCGTATTATAGTTACTTAAGTTGAAAGATAATTATCTTCTTAAGTTGAAAGAAATTGATGAAGATATTTCTTTGGGGAAGAATATTTTTCTTTGAGGAAGGGTATGATTAGATTATGAACCTACCTTTCACTGATTGCATCAGGCTAGTGGATGCTCAACTCAGGCTTTGCTATCAGTGTGGAGAGTGGAGCAGAAAAAGGAGGAACTATTGAAAGGGATGGATGAGAAAGATGGATCCATTAAAACACATAATGCTTCCTTCAAATTTTGTGGAAGAAAAGGCTGCAGGAGTGGATAACACTGTCATCTAATCTGTAGTGCTAGTTGGTGGTTGAAATCATTACTATGTAGTGGAATACATATTGGAATAATGAAGCTGCTTAATAAATTTTGCAAATGAAATGATCAAACTGATTCCTCACATTTTATATGGTTGAGTTTAGCTCCAAGTCTATAACCATTCAGATAGCTATCTTGATCTTAAATGGTTTCATGTGTCCTTCACAAGTCGGAACTTTCATCGCCATATTTATGGCAGTAATCCTTCTTTAAGTCTGAACCTAAGGTATAGTATGAGTTAGGAGTTTGAAATCTGTGTGATGAATGTGAGTGCTGAAACTAGTATGAGGTCAATGTGCCAACTAGCAGCTGATGCTTTGCTACGAAATAAATAACTAGCAGTTTTCAAAATCTCCAGGTATGTCAGAAGAAAGGTAAAAGGACTATTTTGTATACGAATGTCGTGTTAAGCCTCTCTCAGTTGAAAATGTGATAAAAGACTCATGGACATCTTTTACTATTTTAACAAAGCTATTCTGGAAGTATCTTGGAAATGATATTGATAATTTTTACTGCGAATAACCTTAATACTTGTTTAGTCTCTCGCTTCAGATTCATCCAATGTTTCAGGTGCGAATTCCTGATTGTTCATCAATATTTTGTGCCTATTTTTTTAGACAAGTTACTGTATGATTCTTAATAGATGTCAAAGCCATACTTACTAGTTCTGAACTTCACTATAATGATTTCAGGTTGGAGGATGATAAAGAAAAGCAAAAGGAAACAAGAGAGGTTAGGGTTCAAATCCTATGAGGTAAGCTTTACTGCCTCTATTTGATTGTATAGCGACAGCCAGATTAATTTAACTTCACGAATCCATTATGTTCTCTATAACAAGGAAGGAAATGATAATCATTTAAAAGTAACTCAGGTATTTAAGAAGCAAGCTGTCCTTAAAAGCGAGCAGACAGACGTGGAAACTCATTTGAGGCCCATTTGTTCTCAAGAGAAACTTAATCCTGCTGGAATGAGAAGGAATACAAGGGTGATTTGTTTTAAGACAAAGGCCCATTTAAAAGAGTCACTATTGCATTTGGTCCACATGGTACCCAGTTTGGCCTTAAAACTCAGCCTACATGAATTCCTGGCTTTTGTGTATGTAGAGGAGCGGAGGATTAGCTCCAATTTTAATACAGTTCAATTTCACTCATTTCTGGCACATCACTCTCTATTCCTCAGTGCTGGATACATAATGCACGATCAGAAATACAGCATTTTAAATTTTCGTTAAAACAACCTTTCCAATAGTCATGTGGTACTGCAAACATTCTTCTGTTTTTAACAATTCACTTTGATTTGATTGTAGAACATTGTTATGAACATGGTTTTAAATGTCCGCCGACATGTTGGATCAGAGGCTAGAGCAACTCGGATATGGCTATTTCAAGTCGGATATCGTTTTCGAGGTCCATGTCGGACATGTCTGGAGAAGTTGTGGATATATCGCCCGATTTTCAGCCTTGAAAAATCAGCTGATTCTTTTTTCTTGTTGAAAAATCAGCAGACATATCAGCCAATTCTTTTTTTTATTGAGTTGATAAGTATTGGGGTTTGGGTTTAGTACTCAAAACCCAAACCCGATTAATTCCTTTTTTTAACCTTTTGTTCCCATAGTAACCCGATAGCATATAATATAGATTAGGGCAAAGAAAAAAATGTTGCTCTCATTTCTGCCGCGATCTCCTCTTGTTCATCTTTGTCTCTACAAATTGAAATTGCAAATTCATAAAAGCATGATGTAAACAATAAGTTTGAACCATAGCTTGAATTCAATCCAAAGTCTAACACTTTATGTCAATTTTATGCAAGGCACTTTACTTTATGTTAATTTTATGCAAGGCACTTCGAAAGTTCTAATTTGACAATGTGTATTTTGTTTATTTGTTGGCATAATATTCCATTGTTTCCCTTCAAGAAATGGAAAACAACTCGGATCTTGATGATGAATACTCAACTCAAGTAGGATAAGCTATAACAAGACAAGTGCATTCCATCTTAGTGATCAAAATTGAGTAGAAATCTATCTGATATGACAATCCGATATTTAGTACATGTCCCACAACATATCCCCGATTTTCGCTACCCGACATGAATTTTAGCCGTCCGACATCTAAAATTTAATACCTTGGTTATGAATGATGAATTATCATCTTTTAGGTGTAAAAGTAGTGATTCTTGGGTATTTCTAGCCATTTTTTATTTTAATAGATAGAAGAATGGGGCCTTTTTTACAAGGAATTAGGAAATTGGTTCCATTATTAGGGGTTTCCCATCCTTCTCTTTCCTATGAGGTGCTATAAAATACCATAACCAAACTTTTAAGCCTTGCCAAGCCATTATGTTTGGATTCATTTTGAGGTTTGACGTAATAAACACTCAGTTTGAGTCAAGTTCAGACAGGGTTCATAGTTCTTGTAGCGAATGAGAGAAGGCAATGTTTATTATTCATCTATAGCCTAATCTCTCTTAAATAGGGATTAGGAGGATATTGCAAAATAGGTATGAGATAACATCATATATAATCTTATCTCACAATATCTCAATAATTTCTCATAATATCGACTAATATCTAAATATTAACAATACCTAACACTCCCCCTCAAGCTGGAGCATACACACTATATATGCCCAGCTTGTTGCAAATGAGAACAAAATAACTAGTTGCAAGAGCTTCGGTCATATCATCTTTGTCTGGAATACTTGAATACGTCAGCAATCAGAATATTATAGTCACAGCCAGTAGAAATCCTAGACGGGTAAGCCAGTAGAAGAAACCCTAGGTGAGTAAGAAACCCCAGATAGGTAAGCTAGTGAAGATATCCTAGACGGATAAGCTAGTAGACGAAATCCTAAGCGGGTAAGCTAATAGAAATCTTAGGCAAATAAGCCAGCAGAAATCCTAAACAAGCAGTCAATAGAGACCCTAGGCAGGCAGTCAGTAGAAATCATAGGCAGGTCAGCCAGTAGAGAGACGCCCTAGGTGGATTAGCCAGTAGAAAGAAACTCTAAGCGGGCTAGCCATTAGATAATATTAGCAACATCAAAAGAGGATTGCTATCGTTGCATATAACTACTAAAGATGCCGAAGAGTGAATAGTAACTCAGGTTACTATTTATAGCATGAGCAGTAACCTCAGCACTATTTATCGCATGAACAGTAGATGGCTTTTTTATTTGGATTTTTTTTATTTGGATTATTTTGTGGAGGGTGTTTGATAAGATCTACAAAACAATGATGGCGAAGTTGTTGATGTTGTTGAAGCCGTCAAAGATGTTGTCGTAGCCGCCGAGGGGAGCATGAAGGCGATGCAAAACCCCCTCGACGGCCTTGAGATCTAAAAAGATGGGAGAAGTTGCTAGGATCGACTTGGTTCTGATACCATGTATAGAATGAGAGAAGGCAATGTTCATTATTCATCTATACCTTAATTTCTCTTAAATAGAGATTGAGAGGATATTACAAAATAGGTATGAGATAAAATCATATCTAATCACATCTCATAATATCTCAATAATATCTCATAATATCTACTAATTTCTCAATACTAATAATATTTAACAGTTCCAATAGTGGCAATTGGGCCAGGCTCGATTAGGATGGAAACCATACCGACTGGTTACAGGACAGGCTGTCATTCGGGGTTGTTGGTGGCCCAGGCGACCCGAGCAATAGAACATCCCATAACTAGTCCACCTGTTTTGTCCAGTCCGGTTCATTAAAATAGGCAACCTAAGCTACGTGCTTTATATGAGAACTAGCTATGATGCCTAAAACTGTCATTGCTAGCTTATTGAGATTCAAGAAATTGTATGGCGGTTATTATGACATTTGGTATCATAAAGTTCAATACTTGCTCAGCTGAAGTAACTGTCTCGTTATCACTGAGAAAATGACTTGCCTGCTATACTAAGCCCTAATATGAGTGCAGTAAGAGTATAATGCTTGACACAAGATGATCTACATGTGTCTTGGATCAAAATGACTAGCTTCGTGTTGTTGATCAGCTGCTTGCAGAACAGCCTGATAAATAAGTTTTAATGTCATAAGACAACAAAAGACATATTTGACACACTTCAGATGAGTTTTGAGATGACCTACATGCATCTTGAACCTGAAGTTAACAATTGAAAGAAAAATCCACAATACAGTATGAAGACATATCCATGAAAAAAAAATTCATAAGATATTCTTTGATCTCAAAAATAACAATTAAGTTATTGTTCTTGAAGGTTCCTTATTGTAATACGTTTCCTCTTTTTTGCGGTCTTAGAAAAAGCCTCCGAACGTTGCAGCAGGGCGTCTAACTTTTCATTACTGTTTAAGTGAGAAAGCTCTTTTTTTTTTATCCTCAACTTCGATCATCTGGGCTTTAGTCTTATCCTTAAGCAAAGGTATGATGCTTGCTTTAATAGGCTCTTGCTTCTTCCTAGTGATTGATTATTTGAAGTTATAATGATTCTCATAATTAATTATTCCAAAAATGCATGTAAAATGATGCTTTGATGCCACAATAATGTTATCAAATTGCCGGTCGAATAATTATGTGATCATCTCAAGAATATGGAGGCTTTGGACTTCATTATATTACAGTCAAAAAACAATAATATAGGGTTTATTCGCTAAGCTCATGTAACAGTGATACCAGAGTCTACCTTCCGGTCGAAAAGCAAGCAAAATATACCAAATATCTTACTAAATTCTCTGTATGACTATTGGCTATTTTATGTGTTTTTCTATCTCTCTTTATTTCTGTTTTTATCTTTATTTTAAATATGGTGGAAGTATTTGTTAAAGTCAGCAGCTCACCAAACCCTCTACCTACTTAGCCGTAATTGCTACAGTAACCCCTACTACAGTAGCTACAGTAACCACCTGCTTTGCCGTAATTGTTACAGTAACTCTGCTACAGTAGCTTCTAAGAAAACCTATAAATAGCCCCCAAGTGTTTGTGCTAGAATCATCCCAAGCTCCTCAGTATCAAAGCAAAGAAGAAAGAGTGAGGAGAAAGAGAGAGGAAAATAAAGAGGGATAAATAGTGAGGTATTGTAAAAGAGTTTAGTAGTAGTTTGTAGTAGAGAGAGTTTGTATTTGAGTGTTTGTACCACTAAAGAAATAATAAATATATTTCTTAGTGCCCATCAACCCCTCTCAACTCAGCAGTATTGAGCTAGTCACGTATGAAGTACACTCCCACATCTGCAAATAATAAAAGAGTTCTATCCGTATGTATTAGGTTTACAGCCAATGCCATATGTTCATAGATTGGCATTCAGCCTGTGTTAAAGCCTTTTTATTCCAAAGCCGTTAATAATGTGTCAGATTTCAAATTATTATCCAAAGCGGTTTTCAGCCACGTTAAGGTTGATTTTTGTATGCGAACTGCAACATTCTCATTTGCAATCCTATGAAATCTTCAATTTAGGAGTCATCTTTCACATGATCAATTTTCAAGTTTGTCGCATCAAAAAAAAAAAAAAAATCTTTAATTATGGGACAATTTCAGGCATAGAATTTGCCAAAGCATGTCTCAAGCAGCATGTTTCATCTGAAACTCTCTCCCTGCACTTCAAATCGTCTAGCAAGTGTTGGCTGCAAATCTAACTAAGCAATTTATTTCCAAATATGATAATCATCTTTTTTGTTTCCAGGTCCAAACTGTGGCCTTTTTCTCCTTAATTATCGTAGGAAAGCGTCGTCTAGACTTCCCACTAGGGTGTCTGAATCCCTACCATGATTCATATGAGAAGGTTCTGCTCTTATCGTTGACTTTAATTAGTCTCTACTCTTATCCTTGAGAAACCGATGTCAATATCATGTTTTATTGTCCAAAGAGGCCCTTGCTTCTTCTCACTGGCTCTTTGAAATCTTCTGATGATTTGCATAGTTAATTATTCAAATAAGTCATACAATGGAAGTTTGATGCCACAATAATCTAACAAAATCTCAGATGGAATAATTATGCTATCTTCTCAGGAATATTGACTACTATGGACTTCTTTAATGATATAGTATTAGTATGAACACTTCAAAAAGAAGTCATAATATTTATTCTTTAATGATATTTATTGACTACTTTGGACTTGTTTAATGATATAGTATAAGTATGAACACTTCAAAAAGGACTTATAATATTTATTCTTTGATGATATTTATTGACTACTTTGGACTTCTTTAATGATATATAGTATTAGTATGAACTGTTGAAAGAAGTAATCAGAGGGAGGCATTTAGTTCACTCTCTTAGGTGTTATTTATAATATCACAAATACAAAGAGCATTGTCCCTAACCAATGTGGGACTAAACAACTCTCAACACTCCTCCTCAAGATGGGTGAAAGATATCTATTAAGCCCATCTTGTCATACTCTCTAGTTAGGTCTACTGAGCTAAGTCCTTTAGTCAAGCAGTCTGCAGCCTGATGCTTAGTTAGAACATGACCTAACTCCAGTATCCCACTATTCAGCTTCTCTTTGATGAAGAACCTATCAATCTCGATGTGCTTGGTTCTGTCATGCTGCTCTGGGTTGTTGGCAATGTTGATAGCTGACTTGTTGTCGCACCACAATCTAATCTTAACCCATTGATCAAGGTTTAGCTCCACCAGCATGCTTTTCAGCCACATCAACTCTGTAACTCCCACAGTCATTGCTTTGTACTCTGCTTCAGCTGTTGATCTTGCCACCACAGATTGCTTCTTATTTTTCTAGGAGACTACGCTGCCTCCTACAAATATGCAGTATCCTGAGGTAAACCTCCTATCATCTCCGCAGCTAGCCCAATCTGAGTCACAGTAGTCCTCAATGTTCACATGACCACTCTTCCTGAATATCAGCTCTTTACCAGGGGCACCCTTCAGATACTTCAGGATCTGATATACTGCGTCCATATGACCCTTTCTCGGGTCATGTATGTAGCTGCTCACCACGCTCACGGCAAATGAAACGTCTAGACTTGTGTAACTAGGTAGATCAACCTATCAACCAGCCTCTGATATCTCTCACGATTAACTGGTTCTCCTGCCTTAGCACTCAGCTTGAACCTTTGATCGATCGGTATAGTAGCAGGTTTGCACCCTAACATCCATGTCTCTGCAAGAAGATCTAGTGCATACTTTCTCTTAGAGAGAACAATTCCCTCCGCTCCATGAGCTATCTCTATTCCAAGAAAGTATCGAAGCTGACCTAGATCCTTCACTT
>JBAKGM010000200.1:29702128-29719365 GCA_037177215.1 Asparagus racemosus
TCAACTTCTTGATGAGTTCCGCCATCGGGTTTGTGCCGGTCTCCATCGATCTAATTTGTGTTTGGTTCTCTCACACCGATCCCACAAATCTAGATTCCACACCCGCCATTCAACTTTCCTCGTCTCCAAACATCATCCACCTTGCCACCCGTTCATCTCATCTCCTCAACACGAGGAGGGCTCCATGATCAAGGGGATTATTTCACGAACGAAATAATCGCCTAAAGTGAGTAAAATCGACCAAGCGAAATCACCACTCTTCTCAGGATCAAAACAAGATTTGAACCAGAGGGGTTAGGGGATTATTTCACCAAAGGAATGACGGCTAGGGTTAGGGGATTATTTCACAAGGAAATAATCGCCAAAGGAATAATGGATAGGGTTATTGTGGCTCTGATACCATGTTGAAAGTAAAGAGAGAGGCATATAGTTCCCTCTCTTAGGTGTTATTTATAATATCACAAATACAAAGAGCCTTGTCCCTAACCAATGTGGGACTAAACAACTCTCAACATGAACACTTCAAAAAGAGGTTATGATATTTATTCTGACCTTATTGGTGAAATTTCAACCCAAAACTAGAGACTAGTGCAACCTTTCCTACTCCATCGCATCTTCATGATTCTTTAATATCTATATTCTTCTTTGTTTTGTCGTAGATTATCACATGCATGACTTGCATAGAGGTGGTTTCTTATGGCTAAAGTTGGTCTTTCTGCTCTTAGGGTTCCAGGGGATTTTATCCCTCTCTCTATCTTGGCAGCCAGGCAATATGGAAGCGTCACCTACAAATCAAAGTAAAATAATTGCCTCCTTAAAAATTTTATAACTTATAAGGGGATGTTTGGTTGACTGGAAAAATAGAGCTGCAACAGCAAACGCTACATCTAGATTTTCATTTCCACTGCTTGGTTTTGCTTTGAAATTCACATTGGTGTGTGATACCTATTAAGGCACGCATCTCAAAAATAGCATTGATGTATATCACGTATCTGAAAGCAAAATGTAGGGATAAAAAGTTAGATGGACAAGAGCTCATATTTACTTAAGTGAATTGTAGCTCAACTATATGTGTGTTGGTGCACGCGCGCGTGTTTGTGTGTGTGTGCGCGCGCGCGGGCGTGTGTGTTTGTCGCCCATTTAGTCATGAATTAGCTGTAGCAAATATGTCAACGTCCTATGTTTAAATTGTCATAACCAAACTTTTTCACATAATGCACTTGCATCATTCTTTTGAGAGATCAAACAATGGAGGAGTTGAAAAGTGTTACGTTTCCATAAGCTGATTCTATCCTTGATTTCAACGAACGATTGGTTCTTAAGTTTTAAGTGCTTACCGAACCCCTCAATCCAGATATTTAATACATACGAATATCATTAAACAAACATTAACGATTAAACTATTCAAAGTGATTACTCCATCTGTGAATTGAAAATTGAAAAGCATTAAATCACAATGGCCAATATTCCAAATGACGGATATGATAATGATCCAGCAAATCGAAAGTGTGCCTTTCTAGCATTACAATCTCTTTAATGTTCAGAGAGATGAATCAGGTGCTGAAGGTGGTCTTGAGCCATGCCTCAAAAGGTCGAGCTTTAGTAGGGCCAGCTCATGAGCGACGTCGATCATTGTGGGCCTCATCATAGGAGTGACGTGCGTGCAGATGAGACCCAGCTCAATCATCTCTGTCACCACGTCTCTCTTGAGTTTCTTGTAGTGTAAAGATTCATCGGATGAGGGCCAATCCATTGGAGGTATATTTGAGATTAAGGTGTCAATGTTATCTGGATAGTGGCTTTTGACCCATTCTGGCAGGGTGAGCCCCTCATGAAATGTAACGCTGGTGGGTCTCTTTCCAGTTGTGATCTCCAACAGAAGAATGCCAAAGCTATATACATCACCTTGCGTTGAAGGTTGGCCTCCAAAACCATATTCTGTAGTCATAAATATCAGCGTGTTTAATATCGTACAAATTACTACTAATACGTTCGCAGTATGAAAACTAACCGTACAAATTACTAATGCGTTAACAGTATGAAAACTAAAGTGCAAGGAATATGCAGTCATATGCAAGCTATTGGACGATTAGAAACAAAATGAGCTTGAAAGAAATTTCTAAGCATGCCCTTGAGGCACTCTAACTAGCAGTCCAGTTATATAAATATTATAGTGGATCTACAGGAAAGAAGTATCTTAATCTCTTGAAAAATCTTATGTAAAAAGTATGGACGTTATAATTAAGGACAAAACATCTTCATGAGCCTACAACAAGTCTTTTGTAAATCTTTTGTCAAACTCTCAGTAAAAATAAAAAATTTACGGATGTGATTTCATTAGCAGTGTCCATATGCAAAACTCTTGTTACATGGCTAAATTTGACTAGAAACAACTTCGTAAGATTTCTTACTGTGGACTACATTTAACAGTGCCCGAATCAGGTTAACAACTACATGCATGGTTGCGCATAAAATTGAGAACTGCTGCGTTTTGAATATACGAACGTTTGCATATTGGAACTGTGACTTAAGGTACTATGCTTTCGAAAAACAACTTGCAAATGGAAATGAAATCTGTTAGAAATTTTACTTACCGGGTGCTATATAACCAACAGATCCATGTAACAGCCCAGTGGTCGAAATGCACGATGCAGAGCTATCATTGCCACCGCTTCCTTCATTGCAATCACCCTGCATTAATCTTGCAATCCCGAAATCCGATACAATTGCTGTCATGTCTTCGTCTAGAAGAACATTGCTTGGCTTCAGATCACAGTGGACCACCTTGACTGGAGCGTAATGGTGCAGGTATGCAATCCCTTCAGCAATATCACTGGCTATGCTCACCATTTGAACCAGGCTCAATCTGCAGCTGGACCCATCTGGAGGAAAGAGATGGATGTCGAGGTTCCCATTCGGCATCAAAGGAAGGACTAGAGCTTGAAAATCTGGTTTGCTACAAGTTGTTATGATCTTGATCAAATTGCGATGTCTAATCCTTTTCAGGACCTCGCATTCTCGTCTGAAGCTTCCTGAAATTTCCCTCTCACCAAGCTTCAGATTCAAAACCTTCACTGCTATTCTCATTTCATCTGAAAGAATTCCTTTGTAAACTTGCCCAAACCTGCCTGCACCAATTAGATTAGATTCCGAGAACCCTTCAGTTGCTTTTTCAAGTTCCCGATAATGAATCCTTGGGTATTCTTTCGTGCTTCGTTCGTTATCATCCCTCATCCTTGAGTGTTGCATGGTTAATGCCTGAGATCTTCTTCTTGATCTAAGAACTAGAGGATAAGCAAAAAGGCACATCATGCAACTCGATGAAGCAATAAGAGTGAGAACGATTGGCAGGACGGCGAAATGGTGCGCCTTTTCATGTGTGCATGGTGACATTCCCAAGAATGAGCTACAGAGCTCAGGGTTGCCAATAAAGGAGTCTTTAGAGAGGGTAGCAAATACTCCCTGGCTGGGTATGATCCCTGAAAAGTTGTTGAATGAGACGTTGAGTAGTTTAAGGGTTGAAGAGGTTTGTAGGGACTTGGGCATAGTTCCTGTCAACTTGTTTGAGGACAGGTCCAGTGATTTGAGATAAGGCAAAGCCCCAATAGAGTTTGGGAGGAGGCCTTGTAGGGAATTAAATGAAAGGTTGAGGTCCTCAAGGGCAATGCAGATTCCAAGTTGGGGAGGGATTGAGCCAGAGAAATTGTTTGATGATAGATCCAATGCCATGATCATATTCATCTTGCTGAGCTCTGTTGGAAGAGGACCACTCAAGAAATTGCTCGACAAGTTCAAGTACAGCTTCAAGCTCATCAGCTCTGCGACATTTCTGGGAATTTCTCCTGAAAGTTGGTTGTATGAGAGGTCCAAGATTTCCAGATTTATACAGTTTCCAAGGCTTGAGGGTATCGTGCCTGAGAGCTGATTGTTGTGGAGCATTAGCCTTCGCAGTTGTGAGAGATTGGATAGAGTATCAGGAATTGAACCCGAGAGCATGTTTCGAGATATATCAACAAGTCCTAAATGAGGAATTTGACCAAGAGATCGTGGGATCTCTCCTGAGAGCAAGTTATTCGACAAGTAGAACCTCTCTAGCCTCCTCAGTTTGGATATATCATACGGTATTGATCCATTCAAAAAATTATTTGACAGGTTCAAGTAGGTGAGGTTTACAAGATTGGATATTTTTGCTGGGATTGGACCATAAAGGAGATTATCTTCAAGATGGATTTGCTGCAGACTCGCTGAGATATCACCAATAGATGACGGTATAACACCTCTGAGGTTATTTCCAGCGAGTTCAAGCTCTTGCAAGTGACTGCTATTACTTAATGAAGTGAAGAACAGATCAAGGTTCGGGTTAGCACTGAAGCTTGACAAGTTATTATAGGACAGGTGAAGATACTGAAGATAAGGCATCTTGTTGAAAATCTCAGATGGCAGCTCTCCGCTAAGATAGTTTGACTCGACATCAATCCATGCAAGCGTTGAGTGGTTCGACAGAGAAGGAGGTATTGGTCCATCAAAGTTATTCAACCAAAGTAAAAGAAACTTCAAGTCATTTAACCTGCACTTATCACTTATGGCAATCTTTCCGGCTAGAGAATTGTTTGAAAGATCGACATACTGCAAGGAAGAGCAGTTACAGAGGAGAGTCTTTGGTATTGGCCCTGTAAGTTGGTTACTCCCCAAGTCCAAGTAAACCAGTTTCTTAAGCAGCCCAAGCTCTGCGGGGATCGAGCCACGGAGAAGATTTGTGGTGAGGCTCAACTGCTTCAAGCGAGAAAGTGCCCCAAGCTCAGTAGGGACTTTTCCGTCGAAATAGTTGACAGATAGATCAAGCACTGATAAGAAAGAGAGGTTGGCCAACGCTGGTGATATCACCCCTCTGAGATTCCGGTCACTGAGGACTAGTTTCACTACACGCAATTTGGTCCTATGGCATGTGACTCCGGTCCAGTTGCATGCGTCGGAGTTTCTAGACCCCCAGTTTGCAAGTGCATTGCTCGGGTCTGCGGTGATGCCAGTGTTGAAGGCAATGAGCGCCTCTCGGTCTCTTGAGGCACCATTGGCGATCGCTAGAGAGCCAAGTGGAAGCAAAGATAGCAGTAGCAAGATCAAGATTTTGACCATGATGGGTGAGTTGAGAGTATAGGAGGTGCATACTGCTGAAGTTTGCTACGACGCTTTGGCTTTAAGAGGGATTGGAAAGCATAATTTGGAGGATATCTGCCTAACTTCGGTTTGACAAAAATTTAATCGTTAAATTTGGCGCCATAAGAATTGACTGTTGAGGGGGTGGCATGAGTACAAGGTTTTGTACACGTGCTTGATGACCGAGGGTTGCCATGTCAGAGGCGTTAGCGTGGTTTGGTGGCTTAACGCCGTTTTGGGATGTGATTTGTTTGGTGGAGTAAGGATTGCTATTGGGTAGATGATGGCGTGGGTTTAAAAGGCTAGTGATGGGGATTTTATTAATGGTGTCCATATTGATCATGGTACTTACTTGATTGATTATTTGCCTTTAGTTTATGTTTTTTTTAAATTTAAGATATGGATTCTGATATGGCAGCTACAGATACTGCGTTGGGGATTATTGTCGGTACAGCTGATGATATCAGCACAAAGAGGGTCATCCAGCCTGTTCAACAAAGATAAGTTTTTTTTTTCCCCTCTTAAGAATAGATTGTAATCTAATACAAGTGGGTTTTGAGGGGGGTGGAAAAGAAGTATTAATTGAAAAATTAGTCATAAAAACTGAAAACAAGTTGCTGTCACTTCTACCGAGAAGGAGAGTACCACTCTTAGTTTATTATCTTCATAGATACAGTGTTAGGCAAGATATACTGGAAGTAAGAGAAAACTTGATGTAATTGTTCTAATATGAACTCAATTCATGAAATAGTCAATTCATGGCTGCTTCGACTATTATCGGCTAAATTTCATATTCACATAATGATACTGGCAACAGAGCAAAGCATGATAAATCTGAAGCGTGCTTAGGTTGGGCCAAGGTTGCTTCCTGAAATTTTAAATGGTCATAGCACTGTCAAGTAATTTCTGATCAAGTTGGTAAGAAATTGCAACCATTTTTCTTGCGCAGCACGTTACAAAGATACTGCTGCAAATCAACCTTCATTGGAATTCAACCAAACATAAATATCAGAAAATGTTGCCGAATATTCTGAAGAGAGAATTTAACCTCTAGTAGCGTTAGAACCATAGAAATTTTCTTTTGCTGCTTGCATCCTTTAATGATTTGATTTCTATGACAGGCATAAAGTACACAATTTTTGATTTAGTAGCATGCTACAGGTACTTAGAGAACCAATATCTGCATGCAACAATGAGCTGTGATTTAGTTCATGAAGCAGATGGAAGCTAATTAAGCCACACGATGCAGTTTGCATCGATTTGCATCCTGTAAAGCGAGCAAAACCTCAGAACATTTCACACAAAATATGAATGGCGACCAGATCATAGAGTTCATTGTTGCTTGCATGTTGCTGTCGATTTTAAGTTTCCTGATACGGCTCCCAGTTTGAAAATATTAAGCTCTTTATGATTCCTGGAGCCCTAACTTGAACGACTCATTCCTTCACTTACTTGAAAATGTAAAGCACAGATAACCTGTCTGACATTTGTTTTGATTGGAATTCTTTTCGTACCTGCTGTAGAAATATCAAGATTTTCAGGGAGATTTAGAAAATTTGCATTCTGCATTTCCTGTGTGGTGATATTGGAAGAAGCTTTTGTATTGAAAAATAGCAAGGAAAACGTTTCAAAGTTCAAAGGGATCTGCGCGCTGCGTTCTCAGTTCCTATAACCATGAGACTGGTCCGCATCCTTTTTCAAGTTCTGCACTAGCTAGCTTGCAAGTTCAGTAAGTATTGCTTCTGCTTTTAAAATTCTGTTCAGGTTTCCGGTGACTTGTGGTAACGAATTAAACTCCATAAGCAAGTTCTGGTGGGACCAACAGGGATCCAAGTATTGGTTATTCGTGGCAAAACATGTGTGACTCTAAATGAATTGGTGGAAAAGACTTTAAAGATATTGAATCTTCTAGTTTCTAGATGTTAGCTAAACAAGGCTTGAGACTTTTAGGTAGTGTTTGGATACCACAATGTTTCATTGTTTTCATGGTGTTTTTGTCAAAAACAAAATACCACGCGTCTGGAAACCAATGTGTTTTATGAGCTAAAAACTCCTCAAACAAAAAAAAAAAAAACAATACTTATTTCAAAACACCTTTTAGATGTTTTAAGTTTGTTGTTTTGATTTTGAGCTTAAGGTGATGTTAATAATATATCTAACATATATAATATATAACTAATATAATTTATTATCAACATGCTAGAAATATTATAATATATTATGTTGTATTATATTATAGTTAATCTTATATATTGATAATATTTAGTAAATAAAATAAAATTTATTAATAATAAAAACATTATATAATAATATTATAATATTTTATATGTTGAATGTAATAAATTATAATATAGTTAAAATAATATAATAATAAATAAGTAATATAAATATATTAATACAATATAATATGTAATAAATTATTAATCAGTAACAACAATATCTATACAATAAAAAATATTACATTATAAAATTATTATAATATTGTTAATTTTTTCATAAATAATATATCGTATATTAATAATTATAAAATGGTATATAAGAGAAGTATATCTAAATTGAAATATTAATATAATAAATATATGTTACATAGGTTACATTTTATAATAAATGTAATATGGTATATAAAATATTAATACAATATATAATAAATAATACAATATATTATACAGTAAAGTAATTTATTATATAATACAATAATATAATAATGTACTCATAATATAATAATATATATTTATATCATAAATTATCATTATACCATTAAAGTATTATTAATAAATTATAATATATTAAAATCTATAATATATTTCACAATGTTAAAGTGTTAATAACATATTAATTTATTAGTAAAATATATTTAATAATATAATAATAATATTATTATTATTATTATATTAAAATACAATATTATGTTATCTTAAAAATTGTATAATATTATATAAACTGATGACATAATGTTATTATAATAATATTATATAATTTAGTTAAATATATTACTAATTGAAAATAATATGTTATAAATATAATATAATATATTAATATTATAATACATTATAATATAAGATATTGTATTATATATAAATTTAATAATAATATAATAATGTAAAATAAATATTATAATATATTATAATATAAAATATATTATAATATTTGAAAATAATATAATATAAAAAAAATATTATAATATATGAAGATAAAATAAATTGATATTAATATTATATTTAAAACTAATAATAATATAATAATGTAAAATAAATGTTATAATATTTTAATTTTAATTTTAATGTATTCCATTATAATTAATATTTAATAGCATGTTTTACGCTAATGTTATAGGTCAAATTAGTGTTGACAAATACACTCACTGTGATATTTTGCAAACACTTTCGGGGAGAAATACAACACCCTGATTCTTTGTTGTTCTTCAAGGTGTTCAAGGCTCGCTATTTTCCCAGATTGTCTTTTATGAAAGTTAATATAGGAAACAGTTCGTCATTTACTTGCCAAAGCATCATTGAAGCTCGTCCACTTATTGCAAGATGTTTGGTTTGGCGAATAAGCGATGGGCCTACAGTCCGCATATTGGAAGATCCATGGGGTTTTGATGGCCACAGGTCGATTAATTAATCTTGGTGAAGGATTTTGTTTCAGGCTTTTTGAATTTAATGTTGGAGGTTTTTCTGATATTTAGCCCAAACAAAAAGATATTTTTCTAAGAGTGAGAGAAAAAGACATAATTGCATAGCCCCTCAAATCATACTAAAATCATCTTTACTTGTCAAGTAGTCCCTCAAATCTCAGTATTTGTTAATTAGTCCCTCAAATCTTTAATTTTCTTGTAAATTCGTCCCTTTTGTTTAGTGACATTATTTATGAGAGTGAACTTCTGTTAATTTCAAGGGAATTAGATGGTTTTTCTGTTATACCCCATCCACAGTTAACCCTATCATTTAAAACCTTATCAGCCCATTTCATAACGGGTTTATACCCGTAACACGCTCCAACTAAAATCCAAATCCACTAACTTTTTCTTCGCCGATGGCAAGAGCTTCCCCAAACTCAATCCAAAGTTTTTTCCAATGGTTATATTCCCAACTAAAGCTAGGGAAAACCCCATGTAGAGAACTCGGCGGAGCTTGGATAAATTTAGATGTTAGGTTAAGGCTTAATCCAACTAGGATTAGAGGAATTAACAGAATACCTAAAAGAGGGGCGAATTTGCAAGAAAATTGAAGATTTGAGGGACTAATAAGTAGATATTAAGATTTAAGGGACTATGTAAAAATTAAATGTAAGGGAGTAATATGCAATTACCCAAACAAAAAAGCAAGGTTTTATTTTAGGAAACTCCCTCAACTATGGGGCTTATCTCAAAAACCACCCGCAGCTATTTTAACTTTAATAACCCCCCTCAAACTTATGGGTGTTGTAGATAACCCCCCTCAACTTTCAAAATATGAATAAACCATCCTTAACTATGGGGTGTCTCACAAAAATCCCTTTACCTTTCTATTTTTTTAAATAACCCCCCTAATATTATTAATTTGAAATATGTAATGAGTAAAATATTCTTGGTTGAAAAAAAAATTCATGTATATTTAAAAACCTAACCCAATCAAAAAATTAGACCTCGATTCGATGGGTTTTGATGAGGAAACTAATCTTAAAAAAATTCAAAAATTTTAGTTGCTTCAAACATTATGAGCATGGATAAGCAGAAAATAAAAGAAGTTTAGTGTTTCAAAAGAGAAAGAAAAAATTAGATTTGCACGTGAACCTAACAATGGAACAATGTTGGTTAAAAAATTTAATGTCTTAGGGATAGTATAGTCATTTCAAATCATTTATTCCTTTAAATATTAATTATATTTTTAACCAAAAAATTTAAAAAGGACCACTATGGTAAAGATTTTAATTCCTTAGGGATAGTATGGTCATTTTAGATCATTTGTTCTTTTAAATATTAATTATATTAGTTTAGAGATTAAGTGAGAAAAGTTGAGAGGAGATAAAGTTGAGGAGGATTATCTATAATAACTCTGTAATTGAGGAGTTTTTCTAGAGTTAAAATAGTTGAGGGGGATTTTTGAGACCACCTACTGGGGGTTTTTCTAAAATTAACCCAAAAAACAACGCCCGGCGCTGCTTCAGTCTACGGATAAGAATTCCCTTTTCAATTTAAACCCTAATCTTTTGGACAATTGACTCTTCTTTCTAATTCCCCTATCCTCAGCTCCTCCGCCGCGCTCCTTTGATCTCCTCAGCTGCAACAAAGATAGTAAGCTCCAAACTAAACCTAATTCCTCAACTATCAAATTTTGCTATCCTTTGAAATTTTTTGCTACATTCTTTTCTGAAACAGTCCCATTCACAATCCTACTTCTTCTTCATTGATCAAAAGTCCGGTATTTGTGATCAAAATATTTTTTTTAACCCCTTTCTTCATTTAAGTTGTTTAATGTTTCAAATTGATTGCATTTTGATTCCGTACAGATCACTAAGAGGATCAAAATTGATGGCTTGGTAGATAATATGGGTTCTTTGAGATTTTGTGCTGCTCCTGAGATTTATGAGTCGAAAAGATCCAATCTTTCGGGGCATTTTGGTCCATATGTGGTAAATTTTGTTGGTCACAGCTCGTGTTCATCTCAATTTGGTGTGGGCTCACTGGTAAATAGGAAGAAAATAGGGAGACTTGATGCTGTGAGATTATGTGGCTTCTCTCTCCATCAAAGAAAGAAGAAATCTTTGAAGATATTGGGTATTAATTCGAATCCTAATGGTAGGTTCCAACAAACTTTGGCTGATGGGTTGGAAGCAAATGAAGGGTCTCAGTTGAATAAAGATTCCGACGAGGCTTTAGTAGGTGAAAGCTTAACTCTGATGATGAACCCAGTTACTAATTCGGTGGAAATCCAGAACAAGAGTGATGAGAATAATGTACTGAAGAAGAATGGTAGGAAAATATGGAGTCGAGTTGTTAATATGAATAAAACAGTACAAAGAAGAGGTAAAAAACGAGTTTCTACTAGAAATAATCAATCATTGGAGCGTACAAAAGATAGTAGTAACCAAATCAAAGATGCTCTATCCACCATAAGACCTGAATCTAGTGTCGAGCGCTGCAACTCTATACTTAGATTCCTTGAGAGGAGTAATGACGACAAGACAATTGAATTCTTTATGTGGATGAAGGACCATGGGAAGTTGAATGAGAATGATACAGCTTATAATCTAGTGTTAAGAGCATTGGCTAGGAAGGAGCATTGGAGTATGGCTAAGTCAGTGCTCCAAGAAATGGTTTCTGATTCTGGTTGTGAATTGACTTCTCAGGTATTTAATGCACTGATTTTTGTATGTGCTAAAAGGGGGCTTGTTCAGTGGGGTTCTAAATGGTTTCATATGATGTTAGAAAGAGGAGTGCAGCCTAATGTAGCCACAATCGGCATGCTCATGGGCCTTTACCAAAGGAATACTCATCTCTCACTAGCTGAATACACATTCAATCAAATGAGGAGCTTCAAGCTAAAATGCATCAACGCTTACTCCACTATGATTACCATCTACACTCGTTTGGGATTGTACAGTAAGTCAGAAGAGGTCATTAGCTTGATGGAGGAAGATGAAGTGATTCCTAATTTGGAGAACTGGTTGGTTCGTATTAATGCATACAGCCAGCAAGGGAAGCTAGAGGAGGCAGAATCAGTATTGAAGTCCATGCTCGCATCGGGAATATCCCCTAACATTATTGCGTATAATACATTGATTACTGGGTATGGAAAGGTGTCCAACACTTTAGCTGCAAAACGATTATTTCAAAGTCTTCAAAATGTTGGCTTGGAGCCAGATGAAACAAGCTACAGGTCCATGGTTGAGGGCTTTGGTCGGTCTGACAATTACAAAGAAGCATTATGGTATTACAAGGAAATGAAGAATGTGGGATTTAAGCCAAACTCTTCCAATTTCTACACGATGATAAACTTGCAAGCGAGGCATAGTGACCAAAACAGTGCTATTAAAACTTTCATGGATATGAGGGCAGTTGGATGCCAGTATTCATCAATTCTAAGTAGCCTTTTGCAAGCATATGAGAAGGTTGGAAGAATATATGAAGTCCCTCTCATCTTAAAAGCTTCTTTTTATGAGAATATTTTACTTGATCCAACATCGTGTTCTATTTTAGTCATGGCTTACGTGAAAAACTCCATGCTGGAAGAAGCTCTACAAGTTCTACAAGAGAAGAAGTGGAAAGATTCTGAATTTGAAGGCAACTTATACCATTTATTAATATGTTCCTGTAAAGAGGCAGGTCAATTTGAGAACGCAGTTAAGATCTATGCTCAAATGCCAAAATCTGAGATTAACCCAAATCTCCATATTACATGTTCAATGATTGATATTTATAGTTCCCTTAACAAGTTTAATGATGCTGAAAATCTATATTTGATGCTGAAAGCCTCTGAAATAACCTTCGATATGATTGCTTACAGTATAGTTGTCAGGATGTACATTAAAGCCGGATCTCTGCAAGATGCATGTTTGGTGTTAGACGCGATGGAGAAACAAAAAGATATAGTTCCTGATAGATATCTTTTCCATGATATGCTCAGGACTTACCAACAATGTGGCTTGCTTGAAAAATTGGCGAGTGTCTACTATCGAGTACTAAGGGCTGGAATAGTGTGGGATGAGGCCATGTACAACTGTGTTATAAACTGCTGTGGCCGTGCTTTGCCTGTGGATGAGCTCTCAAAGCTCTTCAACGAGATGATCCAATGTGGTTATTCTGCCAACACCATCACTTTCAATGTCATGCTCGATGTTTATGGGAAAGCTGGTCTTCTCAAAAAAGCTAGGGAGGTATTTCGAATGGCGCGAAAGCAAGGTTTGCAAGATGTAATTTCTTACAACACCATTATAGCAGCATACGGAAATAATAAGGACTTTAAAAGCATGAGATCAGTTGTTAAGCAAATGCAACATGACGGGCACCCTGTCTCCCTCGAAGCGTACAATTGTATGTTACATGCTTATGGAAAGGAAGATTTATTGGAGGAATTCAATGAAGTTTTGCAGAAGATGAAGGAAGCAAGCTGCCCTTCTGATCATTACACCTACAATATCATGATAAATATATACGGGAAGAAAGGTTGGATAGAGGAAGTTGCTTCTGTGCTTGGTGAACTGAAAGAGCGAGGCATGGAACCTGATTTGTATAGCTATAATTCTTTGATCAAGGCTTATGGGATTGCTGGAATGGTTGAGGAGGCTGTTACTGTTGTGCAGGAAATGAGAGTGAAAGGCATCAAGCCTGATCGAGTTACCTTTACTAACTTAATTGCTGCTCTACAGAGGAATGAGAATTTCCTCGAGGCTGTTAAGTGGTCACTCTGGATGAAACAGATGGAAATGACGAGTTAACTCAAGTATGCTCAATATTTATGCCACATTGGGAATAGACCAAAATTTTCAATTATCTATCCCTCATGATCAATGATCGAATGCTAGCAGTGCTTCACCCCAAGAGTGCCAAATGTATAGGTGAAATGCTTCGAACTATTCATCGTTGACTATAAACATTTTCTGTTGTTCTTGTCATATAATGAATCTGTCCTTCATCCTGAGCAAATGTATCTTTCTTGTATTTTTGTATAACCTGTCTACCCAGTTTGTTTACACACCAGTATATTGAAATCTTAATAATACTCCAGTGGACTTCCTTATTGAGATTAAAACTCTTCTGAGATTGTAAAAACCTTCATGAGATGATTATTTATGCAGAAATGAAAGGGATGACAGCTGAAGTAACTTACTTGTAGACTTGACTTATGCTTTCAAAATTAATTCTATTGTTTAGTTAGATGTGCTTGGTACAGATATATATTGTAAACCGGTTTATCTTTATACAAATCTTTCATAGTGTTAGCAGTCTGGATCCTTCTCTTTAACCATTCAATTTATAGTGGGTTTTGTCTAATAAGGTGTGAGACTGGGGTTAGTCTTGTGTTTCAAAGGAAAACGGATAGATGCTTAAATATGTAAGTACATACTACATACAGTACAAATATGGTTAAGCCTTTTGAATTAATGTGGTTACAGACCTAATAGCCAAATACATCTTTGTTCCTGGGCCTTTGCACCCAACACCTTGATCTTTGCCCGGCTACTTTTATTGTCATCTGTCTTTTATTCTTTTCATTTTCATGCCTTGTTCTCCTTCTGAATATTAAGTCTATTCTTTAGATTTTTTTTGCCATTGTCTACAATCTATATCAAACTCGTAGTCACACTCAAGTTGCATATCTGATAGGAAACTCGGTTTCTTTCTATGCTATTTCATATAGATGGAACCTGTTAGATGCTTTTCTCTATTCTGCAAGTAGAATATATGCAAGCATTTTAACATCATAAATCAGCAAGTTCTTTTCTGTTTGAATAGAAATATTTTGTAGTCTATTTTCACTTTGGGACATATGCAGCTTTCTTGGAAGACTCGAAGAGTTTTGGGACAGTCCCATGACCATTTTCATCTCCGACATTGTCTCTTATATCACCAAGGTGGTTCTAATAGGACCTCTTTTTATATGTTAACTTCTTAGACTAGCATTATGGTGCTTTAGCTGTTGTTCATTTATGATCTCAGCAGTTTCAGTTTTTTACCAAATCAGTGCGGTTTGCTGTTTATTTCTTGCAGTGACATTTTACGTCTGTAGTCCTTTCCTTTTTCTTTTCTCAGCTAGATCTTGTATCTTCTTCTTGTTTTCATTTTTGAGAGTAGGTTTTGGTTGGGTGAGCTTTAGATGTTTGAGAAATGTCCTTGAATACTCCCTCCATTGCAGCCATTAACACGAGAGGGAATATACAGTTGTTTCTTTAACTAGGAGCTGACCCCAGCCATCTTGCCAAAATATTATACAATCTGCAACATCCAAAAAATATGAAACAGAGAATTAGCAGAGAAACTAGAGCGAAATTTCCAACAGACCTTGCCTGGGCCCAGGGGAACAATAGGCTCTGGTTATTCGAGCATGCTTGGGAGGGATATCTGCAACCTTGACACCAATCTCCTGAACCGGTAACATATATACTGAACAGATACGAATGGATACGAAACATGCACCTTTTCGGAGACCATATTGATACACAAGGCAGCTGTAATTGAACTTGGATTGGATTAAGGATCAGTTATGAGAAAAAATAGGCAGAAAAGGTTGTCTATGATTTTTGCATTTCAGTCAATCTTCCTACTTGCTGGAGTAGTAATTCCTCTCATCGTGTTGGGCATCCACTTCCAGCAGAAAGAGGTAATCATTGTCATGATCACATCTTGTTTCTTGCTGGTTTTCTTTATTTTTCTGAAAGTTCCCTGATTTCACATGTAACATTTGTTGCATTATCTGGTGTATCTGGAAAATTATTTGCTGCTTCGCCATGTTGAAGACGAATGAATAGTGACCATTCCTGTCATTATGGACTCTCATTTTGCAAATAATGTTTTTTGGACTGTACAAAACACCCTCACCCGTAAATGAACAAGGCTGATAAGTCCACCTACACCCATATAGGAGAATTCCCACATTATGTTGGTCATGTTTCTTGAATGTGTTGGCTTCGATTTAGAAATGATAAGAGTATGAGCATCCATTTGTAATACAAACCAAACCCATTTCGATTTTCACCAAATATCAAATATTTGAGGTTACTCTTGATATTTAGGTTCATGCATTTAAGGCACTAGTTTTTATGCACGTGCAATGCACGTGGTTAACTATCAAAATTATTTATTTTTTGCTTTATTTTCTTATTATAAATCAGTCATATTCATTTTGAATCCAAATATGTAAACGTGGATTATTACATTTGCCATAAGTTTTCTAAATATTTTAAAATTTTAAATGAAATGGATTTGTGTGTTAAACTATGATCAATATACTTTTATATAATTGGATACACAATATCACTTTTTTCAATTGTATAGATCAAACTTCATGTAATATATTTATTTATTAGATCATCGATCTCCAATTTGATTATTTTAGTTATTAAATGTAGTGTTAAGTATGAAGAAAAATACATAATCTGTTGTTGATGGATAAAAAATATAAATAAATTTCTACAAAAAGAGCTTGACTTGAGGAAAAATATTATTGTAAAAGTAAAAAATACTTAATAGTAAGATGATTCATATAAGCTCAACACAAGACACATACTTTCCTCTAGAATGCAAGAGATCTTAATTATTGATAGACCTAAACTAAAAATGACAAAAAGTAAAGATGAATAGTAACTTTAGTATAATTCTATATGATAAAAGCATTTACATAAGCATATAAAAATACTAGAACAATTTGCATGAAAATCCCTTCTAAAGTTTCCTAACTTTACTCAAAACATTAAGTTATAGTATAAAATATATGTTGTCCTTTATTCATTCTTTTTCATATTTTAATTGAACCAAAATCAATCCTTCTCCATATTTATTTTTTCCTGGCAATTCTAGAGTAGTGTCTTCATCGTCTATGTCAACTGAAGCTAGATTTCTTGTGCTATCATATTTCCTTTGGCTCGTTCATCTTTTGTCTTTTCATCTAACTTAGCCACGATTTGAGTGTCTTTCTGATTTTTCAACACAAACTTCTAAAAATATGCACTCTAATTTTATGTTTCAATGAGAACAAAGGTTAATTTCATACATATGAAATTTTTTCTGATTTTCTAATTTATTACTTAAATAGTATTAGGAATTAGCTCTTTTTTCTCTGCAATGAATTCTTTTGCTATACATCCGATAAGAGCTTCTGTTGCATTAAACAAAGTCATTTACTGTATATGAAAAAGAAAGAATGTCAATATTTATTTTTTTATCCATCATCGTGATTTTCCTCCTATTGTTTGGTTTGTTATATTTCGTAACATAGTTGATCACTGGCTTTACGTTAGTTGCTATTGCAAGAACATGGAATTTTATAATTAGTTTATGATTCCACAAATTTATATTTCATTTTGTATTGAAGATTAAAGTATGAAATTTTATGAGTACTTACTAATTTTTCTTGCATCTTCCATTGAAAATGCTTCTTTGATTG
>JBAKGM010000200.1:29719465-29730513 GCA_037177215.1 Asparagus racemosus
TTGTACGAGAGTGAGATTGTTTTCTTTGTATTAGAGAGAATTACGCGTGTAATCTTTCAATTGTATTCATTTTGAAACATTTTTAAAATGGACACCACAAAGAAACTCGTTCTCGGCCCAAACACTGACATCCCGACTCCTCTAGGGGTGGAGAATTTAATCATCTGGTGGTAAGTGGATGGAATGGCCCGCAGACGATGAAGGGAAGTTCTGTCGAGGATGATATTGTGGGTCGACTTGATGTCCATCACCACAAACTGGACATCGATGGTCAACTGGCAGGGGGGCTGACCCACAGTCAAAGGGAGGGTGATCAGCCCTTCCGGCAGCTAAGAGTGCCCCGTGAATCTGATCAAGGGACCCAGAGAGGGCTGCAGTTTGGATCTGTCGATCTTCATGAGGTTGAATGCATCTAGGAACAGGATGTCGACAGAACTCCTGGTGTCGATCATAATCCTCTTCACCTCAAAACCGTCAATGTCAGCCGTGATGACGATGGGGTCGTCATGAGGTATCTCAACGCCCACCAAGTTAGCCTCACTAAAGGAAATGGACATCTCTACCTTCAGCTTCTTGTCACAACTGTTCACTTGTAGAGCGTGCTTGGTATATCTCTTCCGAGCGTTGTTGGACTCCCCTCCTAAAGTGGGGCTGCCACTGATGGTGTTGATAACCCCTTGACTCCCTTGCCCCACTTCTCTGTGTTCTGGGTCAGGTCGAGGTCGAGGGAGTGAGACCGAGGTTTCCGGTCTTCTCTTCTGGGGTGCTGGCCCTTGTGGATCAAGTTCTTCAAGAAACCCTTCTGAATGAGGCCTTTGATATCTCTTTGGAGGACACGGCAGTCTCTGGTGTTGTGGCTGTGATCCCTGTGATACCAGCAGTTTTGTCAGGGATCCCTCTTACTTGGGTCGGTCCTCATCGGTGGCGGTGGCCTGGTGAGGAGTCCATCTCTTTGAGCCTTGTTAAGGGCCCCGGAGAGGGAAGTGTTGAGAACCGTGAAGACTGGGGGAGCTGCATCTGCTCTTCTGTCCTCCCTCCTATCGAACCGTCCATAGCAGTTATTTCTGGGGGGGATCCCTTGGAGCATTTCTGGGTTCTTCCCACCGAGGTGGGTTTTGAGTTGGCCTTGCGGGTGCGGCAACAGGAGTTGGAGGGGTTACATGTGAAGTTGGTCGGGAAGCCTAGTGAGCGGTTGGAGAGGCTAGGGTAGTCGGCTTGCTGGACCCTGTCTTTGCAACCTTATAAGCCTCAGCCTCTTCCATGTTCATATAAGCATAAGCATTGGACATCAGTTGTTCATAACTTCTGACCAGCTTCTTATTGAGGGACTTGGACAGATCCCCTAGTTGCAGCCCGGCCATCAAAGCCGCCATAGCGACTTTATTTTTCTGGTCGTCCACTTCTAGCCTCTTTGCCTGGAATCTCTTTATGTAAGCACTAAGACTCTCGCTCGCCCAGCTCCTGCTTGGTCTGGATTAGCACGCTTGACGACAGCTTGGGCTTGGCGTTGGCCAGAAAATAATGGACGAACTTTCTGCTAAGCTCTTCAAAGCTCCCGATGGACTTCTTCTCCAGGGAGTTCCACCAGAGTTTGGCGCTCCCCATCAAGGTGACTGGGAAACAACGACAAATGGTCGCTTCTGGCGCCTGTATTATTATCATTGTGTTGTGATAGTCTTGAATGTGCTCTGCTTGGTCTTTGTCGCCACCATATTTCTCCATGGTTGGCATCTTGAACTTCTCAGTTGGTGCCATCTTGATGGCGTCGGTGAAAGGGGTGTGCCCTCTAATGGCGTCGGCGATTGGCTGGTACACCTGGTTGTAACCGCCTGGGGGCTCGGAGGTCACCCTAACTGGGGATGGTAGCATGGCGCGGTGCTCCGGGGCTACACCCGCTAGTTCTTCGGGGCCTTAGCTGGGGGCTAGACTTTCGTCGGTCGTGTTGTTGAAGACAAGAGTATGACGCCAGCGGCTGGCATGTTGGGTTAGTTGCATCTGCAACAGTTATGTAGCGTGCCCATAGCTTCTCCTCGATCTATTGGGATGAGGAGTTTCTAGGAGCGGGACTTGCTGCATAGTCCCTGGCTGGGCCCCATGGGTAGTGGAGTGGTGGCTGGCTGACGGTTGGCCCCCAGCAGAGGTGCTTGGTGGTGCTGCTGCCGCGGAGAAGCAGCTGAAAAGCTCGTCAGCGAAGGCTTTGAGTTGGGCTTCCATTGTCCGGGTGATCTTCTCAGTGGATTCATGGAGCTGGGCTTGAGTGACGTAGCCCAATAGTAGGTTCCCCAACCTCGAGTAATCATCACTGCGGACATATTTGCAAGGAGAAGAAAGAAGGCCCCACGGTGGGCGCCAAACTATTGATGTATGTAATCACACAGTCACTAACCTCGGTGGGAGTTTAGGTCTTATGAGAGCGGAGTCTGCCTTCTCTCCTAATATCCTGTGATGTTGCTCCAGTTAGGGGGTTCGCCTTTGAGAGAGTACCTGTGGAAGGGGTGGAGTTGGGATCTCTGGTGGTCCCTCTGACGATCAACTTAGAAATGGAATCAAAAAAGGTGTAGAGGGGATTCACTGAAATAAGATCACTTACTTGATTCACTGTTCTTACTGCTATTTGTACCTAGAGTTTGGAGGGTATTCTCGTCTTTCAAGAGATAGCTATTGAATGAACCCTCTCCTCCACGTGCCGGGAGGCGATTGGGCTAGGTTCTGTATGCGCCGGCCACAGTAGCATGCCCTCGTCACAGTAGCATGCCTTCACAGGTGTCAAACCGTGAGCGGACTGTGAGTTAGCGTTGTCTATTTGCCATTAATGGGATGGAATTGGTGGCGTCTGCAGTAGCATGGGTCTGAGGTACCTTAACTACCAAGAGGGATGGAGGAGTAAAGGGGGCTGTCAGTGCATTTAATGCGATAGTGACGGATTGTCGGGTGTAGACCTCAGATAGTTGTCATTTAGTGGGGGGACCACGATCGACGAGAGGGGGAGTTGAGGCTGAGTGGCCAGCTTCAATCACTTCTCGAGTCGCTCACGAGAGCGGTTGGCTAAAGGGGGATGACCAACAATGCCTTTCGTGTTGTCCTTGAGGGTAAAATGACAGAGGGGTTGATGGTTCGGTGCTCTGGGCCCTTGGGGAGATGGATAGTGGTGGACGACTATAAGGTGAATGGTTGGCCGAGTGGACGACTATCACCGCCTTTCGCATCGTCTAGGGATTTCTAGGGCGAATGGTTGGCCGAGTGGACGACCATCACTACCTTTTGTGTCGTCCAAGGATCTCTAGGGCGAATGGCTGGCCTAGTGGATGACCATCACTGCCTTTCGCGTCGTCCAAGGATCTCTAGGGCGGATGGCTGGCCGAGTGGATGACCATCACTGCCTTTCGCGTCGTCTAATGATCTCTAGGGCGAATAGCTTGCCGAGTGGATGACCATCACCGCTTTCGCGTCGTCCAAGGATCTCTAGGGTGAATGGCTGGTCGAGTGGATGACCATCACTGCCTTTCGCATCATCCAAGGATCTCTATGGCGAATGGATGGCCGAGTGGACAACTGTGGGGGTTGTGAGCTAATGGTTTGAAAGGGGGTCGACAGCGTGACCTACGCCACCTCTTGCGTCAGCTGCGGGGATGGTCGCCCGACATGTCATAAGGTGGGCGGTGAGCGCAGGTCGTTTTGCAAGCTGGTCGTGGGGGTTTGTGCTGCTCTCGCTGGTAGGCGGATGTGTTCATTTAAGCTAATGCTCTGTTTTCCTTTTTAATCACTTATTAGTGGTTATGACCATAACAGTATCAGAGTCACTTCTTCATATTACAGTCTTTCTTCTTTAATCTCAGGGCTGCGGAGGGTTTCTCCGCGCTTCTCCTCGACAGCTTTGACCTCGATAATATCTCCGGTCGCCACCTCATTGCCGGCAGACCAAACCTTGCCGTCTCCTCCTCTATCCTCAGCAAAAAATTTAGCATTGCACGTAGCCACACCTGCGATACACAGCTCTATTTGTACGCCATCGCCGACTCCTCTCCAGTCTCAATCATCCCGAACCAAATCATAGCTCCAGAAAATTTAGCATTGCACGGAATGTCTGTCATCCTCTTGCCCTTGTTCAAGCTCCCCCCTCAGCTTCCCTTGACCCAGTGACCGGCCACGCTCTCCCTCGGCCAGGACCCTCTCGAATCGTAGCATCCACAACAGCAACACCACTAGACCCTCTCTAACTATAGCAGCCACGATAGCAATATTGTCGGACCGTCTCTAACTGTAGTTGGTGCCCATGGCAACGACACTGCTAGACCGTCTCTAACTACAGTGCCCATGGTAGCGGCACCGCTGACTCTTCTCCAACTGTAATTAGCACCCATGGCAGTGACACCGCCAGATCAAACTACATCACGTCCTTACCGCCTACAATTCTAGCAATTGATATGCGCCAATTCAACACATCTCTCACCAAGTCATGCCCACAACCATCTACGCAAAATTGGCTTAACTTATCCACACTTTCGATTCTCTACCCACTGTGAATTTGATGGAGGGTGTCAAGTAGTATAGTTAGAGTATCCTATTCTCCTTTATTTTAGTCCAGCATCGCTTTGATTATCAAAACTTTTCTACTTTCTCTTGTATTTAAACACCATAGTAGAATGAATAATATAATCAAGTTCTCTCAAATCTCTATAGACTTATCATTGTCAACCACAACTTCACCTCCTACCCCTTACTCGACATCTCGTTCAAGTCATTGCAACTCTAACTTTGACTCGTTCTCGATGGCGGCTCCACCAAAGTCCACCTCCTCCATTTCCGGTTCCATCTCAATCAACCCTTAAAATGTAATTTGAATTGCTTGCTAAAATTAATGGGACCTGTAGTCTCGGGTAAGTAGCAAGAATCACTAATTACATGGGATTGTCAGCCACGTGTTTTTTGAAAAACCATATTTTGCAGAAGAGTAGTGATAGCTGTACTACATAATGGTTAGACATTTGAAGATCATGACATCCCTCCTTCATATTCATAAAGAGCAGTTGGTGGAACTCCTAGAAGCACAAAAAATTGACGTGTCAAATCATAAGACACAAAAAAGTGATATGTATCATACCATAGATACACATCTGTCTCCCTATTCTATTAGAAAATAACATGTGGATACCTAATATTATATTCATCTAATAATCCTCGTCAAATTAAATTTATTCATAATTAGAAAATTCTAATAATCATATATTTTGTAATCTTTATCAGATTATAACTATCCCTAATTAAAAAAATCTCATAATCATACATTTACATATAGAATCTGAAAAAAGAAAACTTACATAAAGAGCCTCTCTACATAAAATCATGGGTTAATTTAAAAAAAACTCTCATAACAATGAAGGTGTCTCAGAAAACCTCATCAACTATTTTAATTTGAGAAAACTCTGCTCAAATTTGAGCATGTTAGTAGATAACCCCCTTCAACTATGAAAATTTGAGATAACCTCCCTAAACTTTCTCACTTAATCCCCTTCAAATATGAGCTTTGTCTCAGAAACCCCCCTTGAACTATTTTAATTTGAGAAACACCCTCAAATATGAGCTCTGCCTCAAAAAACTCTCCTCAACTATTTTGATTTAAGAAACCCCCTCAAGTTTGAGCCTATTATAGATAACCCTCCTCAAGTTTTAAAATTCAAGAAACCCCTCATGAACTCTTTTTTCTTTACACGCTAAAAGCTAACACCGTTAGGTCTAGCATATCACATGACAAGTAAGTGACTTAAAAAAGACCAAAATAGCCATCAATCATAAAAAATTACCCTGATTTTTTTAGGATAAGAGAAAGAGAGGAGAAAGGGAAAAACATTGTAAATTTATTAAGATCTTTATTGGTTGGAGATTTCTTTGCAATTGAATGAGTTGATTTTTAAAGAATATTGCAGTTATTTTACATTTTGAACTGTCCTCGAGCACTTCCCATTGTTGGGGGGGAAATTCTTTAATTTTCAAACTTGAGTGTGGTTATCTATAATACGCTCAAACTCGAGGGGGTTCCTAAAATTAAAATAGCTAGGTATTTTCTGAGACATACACCATAGTTGAGGGTTTTTTTAAATTAACCCTTAAATCATTTATGTAAAATTATACTTGTGTCAAATTATATTTAAAATTGATGGATTAACCTTCCTCTTAAAATATTATTGACAAATTAAATTGATTTGGCATCCTGTCTTTACCTGTTTTTATCAAGAGCAGCAATTGGTTCACCCGCGTCTCTCTTTAAAGTATTATAATAAAACACAAGACACCACAAAAAAAAAATATAACATGCAAATATCTATAAAATTAAAAACTTTCCTATTGCAAGATATTCTCTACAATCCGCAAAAAATAAACAAATCATTTACACAAATTACCCAAAGTATTATATCCACTTCTCCATGCTTTATTCGATTTTTTCTAATGATTAGATTGAAAGTCTAATAGGATCTTAAGATTGTTCTAGGAATAAATATTTAGATTTTTAACTATTTTATGAATATTTTAAAATCTTATATCTCATCTAATTGCGATATTTTATTTGATTGTTTCATATTGTAGAATGTAGCTCAATGTATTATTCAATTCATGCCAAATGTCGCATCAAGTGAGTAATCTTTAGTTCTCTTAAACAAGTCTTCTAATTTGAATTCAAAATTTGAATTAAAAGTCAGCCATACCATTATTCTATATTTCCTTTATAAAAAAAGCTCCGGAGCAAGGTATCTAATTTTGAAAGAGCAGCAACTCGAATAAATAAATTTTCAAATGCACGGGCATGACCCGAAAAAGAAAAATTATAGAGAACAAAGAAATAAGATATCTAAAAATGAAAGAAACCAATCCCACCGTGCGAGCATGGGCAAAACACTTGTTTGGAAAATAGTTAAACAGCAAAAGTTCAAATGTGCTATATGCATTATTATTCAACTGTACATTATTATGCGTTAACGGATTGGTGAGTTTAAAGAAACCTAAGGTTTAACCTTAGGGGTTAGATCTTCCCGCTTCTATGGTGTTCTCAAGAGGAAAACTGTTCTCAAAGAACACCGATGGACTTTTGACAGATTATTCAGCTTCCTTCTGGGTTGCTGAATAGAGCAACCAAATCTTGGCAGAGAATCAAAAGGCAATATTTATGAACAAATAGATTGCTGATAAGAGAAGAATGGAGATGATCACTTTTTTAAGCCTTGGACTTTCTCTTCTCCAATGATCCATCTAGCCAACCGGCTAGGGTCTTCAGCAAGGGCTCTACGTGAGACAACAATCCCAAGCTCATCCCCAATCTGATCGTACTCCCTGAGAGCAGCTTCCATCTCTGCTTCGATGAGCGAATCATCAGTTCGATCTAATCCTATGCAAAGAGCATCGGTGTAGTGTTTCTCCTTATCAGGGTCGTTCTCAAAAGGATCCATCACTGAGCCCTGAAAAGTTCATTGCAATCAGCATAGGTTCCACGGGTAACAGACACACTAAACAGGGAAATCTTAAGAAGGATTACTTCAAACTGAGGTATTTGTTGGTGATTAGAAGGTAAACTGATTTTCTTAAATACCATAGAGAAACAAATTACATTCAAATTTGTATTTTGACAATATCATTTCCAAATCTGTTAATTTAAAATCACAGAATTCATCCCAACATGAGCTCAGAATATATTTCCCTGGTTCAGTACAGATAAATCCCAAACATAATATTGTCAAGGTTTTAAATACCGGTTATCGGAAATATATCGAATGGCCAAAATTCATATTAGATCCTAAATTATCGAGGATATATTGGGGATAAGTAGTAAAAATCGGAATGTCACATCAGGTAGTGAGCATATATAATATAATGTCTTAAAATGGAATCTAAGCACATTTTATGAAATACAAACATATTAAAATGTAAATAACACATGGTTAAGATCACTAAATAGCCAAGCATTCAATTAACCAGCGAAACAAATAAAACACATTCTCACTGCAGAATTAAGAGGAAAGGTTGGGGTCAACCTCACAACAATCCGAAATTTATCCTTTTTTTTCTCCATTGGTCCTCTCTTCAATCAATTCAAGCGATTGCTGTAGTCGGCAACAAATTGAAGAAAGAACTTTAAAAAAACCAGAAAAGAAATCTCTGTACCTATTTCGAGGGTCGAATTTTGAGTCTTCAAGGGTCAAGCTTTGAGAGACTCTTCGGTGGTCGAGAGAGCTTTGAGGGACTCAGGTTGTCGATCTTGGAGAGAGTCTTCAGTGGTTGAGAGTCTTTGAGGGTCGAGCTTTGAGGGACTTAGGGTTGACTTCAAGTTTGAATGCCTTCGAGAGAGGGACTTAGGGTTATCGGACGATTGAATTTGGGGATAGAGTGAAGGAGACAGAGAAATTAGGGCTAGCTGCTCTAAATGCTATGGGAAAGTGGGAATGTAGGATTGTTTCTAGTTTAATTTAGTGGGTATCGAGTTCGGGTCTGAAAAATAAGGGTCTTGTGACCGAAAACCCAACCAACAGTTGGAGATGTTTTTCGACAAAATTGGCTGATAACCACCCCTATAAAATCGGCTGATTAATCGGATTTTCACCGATATATCGGAGGAAATCGGTTAAATGATAAGCGAGTAACTTTTCCAGAAATCATATCGACAGTGGTCCAAACCCAATTTATCGGCAATATATCGATAAAATCGGCCAATTTTAAAACACTGAATACTGCAAAATGGAATTTCAAGCCAAAGTGAAAAAGAAAATGTAATTATGCATATTAGGACAAACAGTTTGATAGTTAAATTCAAAAGAACACTCTTTTCATAATAAAGATTTGACGAACAAACCACCCAGTATATTTCATTCAAATTAGAATAAGGAAAGATGAGCAGCTACTCTGTAAAACTTTCAAAATAAGAACATGTTGATTTCGCAATAAAGACAAGTTGGAAAAGTTACCTGACATAGCTCAGCGTAATGCTTGTAAACCTCACTGTTACTGTCTTGATCGTAAATTAGTGTGCCACCATACCAATTGCTGGCTCCATCGGCAGATATCATTAGAAGATACCTGAAAATGACCGGTGTCAGTTGCATCTACATATTTTCCTACCAATGCACCTAAACTAATAGTGGTATAGGATCCAGTTTTTCTATGCTTGACAAGAATTTTCAAATTGCATAAACAACAGAACGACTCAAACAACTTAACAAGATGTGGGGGGCTCTGTGAGTAAAGCGAAGCACGACACACGAGGAGTGCACCCAGATGCGCCCTTGATAACACTGGTATTACCTAATTTTTTATGCCTTGAATGTTGTAGAGTTACCAGAGATGATGAGAGGGAATCACTGGTGGCAAATTGACGACAAAACAGCTGCGAAGAGAGGAGAAACGAGAAGGCAGGAACTGTTTAGGGGGCTAGGGCTTATCCCTAGCTGATCCAGGGGGAGCTGCAGTTTGAGGGATAATATTAAGATTGGGTTTGGGTTTGGATTTTGAGCTTTAGTTAGTGGGTTTGGTTTTACATTATTGAGTTTGAGAGAGAAGATGTTAAGATTCGGTTTGGGGTTAATGGATTTGGATTTTAGATTTCAATAATAGGGTTTAGGTTTCCTTTATAAAGTCTGATTTTTAATTAAAAAAACATCCATTGGGCAGCCTAATTAAGTAGGCTGCCTCAAGAAAAATTGTTGCTTAGGCACGCCCATGCCGAGGGAAGGTGGGGGTACAAGGTCAAATTGGGGTGGGCAGTAGGCACGGCCACCTCTTACAATAGAGAAACAAAAAAAAAAGAAAGAAAACAATTCTTACTACTTTTTCAGGCGCATGCCTGGACATATATACTCAAGAGGGTGAGAAAGAGAATGCAGACTACGGCATTGACCTTAATATAAAAGATAACTGCACCTAAAAAACAACAAATAAATGATATTGGTCTCTTGACTATGCATAAGAGGGCCCCTATGCTCACTAAAGGATCAAGTCATTTATATCTAGATTTCAAGGCAAATAAATTTAGAATCCACACCTTGAACATGATATTAAAAACAATATAATCCCCCCACGCCATTTTCGTAATCTTGCATTCTAACTGCTTAAAACATAGACAGGAAAAAGTCAAAATAGATGCACAATAGGCACACATTACCTTTTAACTCTGAGTTATATTGGTCAGAGGCTACTTAAGAAATAATGTTTCCTAACAGAAACAACAGAGCATATGACCATGGACCTACCAAGTTACTGCTCCCTTTGATATACTCTGATCAAACTTTGCATTCCCTGAATGATTTTATGATGTTGTACTTGTTACCCATATTATTTTCTATGTATCCAATAAAATTTGTTTCTTAGAAACAGTGTTGTAAATATTATCACGTTAGCGGTGGTTTACCGCTCCGAGAAGACCAATAGCGGAGTGATTTAGTGGAAAAAACCGCTATTTACTCGAAAAGCAGCGAAACGCGCGAAATAGCGCTTAAAAGCGCTGTTTAGCGCTAAACAGCGCTCTTTGTTTTAAGAATTCTCTACCCAAACCCGAACCCGACCCGAATCTATTAAACAAAAACTCGCCTCTGGTTCAGTGATTCCCGATTTATGCCCTAGCCGCCATCTCTCTCGCCTCTCTCTCCAGCGACCCCGATCATCGTTGCCTACGGTCATCGCCGCTTCCAGTCAACGTCATCTCCTCCGGTAGCAACACCACGTCTCTCTCTCTCTTCTCTCTCTCTGTCACCTCCTCTGGCAGCAACACCACGTCATCTCCAGCTCCTTCGCCGCAGTCCCCTCGCCGCAGCAACACCTTCTCTATCTCTGTTCCCTGCAACATAGAGAAAAGGCTCTAAAGAGTTTAGAAGGCCGGCCTACTAAGGGCCCATGTCTGTACTCTTAGAGCCCTTCAACCTGTCAATCCTCAAATTGGCCTCTCTCTCTTCCCCTCCTTTCTCTCTCCCTCTCTAAAATTGAAAGCGGCAGCAACAATCTTCCTCAATCAGGCAAGTAAACCTTGAAACCCATGAAATTTCAAAGCATATTGAATCAATTATAGAGCGTTG
>JBAKGM010000200.1:29732198-29758596 GCA_037177215.1 Asparagus racemosus
AAATTTATATGAATTTAATACATATTTTTATCAATTATTATAATTAAATAATTTTAAAAATAGTCAAACGCCTAGGCGTACGCCTAGGCATCTAGGTGCTAGGCGCTGGCTCAAACGCCTAGTCCGCCTAGCGCCTCCTGTAACATTGCCACTGATGACAATCGATGGAAGTCCAGTCCAAGATAACCAACAAGATTGAGCAAAACAACCTAAAGCAACAGCTGAGGTGAGTCAAGTTGGGTCAAACAGAAATTCCATGGCTACAGAAGTACAAATATGGTTCATGCCATAAATTGTTTATGCTATGCTCCCAGTGCATGTGATGGCCGTGATCCTAGTTTAAACACTTAGATCGTTTTGATGTTACTAATGCAGAAATGTTCAGCCTTATATATAGGTTCTTGTCCCTGTGCAGAGAATCAGAGAGCACAGAGTGCTCCAGTGCTAGAATTGGTAATGTATCATTCATCAAGATTTTATCTCTGAAGCTTATCATGTGACTGTATAATGATAATCCAGCATCACAGCCCAAATGTATAGCCAATGAATATCTTCACATTTGACCAAAGAAGGCTAAATCTGATTAAAAATTTTTTTTCTACTGAGAGAACCACTTGTATAGCGCTTCCTAAGCTTTTCTTACCCAATCTCCTTTTTCAATAACCATGCTCAACTTTGAGGAGGGCACATAAGTAAAACATGGAACATAACTATGCTGTCAGTGCCGCTGAGGTCGAAATATGTGGACCGTGATAAATGTTGAAAGAAAAAAATATGACTTTTCCTTTTATTTCCCCATTTTTTTATTTTTTAGTTTCTTGGAAAGAGGAGAGATTTGTACTTTAAATGTGCTCCTTGAGGTTTCCGCCACAAGTCTCAATTTTTTATAACTAATTATGCTCAAAATTGAGAGAGGGTGTTCAAACAAAGGTAATAGGAATTATATATAAATGTATTCTCAAACTTGAGTAAACATGAGAGGTATCCCATTACCGTTTGGATTCACATTGAACCAAAGTTTACTTTGCTATAGTATCACATATATGATCACATGACACGAAGTAGAGCAGATGAGGCGTAGCATTGTACAGGCCAACCGTAGCCCTAAGTTTCAATTCCAAATGTCTCAAAGTGAGGATTGAGATGCTTGGCATGATAAAAAAAAAATTTTGTACAGTTAAATTGATAGTGTGATACATTAAGTGGGCATAATGAAGGAGCATCTCATGTCATGATGTACGGTAAACATGTAATAATATAAGTAGGGGCTCCTTTTGTGTTATTATCAAGTAATATATGTACTTCTAAGCTAATTATATGGTAAAACCATAGCAGAACTTTTTGCTAATATTTCATTTTAAATTTGAAGTTTACTATAGCATTACTTTAGAATGTATGCTCTCATGTTAGAAGGGTTTCTTAAATAAAAAATGTCATGAGAATTACAACTTTAGATTAATAAAACCAGAGCAAAGAGTCATAGGTTGAAGAGCGTACGCTGCATCTGGTGCCATTCCCGTATTTCCTGCATTACCAGTTGCTTTCACATCAAATTCAGAAAAAAGCCTCACATTCTTTATTAAACTGCATGTTCTCTCCATAAGTTTATCAAATGATGTCAACTTCATGCGCTGGAAGTCTTGTTTGCAAGCTGGAATTGGTGCAAGAAGAAATCCTTTTCTCTCCATGGATGTTATATCAAGTGGTACACTGCGAAATAATCAAGCATAAATCTCAAGCAAGACATATGAGAAAACTTAGCAGGAAAGAATAAATGCTCAAATATTCAAATACAGCCACCACCCCAAAAAAAAAAGCTCAAATTTGCAAGTACCTTCTAGGGATCGTGGGAATTATCTCATCACCAGTCCCAGAAACATGAAGATAATAGTCTGAGTCCAGCTCCCACAGTGCTGGTTTTCCATCTTGAGGTTGGAAATAACCCAAAAATCTGGTATGACCACCAAAATATGAGAAACAAAGATGAACAGAAAACCAAAATGATATCGGGGACAAGTACTCTCCAACAAACTTAAACATTCTAAGTGTTTAGTATGAAAAGCAGCAAACTGTTATGATGGACTAGACAATCTAGGGAAGCACAATACAAGTTAATTGCATCTTGCTTTTCGCCATCCGTGTAGGCATTGCTGTAATATCTCTTGATGGATTTCAAAAACTCACGAGACTGGGTAGTAGCCTTCCATTTGCCTTGTCTTTCAGGAAACACCTGGACATAGGTAACTACAGTGTTACATTCAACTGATATTTAATAAATGAATGACAAAAGAAGTGGTCATCCTGTACATTATAAGTGATGGAAGAAAAACAATCAGGGGAAACATTTTCAAGCAGTGCATACAGTATTATGTGCTGCAGAGCCTCCATATTGCTGAGCAAGTGCATCACCCATACTTTGGTACATATCCATGAGTGCTTGAGCAATGGTGCTATCAGGATCCACCTTAGGAACATCTGTCAAACCCATTGCATGAAGTTGGCGACCTAAAGCTGCTAGGCCATAAGCATATTGTGCAACATTTGTACGGTCCAAACAGTCGATGCAGTTGGTGCGGAGAACTCCACTCTGGAAACGTGGGCCATCACCCATCCAACATTGTTGTCGTGCATCTTGTCCTCCATTCTGATTAGCGACTGGATTTGAAGTTTCACTACTAACTGATCTTGCAAGATCTGCTGAATTGGTCCTAAATTCACCAAGGGAAGCATCCCTGCATTATATACAAAAAAATCAAATACGGTCTCCACATGAAAACTAAACATATTATAATTTATCAGAAAACATAGTTATGTTTAATAAATTGTCCTAGTTATATTTTCAAATTGCATGACATAATTCAGAGTTACATTTTAACATTAACATAGATATTCACATAAGAATTGGCAAATGTCTATCAATATCAATCAGTTGCAGTCAATATTAACATAAACATAAATCCAGAAACTTTTGAAAATTCAATAAAGTAACTTTTCAATTTATATGTTTGTCAAACTACATGAATTTTTTGGTAAAATATTAAGAAAACAATAAGCACGAAAAATAGACCAAAATATCAATTATATCACAACCAAAAGAATTCAATCAAAGAAGGTATTAGAAAAGATGAAACAAAGAATAATACAGAATCATATGTAACACTTTAAAATCAGAGACAACGTTCATATTTGGTAACTATAAGGAAGGTTAAAGCAGTTGAAATTTAGATTTTAATCCACATTTCTGTTGAAAAATAAAGAAAAGTGCATACCTCATGATGCTTGTCCGACTATGAGTTGACTTTTCTCTGACTGTGTTAAGCTTTCCACTGTAGTAAAAACCAGTTAAATCAAGTGCTTCACTTGCTACGGCACCCAAAACCGCCAAAACATTGGCAGATTTGCTGATGGAAAAGAGAAATTAAATGATTAGTTGTCCGATTAGTTGTCCAAAGAGTTGGAACTCATCAAATAGTACTAAGAAGTTATTTAAGAGGCAACCACCTTTTTGCAAACTTATGGAAATCCCAGTGAATAAACTTCAAATGGCTTTCTTCTGGGAGAATCTGGTTAAGGTACCCAACAGCATTCGCAAACTCACGTCGTAGCATCATTTCTCGAGGCCTTTTTTCAACAGTCTGAATGGATTATAGACTTCATTTGTTAGGAAAAGAGCCAAAGTTTTCCAGAAGTCAACTAGACAAAACATCTTCATCTCTTCTTTTTTGGGGTGGGAATATGGGCATTGTGGGGGCAGAGGGGGAAAATAATTTTAATCTCAAGAAAAATAACAAATAGTGACATTAAGATATTTAACAAATAGAGACATTGAGATATCACCAATATTAAATTATAATCATTAAAAAACTATTTTAAACATGCGGACCTTGCATACCAGAAACGTAGTACATGGGCATGTTTGAAATGGTTGTAAATTTGACTGAGAGATGATCATACTACCAAATAAGACTGACAAAATGAAAGTGTCATGCAATTACTTTTTCTTATATATTTAGCTATAATGACCGGCTTCATGAAATCCCAGCCAAAGCATTGGGAGTGTCAATGACCTTTTTGTGGGTGTGGTCAGCGAAAAACACAGACTAGCACAATTTGTATATCCGTGTGAACTTCCACGCAGTTTTCCAGGGGCAGAACATTAATCTTAACTTTGCAAACTTTGCCTCCAGAACCCATAATTCACCACATAATTCAGGTTGATATCCAAATGGGTACAGTCAAGAGGAACAAGCATTCAATTTTGAAAGATGTACATGTGAAAGAACAATAGTCCAAAAAATTTTCAATTACTAACAGGGTAAGAGGAGAGAATATAAAAGAAAAGCACTTGAAATGCTATAAAAATAAATAGACAAATTTTACCTCCCGCAAGTTTATATGAGTTTATCTGTCTACTGAATGCATTCATACAAGCACACAGATGATAATGCAAATTCTGAAAGTAACTAGACAAGCACATGGATTATTTAGGATAACTCTCCTGAAAATAACAAAGGAACAGATAGAGGGAAAAAAAAAAGACAATACAAGGCCAAAATTTATTATAGTATTGGAATTTTGGTTTTAGTAGAAATTCTCTTGTAACCTTATCTATAAAATGTACGTATGATTAAAAATTTCCTTACTAAAGATTTGTTTTTATTATTAAGTTTTAGTCTACAAAGACTAATTTTCTTCAACAAACCTATGAGGAAATTTGTATAAACTTATGAGTCATATTTTGTGATGCAATGGGTGTGAAATCCTAGTTTTGAAGCCTGAGACCTTGATCAACAAGAACTTGTTGATCCAAGCTTGATGACAAATTACAACTAAGAGTAGTGCAATGTCAACTAAAGGTTCCAAACAAACACTTAACCCTGTTTTATTTAATCTTCATCACTCTGCTGACACTGCCTAGCCACAGTCCCACATTATTAGGTATCAGAGCTGAAGCGATCCACTATCTTCAATGTTTTAAAAAGCCTCCGCCTACCCCGCCTAGGCCTACGCGGTACCTTGGCCGTCTACTTAGCGCCTAGACGGTACCTAGGTTGCCTATCTATATTTTGAGAGCACTTAGGGGAACATGGTCTGCCTACATGGACTGCACCATTTAGGCATTGATAATAATTTCCTCCATTGCAGCCTCCACATCCTCCAACCTCCTTCAAACTCTAACTATGAACACTTTCTCTACCTCTCCTGACCTTAAATAAAACATCATCCACCACTACTTAAAAAATCCACCAAGGTGTCAGTCCAGCGCCTAAGCTTTCTATAATATTGGCATTTACTATCAGTAATTATAATTAAAAACTAAACATAGGAAAACATCTAGGCCCCGCCTAAGCTTCCGCCTAAACGCCTAGGCTCTAGGCGTCAAGTCCAACGCCTAAGCCGCCTAATGCTTTCTGTAACCTTGGGTTTGATATCGATCATTAGTTCAATGTTAAGACTTCTACTGCAAAACAATCATCAGTGAAGCATTTTAATGATGAACATGTTACAGTTAACTTGAGTCAACTATATTGTTCAAATTTCTTCATGATATCCAACTTCAGCTGAAGATCAACTAGGGGAGATTTGACATACGTCAACTTCCTTTTTGGAAAATCATAAAGGAATTGATGATGAAAAATGCAAAAGATAATTCAGAACTTCATTAGTATTAGAGTTTTGCTTTTAGTAGAAATTTTCTTATAACCTTAGTCTAAATATGTAGATTATTAGTAAAAAGTTTTAATTGATTGAGGAATCCTTTTAGAGCCTAGTTACAATGAAAATTATATCTTGGTTAGGTTAGAAATTTTCCTTATTGATGATTAGTTTCTTGATGATCAAGTTCTCTAAGTTTGTAAAGCCTAGTTTCTTCAAAAACGTTATGCAAATATTTATGTTACGATTTATAAACTTGTATTATGTAATCTTGGATGTGAGAACCTACTTTTGAAGGTGAAAGACCTTAATTAGTCTGAAGCTATGTTGCATGGGTACGGGTACCGCTACAAGCACGGGACATGGAAAATTTGTAAAAGGTAGGGCACGAGGACACGGCTATATAAATATTTATATACATATATACATATTATATATTAGAATTAATAAATTTACGTTAGATCAATATTGTTTTCAATCATGTGTTATGAGAATTAAAATCCCTATAACATTTTTATGTTTCTTTTATTATGTGGATTATTAATTGGAAAATCGCTACGTTATGAACTAGACATCCAAACAATCGTTTAAAATTATTGTTCGGAACTTATGATTTTAAAATCATAGTTCGAATCTAACCAATATCAAACGAGTTTTAAGAAGTGGATGTGAAGTGTAGGATATACGTTCAAAAAAATGTATGACAACTGTTTTAAATTAAGAGGCTACAACAAATATTGTATAATTGAGTAGATGACCGAATAAATGTACAATGTACGCATATATGCCAGAAGTGCCCAAAGAGTTTGGGTACGGGTACGTGTCAACTACAAGAACATCACTCAGATAGAAGTACTCAGGTAACATAGGTATGAAGTCGATCCAAACGTGAGGCTGAATTACATCTGAGATTGGTGTCATGTCAAAAAAAAAAGATGATTCCCAAAAAAACCCAACCCCAAACCTAGTTTTCTTTCCTATTCCCCTTTCAACTGCCATTACCATCTCCCACAGCCGTCCCCTATTACACTCTCCTATACACCAGCTAGCCTATTAGGTAACATATGTTGTTTTAAATACCAGCCAACATGGTAAACATATCGGCCAATAAGTCGTTTTATAAGGCTTGTAGCAAAACGATATGGTTTCAGTATCGTATACTGCTTTGGGCAATTCTTTGGCAATATATTATGATTTTTCCGATATATAGATCGATATTTGACTTCAAAATAATGGTGTAAATGTTGCAATATCAATTTGGCTTCATATATAAGAGTAAATTGCATATGTATATGCATCATATGTATATACATATATATAAATAAATGTAAATGTACATGATAGGCATATGCATCATATGTATATGTACATGCGTTTGCATATGCATGCATGTATATTTGTGCATGCGCATGCACGTGTAATTGTACGTGTAGGCACGTGTACGTGCACATGTACCTGCATGTGCACATGTACAAGCACGTCACATACATGTACACGTGCACGTGCACGTGCATCCATGTGCATGTATCTATATATGTATATGTATAGTATATATAGGTATCTAGTGATATTTTTGATATGGATCTATTATCAAACTATAAACAAATATATGGGAATTAACTTTTCTATAAACAAAATATAAAATAGAGAGAAACCATATAATAGACAGCTAGTTTATTGCAGTTGGCTACAAACGGGCCAATGAGAGGAGGCATACTAATCAAGAGCAGTCATGCACCTTTATTAAATTAAGCACAATAATAGGATTTCCATATCTATTTGCCAAATCTTCAAAATGTGACTGGGTCGCTTGGTATGTAGGATCATATCTCTGCACTGAAAATATGTGGAAATAAGAGAACTTCAAATCTTTGCTTCTGTAAGACAACCGAATTCTAATCTACCCATTTGTTGTTAATGTTATTGCTTGTTTATGAAAAAAGGACTTACAAATAATATCGGGCTTAGGACTAAATCTTGAAGCTTCTTGGGACCAGAAAAGGGGAATTGAGCCCCGCATCTGGACAACTGAACTCATTTTTCCTCTGCAAGAGCCAACTTCTTCATCCAGAATAATTTGTTCAGTTTCAACATCATTTGCAACTCTACCTCTATCATTCACTCCTCTTTTCAAATAACTGCAAAGCATTAAACAAAGATTATACATGGAAAATTAGAGAATGGAATGATAGCTAGATATCTCCAATTTATCATATAATAACAAAATGCTCAACCTAGAAAAAACTATCAACTATTTGCATTTAATTGCTAATAATATTTGATAACTCAAGTAAGAAGTTAATGGTAGCACACAAATTATTAATAGAAAAGAAATTGGATTTTTCAGTTTTTCAGTGATTTTAAGTTAAAATATCTTCAAAACCATGATATTCACTACTTGTTTGATGGCAAAGGCTATACGTAAGAAGCAGAAGATGTTAACACGAGAATGACAGAAAGAATGAATAATAATAAATTTGATATTTCAATTCAAATAAAAAAGAAACTTAGAAAATTTGTATACAATACTCGGAAGTCATATGTTTATTCAACACTTGCTAAAAAGAAATCGCAGGCCCATTTTTACAAAATCGCACTAATCTTCATTTAATTTTATGAATATCCAAATGTCACTCTAAATTTAACATACAAGTTGAATTTTATGCCAATAATGGGCAATAAATATTGTTAAAATGACCGAGACTCACCTTGGAAGATATAAAGTAAACCAACCATATCCATCCATATTTCGGGCCAATGCATAGCTTTCAATATAAGAAATCTATTAAACTATGATAACAAAGCAAAAGTTGAAAAGCATGGACTTGTTATAGTAATCAGAGAGGGAAATAGAAGAGATGATAGAACCCTTCCTCTCTAACTTTATTTATACTAGTAAGGAGGATAAACTAATAACCCACAATGTAGAACTAAACAAAACAAAAATAAGTATGTCTCTCTAAATACTACCCATCGAGCCAGAGCATCATATCATACGTGCTCAGCTTGTTACAAATAAAAACTACCCTTATTTTTCCAAGGGGTTTTGTAAAGAGATCTGCTAACTGATTCTTAGAGGCAGTGTATAAAATATCTATTGATATACCGATACATCAACTGCTATATCAGGTTCTATAGTAGCCCGCACCGATATTTACAGGTTTAGAGCGTGATGTTGGCCGATATATCGGATATCAGCCAATACTGGGTTTTTTATTTGGGCATTTTATGGGTTTAGCTTTGGGTTCCCAACTAGACCCAAATACCAAATAAAACTCTTCCTTTGCTTCAGAAATCACAATTGATCCCACAAAAACCCTAACCTCTCTCTACCCTCTCTCTCAGTCTCTCTCTGCCCTCTCTCTAATTGCCCTCGCCCTATCTCTCTCTAATCTCTCTCTATGTCTCTTTGAGGTTATGCACACGGAAGGTTTCATGATGCGATCCAAAAGCAAGTTTCTACAATCTGTTAGTCATCCAAAACATATATCATGATGCAATTTCTTAAGTTTAGAAATTATTAAATATGTTTAAATTACATATTAGAATGTTTTATAATATTATGTATAAACATCATGCAATGACGCCCTAATATTTACTACATATCCCCGATTTCCACAATCCAAAATGAATTTTGGTCATCCGATATTTATCTGATATCCAATATTCAAAATAATGCTTAGAGCAATGTTCTAAAATGCAGATTAAGCGGCTGCTTACACGTAAGCGGCTTGGAACCATGTCGGTTAGGGAAAAAGCGCTCCATTATGTAATCACCTGTATAATCGTGCACATTTTAAGTAAAGTGCCTACATAAAACTGCATAATCCAGCGCACTTTAAGTGTCCGCATAATTTTTTTTTGTCAGGCACTTTTCTTTTATATCATTTTCGGGTTAAACATCTTACCCCAAACCCAACATGGCTACTTAAGTAAAAGAAATTCAAACCCTAAAATTTTCCAAAAGTTCCACCGTTCCTCTCTATATTCTCTCTTGTGCAAATACTACGGCTGCGACAAATATCCCCAGCCTCCATTGACGCATGCTCGACCTCACACCCCTCGCAAAACATAGTGGAAGATCATACAACCTCCAACACTCTCCTACAAGCTCACCAACAATCATCTAGAAGCTCTCTGACAAACTCCTCAAAGCCCTCCAGCGAAACAAATTAGTCAAAACTTCTGCCTTTTATTTTTTATTTTCATGCATTTAGATATTTTAACTTATAACAACTAATAAATAAATATATATCTATATATATATAATCCAAAAATGCATAATTCCACATAATCCGATTAATTGGCGCATGATCCAATTAATCGTTAAGCGCTCCTAGACTGCACACATGATAAAACCGTGTTTTTCGACACTGGCTTAAAGGACACATGCTTCACTGCAATGACTCGACCATTTGTGATCTCACGTACTAGACGGCAATCTATTTCAATGTGATTTGTGCTCTCATGAAGGATTGGGTTCTTCCGCGATGCGAATAACCGCCTTGTTATCTATATATAAGCTTATAGGACACTCTAGGAGAAAACCAATCTCAACAGGAAAATCCTTTACTCAAATAGCAAATTCAGTGTTTTCATGCTTCTCGCTTATATGAGGACATATTATCAAACCACATAGCTTGATATTATTCCATGTAAAAGACTTACATTATTATGCAATATACATTGCACAGAGCATAAAGGGGGAGATTCAGATGCAGTGATAAATATCTCAGATGGCCAAGTGGCAGTACAACCAGAACATCATGTTAAGAATAGAGAAATAAAATTCCATGCAAAAGAAGATCAAAAGTCATATTGGTAGGAAATGAACAAAAAATATTTATAGTAGAACCACTATCTACTTTGATATTCTAGAAACAAAGTTGAAAAAGTAAGCTTGTGAAATACAATGACAAAAGCTTGTGCATTATTAGATTTTAGAAGCATTGAGATCAAATTAGTGATAGGTTCCTCTACTAAACTGACCAGACTTATGGATGATTGGAGACCATCTGTTATCAAATATTTTAATAGTACGATCAAAATAGAAGAAAACCTGAAACTTAAAGCATAGTGCACATCCAGTTTTTGTTAGGAAGATTATCGGGAAAAAATAATTAGGTAAAGTTTACATCGACAAATTTATTCGCAAAATATATACCGTGTCCCTGCAAAATGACGAGAACGCCTAGCAATCAGAGTCACACTAAATTCTCGACCAAAGATTGATAACCTGACCTGTATCAACAAAAAGGGCATCACAAAAAAATGAAGCTAGCATGTGCTTTATCACCTTGAAAACAGTACTTACAATCAATTCACAAGAATTTACATATCAAAAGAAGGCATTATATAGTTAAATCTTACAGTGTATGCTAGATTTCAAAGCTACAGAAACAAACGTCATGAATGAATTGAGATAGTTAAAGTTTATGAGCTCACATCCGGCTTGAATGAACAATTGGAAAATTTGGGTATGCATATATAATGTCACATTTTCAGGAGAAATACCAATTTGCAGCACAGTGTTATACAAATGATGAAGAGCTCAGTCATGCTAGAAGTACAGCACCCTTTCCTGGTCAAACAAGTCATAATAATCTTGTATTTTACTAACTTGCATGTCTTATTATAAACCAAGAGAAGAGTATAGGCTCAACACAACAACATATGTAGGAGTTCTTGGGGCACATAACAAAGGTTCGTCATCAATCATTACTTAGCTCGCTGGAAGAGGAACATCTTACTTTGATGTTGTATCTAGCTTCTTTATTGTACAAAAACTTTCATACGATATAAGATGCAACATGCAAAAAAGAAAAAGGAAAGTATGTTCGGTAAAAGCCTAAAAGAGAATTCAGCTGGAGTCATGTGAAAAAGATAAATATTACCAAAAGGTTCCCCACAGTTGCTGACTCGACAGTAAACAACTTTCCCTCAAGACTCTTTCAAAGCAAGATACAAATTGTTTCAATACATGCCAGAAGCTTCAATACTATAAAGATATCAGTCCTTACTCGTAGTGTGATACAAACAAAGAAGTTTAAAAGGCTTAACCAGAAAAAGAATCATGTAGCTAATGTAAAAACTAGGGTGAAGGCACCATTCGAACATTTAGTAGAAGTTACTGAACCTTCCTTTTTTTAAAAAATGTTCTTTTTGTTGAAATCCCAAATCAGCATTTAAAGGATTAATGTAAATATTGCACTTCATTAAACCATAAGTTTTCCAAGGAGAGCCCAACAGATGGTAACATGGTAACACAAAACATAGTGGCATACAGGCACCTCTTCGTGGGTTTCAGCTGATCCTTTTGTTTAATGAGGACAAGCATTAAGGACCCTAACTAGCTTATCTAAATGCCTCTTATTCACACCAAGGCTAGATCAGTCTTTAACCCATAATATCTATAAGCCCTCAAAGTTCATTCCTAGCATCCCCTATCATGACATGGTATCCTCATAATTCACTAAGAATAGGTATTTTGATCAGAGCCAGTAAGTTATAGGGCATCAAAGTATCTAAAACCAATGAACAAATGCAAATATAAACTACAAAACTTGAATCTTCCAATTTAAGTTCTTTAGCAAAGTCTAATTTCTTTCTAACTGATGCTAAGCGCTAATCAGAAAAGGATGAAATCTGATTTATATTTGGTTCAAGGATAATGAAGGACATGGTCTATAGAAGGATGGAAAATGGAGAAGGGGGACTATTGACTTTGGTGAACAATGTGAAAGTGATGACTGATAAGGAAAAAAGTAGAGAGGTAGCAAAAGAAAAGAGAAGATGGTTACATTAATTAATGGCTCCAATTAGGCATGAAAGGTTAAGACGAAGGCAATGAAACTGCATTGGGTGTTCTCCATATTGTTTTTAGCTTATTATTTTCTTGTCGGAAATAACCCCTTATGAATTCGTAAGAAATCCTCCACTCGAAAGCAACCACTTAATTTTGGGGTAGAAAGCTAAAGACCATAGATGTGTACTGCTACCGGTCTCAATTGCCTCTTCAGCTAGATACACACTGTCAAAACTGGTTATCCAAAACCTTCAATGAAACCCGAAACCACAATCCTTTGTGTAGCTAATTTACAGGGTTTTCTTCCGGTCCAAATTAAGGAGAAATTAGAAGGATAGAACGGAAATAAAACAAAAAAGAAAATGGGAAAGAGATAACAATACTTCAGTCTCCACAAAAGCACCTTTCATTCCTAGATTCAAACTCCAGCCTTTATGCGGTGCAGTTTCAGGCTGCTGTTGAAAAACAAATTTCTACAAACTCCGGTAACAAATATAAAAAAGAACTAAGTTTAGGGTTTACATAATTGAATTTAATATTTCTGACACAACTAAGATGAGTGAAATTAATTGAACAGCTTAGATTTAAGAATAGACCCTTAAATGCAAAATACAATAACTCCTTCGGGGTGGCCCAGTAGGTCACATGGCAAAGTTGTGTCACTCCCTCGCAGGGGAGGGAGGGGGGGCACCTAGGTTTGATTCCCGTGTGCGCCAAAGGCGCGATAAAAAAACAATAACTCCTTCAAATTGCATTAGTTTCTTATCAGTATCCAGTAAAGCTTTCAGTCTATGCTCTTATAACTTGTTTCAAATCTTTTCTTTTTGAGTTTGCTATACATCCATAAAACTCAAGAAACTACTAAATTATATTAGCTCCAAAAAGACACTCCATTTTAAGTGGAAGTTGGTTCAAATCACCCATTTATAGTGGCAAAGGAAATTTCAGGCAAAATCCTGGTGCAAGCTACCAATTTGTGTAGAATGGAGGTGCCCTGGCCCATGGGGGCTAGCTGCAATTTACATGTCCAACAAGGGAGGATATACTAGGATGATAACAATTCAGCCATGTATACCTGTGCCATCTCTTTAGAGCTCTTTCCTCTATTATATTTATACCAGATTTCTTGGTAAGGCCTCCATTCTCCACAGCATATTATTCAGAGAGGCTTTCTCCATAATGACTCCTTCACCGTGGTATGTTCTTGTTCCTCCATGGCTGTCAGCCTATGGGCTAAATAGAGAACCACTGATGTGAAGTACCACAGAAAAACTATTTTAATGACCAGAAAACCAGGCCAATTCTTTCCACACGTACCAATGGATATATTTACTGACCCAACTCCTAATTATATCTCATCCTAATCTTAAACATTTGATTGACCGCGCTGTCATCTTAAACAAATAGAGATTCCATCAGCCATTAAATATATAAAACAGTGAAGCAGGAGCAACTAGCACCAATTCTTTTAGCCAGAGTTGGTGATAAGGGCAGCAGTCTAAAGTCAAAGAGTATACGTATAAACAATATTCTCTCTGGTTTACAAAAATTACAGGATAACTTTAATGCATATAATACTGTATATCAGCTTAACATCAGCTCAGCAACCAATGCAAGTACTACTTCCAACATCTAACTCCATATGTAACTGTCTCAAAATATATCGGACAGTTTGTTTAATAGTTTGCTCATAATGAGAAAGAAAAGAAAAGGAAAAGGAAACACTTTAAGCGACTTGACTTAGCCATGGAACATATAAAATCATGAAAGCAAGAGCATGAGTTCCAAAAGTTAAGAGCCAAGTTACCTGTTTGAAGTGCCCATGAACTAAAGCAATCGTCCAAAATGTATTATTGCATCTTGCTCGTATTGCTTGGGTGAGAAATGCATTCCACACAAATATATTATCATAAGGCATCTTCTCCTCACCAGAAGCAGTGACATTTCTCTGTAAGTATTGCATTATGGGATATGTGTAACTATAGAAGAAATCCTTTGTAAGGTCAACACTAGATAGGAGCTTCTTGTACCTGTAAAGAATTTGTAAAGGTTTTTAGGCATCAACAATACAAAGGCATATCCAAAGAGACAGTTTTAACTAATGTCGCATCCAGACACAGATTTTACTATCTATTCGGAAGAGTAGAGCAGGTTGCAAATAACAAAACAGTATATTCTTTGTTATTCTGAATAATACTCTTTGTGTTCACTACAAGTTAACTAGTAATGGAAACCCTTCTGTAAGAAAACAACTGAGAAGTGAATCGGGTGATTCTCATGCTAACAGGTATGTTTTTACAAAATTAAATCTGCTAAATTAATGCAACCTGCGAACCAATCAATGGACTCCTATCCAATAAAAAAAATGAAAATAGACAAACTGAAGTTGGATAACACGTAGAAATAAATTGAGATGCATTTGCTCAAAATAAAAAAATTAGGACTAAATTCTAGCACTTACAGTCTGAGATACTAATCAAATCCAGATAACTCATATAAGACACTGTTTACAGCAGTTTGAGTTTTTCATTCACTTTATGCGTTAATTGGAGGGGCCAATGGTGATGGGATCTCGACAATACTTAAACTGGAGATTCCTATAGAAATGAGAATCTGCCAACATTTTACTTGCAAACCAATTGGAAATGTCAGTAGAAACGGGAGTTCTGTTAATTTAAAACAAGAAGTACTTCAGTTTTATCCTTAAGCCAGTTGACCAATTGTGTTAAGAACTAAGCAACTCCTTCATTCTAAATACCTAAACACAATTATATTTTTCAGCATAAATTCTCGATATTTAATATGAAGTGCTTATTTTTCGTGAAAAGTAGTCAACTTTTGTATGCAAGAAATTTCACTAAGAGTTTCCCAATACATCTAGCACATTTTTCCTAATAGTTAACAATTTCACTAGTACTCTACCAAAAGCCCCTTTAGAGCACCAAATCTACAAAAATGTGGAGAGTTGTTGAGTAATAACTATATCTTATAATACGCCCCCCGCAAGTGGAGGCCTTTTCCATAGGCCAAAACAAGGACTCCCACAATGTTTGTTTTCTAAATCCGCTTATGGTCAAGGTAATGGATCTGCCTTGCTCTAATGCCATATCAAAACTTCCTTCCACTGGATAAATACTCCGAAGTTATGGTGAGTTGTGAGATACTATTTTATATTCTAGTGCATTCTATTTGCAACCCTTCACAAAGCTACGTCTTGTTTCTACAACATATTTCTACAGGAAATGACCCAATTCGACAATTTTAAAAAACTCTGAATCATAATACTAATGATAGATTCAAAGCTCTTCACTTCCATTCTAGAAACCACTAAGCAACTCTCTCATCCTAAACACCTAAACATAATTATATTTCAGCATAAATTCTCAATATTATTACAGGAAGTGCATTTTTTGTCAAAAGTAGTCAATTTTTGTATGCAAGAAATTTTGACTAAAAGTTTCCCCATATGCCTGTAATATTTTCCGTATTAGTTAACAATTTCACTAGCACTCTATCAAAAGTCCCTTAACTACACCAAAACTCTGATGTAGTGGTGAGCGGCTGAGTTATAATTTTACACTCTAATACACCCACACAAGTTGAGGCCCTTTCCATGGGTCGATACAAGGACCCACGCAAACATTTTTTTCCCTTCTAAATCTGCATATGGTCAATGCAATGAAGCTTTCTCGAAATTGAGGTGAGTTGCGAGATATAATTTTATATTCTATTGCAATTTTTTTGCACCCTTTTAGGAAGTTATGTCTTGTTTATAAAGCATATTCTACAGGAGATGACACAATTTGAAGATTTTTTTAAAAAAACTAAATGCTGATACTCATGATAGATTTAAAGCTCTTGATATCCATCTCTTACAGCTCAACTCCACACAAGTTCAAATTTTGACACCAAAAACAAAAGAATAAAACTTTACCGGAGCTCGGTCTTGGAATTAGCCAAATCCGACTGAATCGACGAGTGCGGCACAGTAATCAGCTGGCTCTCCTCAATACTATAAATCGCATGCCCGCATATCGTCCCAATCTGCTTCCTCTTGGTTACAAGAATCAAATAATAGGACTCCAGAAACTTAATACAACCTAGCAAAAAACCACAAACATCACCAATTTGGTCAATCAAAAAAATTAGGGAAACTCTAAGAATCGAGTACCGGCGATGCCGTAGACTTTTCCGCCGGAGATGAGGCCACCGGTGGCTCGATTACCCTCGGCGATCCGTTGGAGGAGGTTCTTGACTTCTTGCTGCGAGTAGACGACGGGGTCCTCGCTGACGTTGAGCTCCGAGGGCTCCGATCGATCGATCTTGAGAACGCGGTAGTGTTGCTTGTATCGATCGCTGCCGATGAGATAGAATCGCTGCGATGAGAGAAAAAATTAGTCCAAGGAGAGAAGATTTACGGATTGGGGGATTTGAGTGGGGGAGGGAGAGAGAGAGTACTGCTCGAGTCTCGTAAAGGCGGAATTTTTCGAGGGAGCAGGAGTTGGGATCGAGATCGGGAGGGGGAGGGGGAGGGGTTTTGGATTTCGCCATGGAAATGGGAGGGAGTGAGAAAGAGAGCTCCTTTGGGTTTGTTTTTTTGGATCGAAACGGACAGCGTTTAACGTCGAGAAACTCAGCAGTTTTACGCGTTCTGGATACCGGCCGATTATTAGTCCTCCTAGGATCTTCTGTATTTGCGTATGGGTCGAGTTCTCCAATTACTTGCTAATTAGAACGCGTCCGTTAATTTCAATTCTATCTTTCTATTTTAATTTCAACGGCTTTTATGAAGCTACATAGGAATCTAAATATCATTTTGAAAACAACTATAGCATTAAAACCAACTATCATGAAAACTTGTACTGTGATATTGAAAATCCTATGTGTCTTCATCTAAGCCGTTAGAATTGAAATAGAGGAATATGGTTGGGGTAAGTGGATAACTTTTTAATTACCATCCAATTGAAGAGAATGTTAATCCATTTGCATACTTACCAAATTTACCTCTGAATCTGCACTTTGGAGAGGATCCTAATATCACACTCGGTTTAATGTAGTAAGGGAAAGTAGTTATCTTCTTATCCAAATACAACACTCATTGTGTATTTTGAATTTGAATTCAAAAAAAACTTGCCAAGATTTGTACCTTAACACCGCCCACCAAAAATATACTAAAAAATTGGTTGAAGTTTTTTTTAAAAAGTTTTGTCATGTCAAATGTATAAAAACACACTTACTAGAACCCAAATCACATTCACTTTAATCACACCTTTTTTTTTCTTAACAGGAGAAGAAGGAGAACAAGCTTCTCCTTAGCAAGGTAAGAATTTTTATACATAAGTTTTTTTGGTTTTGGAGAGAAAAAGAGGAGCAAGATGCTCTACTCGTAAAATTATATTAAAACTGTATACTAATACCCAAAAAAAGATATGAGTTCCATACTAAACATGTGAAAGTGAAGTGGTAGAAGAAAATACCAAAAGTTAACATCATTGAGGGTGACAAGTGGACCTTGCGGTCTTCACCACAAGCAATGATATTAAACATTTACTAGCCCCTTCATTTTCAAAACACTTGAATAGTAGAAGCTAAAAAAATATCTCTCCTTCAGAAATACCATCGCCACTAACCACAAGACCATTGTCTATATGTTTATACAAGAACACAAAATTCCTATAAGCCTCTATATAAAAAAAACGCCCAAAGAGACCCCTAACAGAATATCATCTCTAGATACTTCTTGCTTCATATGTGATTTCACCATCATTTTCGCATTCTTTGTAGAAATTTGGCTTGTTATATGTAACTATAGCCTCTAATCACCCTACATCTTTCTTATTTGAGCTATGTGTACAAAATTTGATGCAGAACGGACTACTAGAAATAATAATGGACTTGGAAGTCTTCTCCCACTAAAAATCTCATTATTTCTAGCTAACCATAAACACCAACAAACAGATGAGATGAACAGATTCCAAAATTTTTTCAACCATGTGAGATGAATAAAATTTCTTTTTCTACAAAGAAGAAAGGTGAAATCATAATTTGCTACAAAGAAGAGACGCGCAAATTGAGACGGTCCTAGAAAAAAAAACTCTAAACACCCTTCGCCAAAGGACATGTAAAAAAGAGATGGTTTGTAGATTTTGGTTATTTGTTGCAAAAAAAAATTGCACTCCGCGTCTCTAATCCAACCTTTTTTTTAACAATTGAACTTTTGTTTGTAGTCTACCTTTAAACAAGAGCCAATAGAAAAAATTTACTCTTGGAGGGAGCAAAGATTTTCATATAGTAAACTAAAGAGGATAAGAAACCCCTCTAAATTTCAAGAGTTTGTAAAGAGAGTTGACTGTGAAACCCCCATCCATAGTAAGAAGCAACGATGGGGAGTCATTCGCATTAGTAGTCTGAAATTCATGAATTAGAGCAAGCAAACTTTCCTTCACTGATCAAGAAGAAGAGAATTGAGGTCATCCTAGAAGAGGATGCTAACTCCAATTACCCACTATAAACATACATTGGGAGCAGTGATTGTGTTTGTCGACCATGCAAGCTTATAGATAAAAGGGTAGAGTCTAGCTAAAGAATGTTCTCCAACTCATTTATCCTCCCAAAACCTGAATGCTTCTCCAAAGGCAAATTTCATTCAATACATGATAAAAAAAAAGGGAGATTTAAGTGAAAGAATGTCATTCTAGAACTTGGAGAAAGATTTTTTGGAAGATGAACTATGTAGGGGAATGTTAACTAAAGAGTATATTGATTTGATCACCCTACCCATAAGATTATCACTTGCAAAGACTTTTCAAATCCACTAGGATATAAGCGTAACATTAAAAGCTTTTAAGTTTGTGACTCCAAGTCCTCCTTCTTGTTTACTTGAATAAACTATCTTCCAGCTCAGTAGATTCTTGAATGATTTCTTGAGTGCCTTCCATAAAAATATGGTTGATGACCTATTTATATGTTGTTGATTTAAATTAATATTTTTAACGGATGAACAAGGATGAAACTTATATGAGGATTATCAATTTTAGAGCTTTTATAAGCATCTAGGATTTCATGATTTATGCCAAAACATTGTTGTATTTATGATCCAAAAAAGGGTTGTCTTTATGATTATCCTTTTGTAGTTTCATCTTGCAACAACTACCATAATTTATATAATGTTATGTCACTAAATGTATGATGCACAGTTGTTAGATAGGTTTAATTTGGTTGCATTCACCTCCAACCTCCCTAGGACCAACAGAATAATGTAACAATTGCCACAATTTATTTAGTGAAATTAAATAGGGTCATGCTACTACGATTTGTTTAGTAAAAGAAAATAGGGTCATGCTACTTATAACAATGTTTCAACTTTACATAGTTTTTAATTAATTGCTTGCATTACTTACAATCTCTAAAATATTAAACTTATTAGACATAAAAGCAAACTGAAAAACAATGGTTTATACATTTTATTGAGTTTTTAAATACTTGCATTACTTACAATCTCTGAAGATAAAATTATTAAAGAATAAATCTAATTGGAAAAACGCCTTTTGTTACCTCATTATAAATTCTCTGAATTGTTAGAGATTGTAAATCTAATTTAGTTTTAGTCCCTTTTTAAAGGATTCTATATGTCTCTTAATTTTTAAGGCATATATTCCCCAATTAATCGAAGCAATAGTAACTCAAATACTAATGTTCATATAGTGGTTGTGCTGATGTGTATCATCACATTATCTAATTCAATGTGAAATTATTATTAACTACTTTAATGTGTTAATGTTAATTGAAACTTTATTCCTTTATATATGGAATTGGGTTCTTTGCACTATCTTGATATATTTCCCTTTGATAGAATCCATTGTGACACAATTGAGGCATATTCTTTTACTCTAATGTTATATAACTATACATATTCCTCGAACTCCCATATTTTTTAATGCTAGCATGCTCTCTTGTTATAATTGCATTCATTATGTAAAATAATTGGCATTAAAGTGTAAATTTTACAAATATCTAAGTTTCATACTAACTATATGTATTAATAGTATCTATTAATGAATATGAACGAGAATGATGAAGACAAAGGCTAAGAGATCTTTATAGCTATAGAGACACTACGCAATTTGACAACTCTATGGCTAAAAATACAAAAAGTGAATCTTGCGATAGAAGGCCATGAAGAAACATCACTTACAATTCTATACTCTTTTTAGTCATGTCAAATTACAAAGGAGGCTATGTCACCTTTGGAGATAAAGGGTAATTAAGTTCAAATTGATAGTATTGGTACCATTGATAACAATCCTTCATCCTTGCTTAAAAATATTTTCCTTATGAAAGGACTTAAGGCTAATTTTTTTATAGCATAAGTCAATTATATTATAGTAACATTTCTATTAAGTTTAAATCTAATAAATGCTCTATTTCTATGGTAGCAATGTTTTGATGTTTGAAGCTTCCAAAGATGGAAATGTTTACTCTTTTGAATATGATGATCTAACTCAATAGAATGGTAAGCCTCTCAACGCTAGAGATGAAGATACTTGGTTATGACACATAAGGCTAGGACATGCAAGTCTTGATCTTATTTTCAAAGCGGCTAGCAAAGAGTTGGTCAGAGGCTTACTTAGGCTCAAAGAACAATGTATATGGTGATTGCAAGAAGAACAAATAGGTGAAGAGTTGGTAACAACTTCTAAACCCTTTCAACTTAGTCATATGAATATTTTTCTGGCCCTGCCAATATCTATAGTTATGTAGTAGTTGCTATGCATTTGTCCTTTGTAAAGACCTACCTTGCTCCAAATAACTTTCGATTGTAGATTCTAATTGAATAATTTTGAGCCGTTAAATTTCATCAAACTTTATGATCTTGACGTGTATCACATGCCTTTTCTTCAACTAGAAATCAAATTTTTTATTTTATAATTTTCTAAAGTAAATTGGAAATTTTGGATTTCAAATGTGATTTTTCGTTTTCATAATGGTTTGGGCCCTAAATAAAGAGGTTAATGAGTTATTATACCAATTAAGCTTATTGGTTGGATCCAATTGAATGGTGATCAATTTGGCGCAAACTCTTAATTAAACCCTCATATAAAAGCCTCAAAATCTCTCCCTCAATTAGTTAGGGTTGAGATTAGAGAGCTTGGAGGCCAAACAGAGATTGCATCAACAATCTAATACAAGTGTTTTCTTGCTTAAATGTTTATCTTTTGGAAATTTTAATTTATGGGTTTTGGAGAACTTATTCTCCTCTTTCTTTTGGTGTAAATAAGATTTTAAAAGATTTACTTTTGCATTTCTGTTAGATTTAAGCAATGGGAGGATATCTCTAAGAGGTGGATATCAATCAATAATCTATTTCAAGGAGGACCCATTGTTGTAGAATAAAGGTTAACATTATAAACTTCAATCGTTGATCGACGTTTTGATGAGATTTTTCATGGGTTTTGAGTAGATCTTGTTCTCTGCAGTCTTGGATTAATTTTGGATCATTTTGAGCAGTTTGTATAAGGGGTTGTCCCCATTTTTTATTTAGATTGCGAGCTCGAGAATTATAATGGTAATTTTGGATATAATTGGTTATTTTATGTGAAACTTGATGGAATAGATTCCCCCTGGCAGTTGAAAATGTGGGTTGAAGTTTGTTTTTTATTTAATTTTGAATCAAAAAAGTTATGTGTTGAAAACGTTTTAAAACTCATGGATTTTATACCGAGTGCATGCGCTCGACCTATCTAGCACATGCGCTCGATGAGATACCTAAGAACAATTTGGTTTACAGTGTTTGAGTGCATGTGCTCAAACAATAAGCGCACGTGCTCAAGTGGGTTTTTCAAAGATGATTTTTTATTTGATTTTTAGTCTGCTCTCAAAGCATAGCTGATGTGACATCAAGGTGAGCTCATGCACCCAAACATCTGAGTGCATGCACACAGTTCGGTAAAATAGATTCCTGCAATTTTAGATTTTTAACTCATTTGAGCTCGTTTTCGTAATTATTTGGTTTCCATTCATCTGTGATGATATTAGATATGCAGTATTATTCTTGTCAACTTGAGATAAAGTAGATGTAAAGTGGTTCCTTGATTAAAGTTCTTTGGCTTGTTTTCATTTTATCGAAAGCATTATATGTCTATGCTTAGATTCAAGTAAACCTTGTTGTGCAATATTATCATATAGTGATATATCTTGTGTTTTCTCTATGCTATGCCATGTTGTGCTATGACTTAGAATCCACAAATACTATGTATGTTGGCCTAGTGATACCTTAGACTTTTGCTGGCTTAGTTCGATATCATGAGCTTAGCCCTAGTGGTATGCATGGTTAGGCATCATAATATGGTATATACATGATGACGAAGAATTCTTATATTTGAATATTGGATGTGTTCCTCGTGACACTAAACCAAGAATATTTTCTATTTGAATTAGGAAAATTCTTGATTTGGGATACATTACGACTATGAGTGGGGCTCACGATTCTTCATCACTAAAAACTTGGTCAACTGTAAAATTTGATAAACCAAGAAAAAGAAACCAAGAAAGGGATCAAGTATCCATGTGTATCAAGTCATGAATGACTTACTTTGATATTTAACAGGCATGTTTCATTTGCCTTGGAAACCATGTCGGACAGAGCACCCATATGGATGTTCTCTATGAATTGAGTTATTCAGACCTAGTGCATAATGTATCATGTATAACAATGTAATGAAAAGTTCATGTAGGCCAATTAACGAGAGGGAATTTGACAACTCATAGATAATGTGTAGCCTGGGTTTGTGTTGAGCACTAAAGCCAGACGAGTTTGCGTACATAAACTAAGTAAAGTAAGAATTCAAGTAACGTTTCTAACAGGTACATCAAAATAAATTATCTCGTGAGGGATTTTCCAAAAAAGATTAAGTAAAATATGAGAATAGTTGGATGCACACACTACCTTTTGCGTCACACTTAAGGATCTAGGCACATGCTCACTCAATGATCTTTGTTGTTGTTTGTATCTCTGGTTAGTTACTACTATTGTTTCTCGATTTGGATTTGAGACGCAAGTTTTTTGTTAGTGAAGAACAGTACAGTAATACATTTATATAGTCTTTCTTATGTTTATACTAGTCACGCAGCCATGATACACATTACATGTGCACAAACCACTTCGTTCATTTTAACACTTGCTACACGTCTTTCTAACCGTGCTGGTTTGTACTCCAGTGACAAATCCAGACATACCACTTTTACTTTCAAGCACCCTAATCTTTAGCAACACTCAGTAGATGGGGTTTTGCTAATCAACTTGTCTGTCTACTTATTCGGTTTCTATTCTAGTTTGTCAATTATTAGTTTATGTCTTCTCTTAGGCTATGTTTATTACTTTCACTATAATGGAGTTACTCTTATGTATCTGGTTTATTTTAGTTGTTACTTTAGACCTGTATGGCGGAGCGGCCGTATTATTATTATGTTGTGAGGATGACATTGATATCAAACGTGTGATATCTATTATCATGTTCAGTTATCTGTGGGACTTGTTGGCTTATTTTCTTGTGTATTATTTGCTTCCGCTGAGTATTTATAATGTATAATTCCTTTTGGTGTATATCAGCTCCTCTATATTTATGATTATGTATGTTTTTGTGATTCTGTTCTGGTTATGACTGTTGAGATGTATGTACCGATTTATCATATAGGCTTAAATATATGCTTTTGCATGGAGTCTTTCTTGTTTGCATATGTTGCCTATCCTAATTGTGTACCCGTCATGTGATTTTAGGATACAGGATATCATATTCTTGTTAATGATTTTTTAAGATTTTCATGGGTTATGTTTCTTGCTAATAAACGTGAGACTTCTAACTTTTTTCTAATTTTTGCAAGATGGTTACAAAAGAGATATGTAGATTGGTAGAGAGTTTGGGAAATTTTACTCTGATTATGGGATTGGACATTCCTTCTTTTCTCCTATAACTCTATAAAAGAATGATGTTGTGGAAAGAAAGAATAGAACTATCTATTAAATGGCTAAAATTATGTTGAATACTTATTGTTCCCCTAAGCATTTCTAGATGGAACTTGTCAATACTGCTTGTTATATTTTGAAATGGATTTTATTTAGGCCAATTTTAAAGAAAATTCCCTACGAGCCATTTTATTGCAAGACTCCTTTCACTGAATACTTCAAGGTATTTGGGTGTAAATGCATCAACTTAAAAACCAAAGATAACTTGGGTAAGTTTGATACAAAATTTATGGATTGAATCTTTTGTTACAAAGATAACCAAGAGTTTTTACCTGATGAACATGTACATTTTCTTTCAACTTAAATCACATTATTATTGAAGAAGATGAGAAACATATACTATTGTTGAAGAAGGAGGCCTCTCGGTTAGAGAAATAATATGAGCGATGGAACTTAAGAAAAATGTAAAACACGAACATCATTCATTTCTCTCTAAAGATGTTCATTACCTTTACAATAGGATGGATAAAGACAATGCAAAGAAAGATTCTATGGATCTTCTACAGTATTGCAAAATTACAAAAGTTAATAATTACAACTTCCAATATGCTTTTATGCTTGACAAGGAGAGAAAATTAGAGCATTCTTTTTGGTCTCTGGCTCACTGGTTTGATTGATATCAAAGGTTGGAGATGTAGTTGCATTTGACACCACTTATAAGGTGTATTCTTATGAGATTCCTTTTGATATATTTGTGCGAATTGATAATCATGGGAGGACAATATTATTTGGTTGTTCTCTTCTACGCAATGAAATAACAAGCACATTTACAATAGTTAACGAAGGTAATTTATTTTTTAATATTTTTTCAAGCTCTTGTTTATTTGTCTTGTAACATTACTGATATTTGAATATTCTTATTTGTTAAATCATTTTCTACAGACTTTTATGTCGTTGATGAGGACATTAACAAAGCATGCATTTTGTATTTGGCATAGCACTTCCAAATTTAGTGGTTGGTTTACACAAATTCTTCACAATCGGTATTTCAGATGACGTGCTAATTTCTACAACTTATATAAGTTGGGCACTCCTAAAGAGTTTTTGAGTATCAATGGCTTCAAGTAGTTACAAAATATAACTTGCATGTGAATAAGCATGTAATGCTTGTACAAAATGAAACACTTTTCGGTGTCAGCTTATTTTCGTAGTTATTTCTTTTGTAAAATGATAACAACTAGAAGATCAAAAGTACCAATGCACTCATCAAGCAATTTACAAGTCCACATACATGTTTGAGCCAATTTATTAAGCAAGTTGATTTATTTGTTTATTCAGAAAATAAATTATTATATAAATGCATAATTTGACTTACATTTTTTGCTTCCATCAATTTATTTAATTAGTAAGTTTAATTTACATGTCATTTTTCTATTTGTTTATGTGTTAGTTAAATTTCTTATATAATACATGGTTGATAGGTTGATCTTGCGATTGAAGATATTGAACAAAAGCAATTGCATGGTACTATGTTGGCTACATGTAGGGAATTTTCTCTAGGAAATTTATCTCCATCGGAAGAGCAAGCATACAATGCCTTAACACCATTTTCCTCTAAAAAGTTTCAAGATGAGTTTTCGAGGGCTACACAATGTGGTGTTTGAGTATTTCACCAATAAGTTTGTGGGGAAATATTATAAGGAGGCAAATAACCAAAAAGCATACGTTTAACTGGGATGGACACATGACTACTTGTAGTTGCAAGCATTTTGAGTTCTAGGGAATCCTTTGTCATTATATATTAAGTGTCTTTCTTTACAAATATTACTTTACAATTCCTTCAATATGTTTTCCATTGCGTTGGCACTGAGAAGCTTCGAAAATTTTAGGAGGATCTATTTGCAAGGAGGCACTACTACAAAGTATACATGCCCCAACGGTTACCACCCTTGGGGTAGATAGAGACCCCAAAGGTT
>JBAKGM010000200.1:29774459-29797343 GCA_037177215.1 Asparagus racemosus
GCCTAGACCCTCTCGGTTGTTTCAGCTCTTACTCTCTCGTCTGTTCTCCGAATGAGTTGATCCAAGATGCGTTAGAAGGCTAGAGAGGATGTCTAAAATTTCTCGGTTGCATCGGTCGATGGTTCGTCGGTCGCGAACCCACCTTCACGAGTCTAGTTTGGGGACTGATAAGCGATTTTCAACGTCTACAAGATTGTCCTTCGTTATCCTGTGATTCTTTTCTGTGACAATATTAGTGCAACCTATATCACGGTCAATCCTGTTCTACATAATCATAGCAAGCATATCAAGATCGATTATCACTTTGCTCGGGAGTGAGTTGCTCATGGTGATTTGGCTGTTCGTTATGTTTCCACATGGCTTCAGCTTACGGACATTTTTACTAAGGGCTTTTCTTCTTAGAGATTTCTTTTCTTAATTCACAATCTATCCGTATGTATTCCACCCCATCAAGATTTGGGGGGGGAGGGGTAATAGTGCAATTGCAATCTATTAGTGTCATAAAGGGTCTATATGTAAAATTGTACAATGATTCATATATATACAGATATCAGCTTGGGTGCTAGGGTATGCCGAACTCTATTCTATAGGCTATCTCTCTTACTCCTCAATACGTTTTTAATTGACATCAATACAACAATTTTGATGATGTTTTGACAAGTTTTATGAAAAACCTAGATTACAAATTTGTATTTTTATCGATCTATGATCATAAGATGTGTGTTATACATGTTAGTTTTGTGTTTCCATGTTGTTTAAGTGTAGATAAGTATCCCTATATTGGAACAAGAAATATATGACAAACCCTAGTTTGAAAAATTGGAAAACCTACTGAAAAACCAGATTCAGATGTCTGGTTAGAATTTTCAGACGTGTGGTCTGAGGTTTAGATGTCTAGTTGAGCATTGAGACGTCTCTACATAGCTTTTTCTATTTTTGAATTTCCATTGTCCACAATTTGGATGTCTGAGCTAAAATGTTACATGTTTGGTTTGACATTCAGACATATGGGTAGATATTCTAGATTCCTAAACACGTGCACAACAGTTTTTATCTTATTTTATGAATCATTTGACCAGGTAACTTCTTCATTTGACATCTGATGATTATGAAACTATGTGAACACCTTTGTTAACATGTTTTGAGTGTATTGAAAATTTGTTATGAAAATTTTGAGTTACTTTTTTATATTTATCTAGTTGAACCTAAAAGTTTGAAAATACGATTTTTCGATGTTTTTGAGTCTTATGCTCACAGTCTATCCAAGTTGTTTTTGACTTGAAAATGAGTTTTTTTTGCAATAATATGGGCCATATGATATATCAACTCTCGATAAAAGGGTTCAACTATTGGTAATAATAAATAATACCCTTAAAGATTATACATGTAGACCCATGAGATTAGGAGTTTAAATATCGGATGTTTGTCTCGATCAATGTGGTAGGCTTTTAACTGAGATGGTTGTGGGCACCAGAGGTGGAAACTTGTTGCCTACAGGTACGTGGATATGATACATTAAGAAGAGACAACATCGTAGGATAGTGAAAACCTAATTTTTCGAACTGTTAGAATTTGTATATTACCCGTTAATATTGAGTAACGATGTGTGTAAGGTATGAGTGTGGGGATTTACAACCTCCATGCTTTTGTGTTAGATTTCTCACTCAATAATTAATCGTGTAATATAGAAATGCTTAGATTAGACAACATCGTGTGTAATCGCCTTTAAATGAGTTGTTTTGAAAATATTGGGTTTAATTGGGGAAATATTGGGTTTAATTGGGGGAGAATAGATAATATTTGGCTGTATAAGGTATGAAATTTGATTTGGACATTTTGATGAATTTATTACTAAAATCCTGTTTTGGATTGCGGAGTTGAGATTTTGTTGCCCACCTTAAATGGACCAATATTATTATTTAATCTTAAATATCTTAAAACTAATCTAAGTTTGCTATGAATTTGGAAATTATTTTTGCATGCTTGTATGATTTTGTATATATATATATGCTTATGATGTATGATATAATATGATTATGTTCAGTATATAAGAGTTTTGAGTCTTCAAATATCATGAGCCTAGTAATGAATTCCGAAATATGTTTATCTTAAGAGATATATGGAGTAAGAATGACCTAACATGATTCTAAGAATTATTCTGAGTTCATATATGCTAAATCATGTATATCTTTCTGTATTCCTATTCGGTCCTGATATTATCCAAATTTCTGAATCATTGATAAATACTCCAATTGAGCTTTCTTTCATTTGATTTTATTTGTGTACTGAGTTGAATTTTTCACTCTTCTCTCCTTTGGATCCTATTCTTTGGCAGTACTTGCTATTATTCACTCTGACAGATTTATTTTTGTTGTTTATTCTCTTTCCTATCTTTTTCAAGGTGGTTGGTATATTCTGGAGTAGAGAGCTAGTTGAGCTGAGAATAATGGACTATTGAGTATAATATAGATTTATTTGGTTTTGAAAATAATTCCTTTTTTTAAATATTTTTCTCACAAAATCCTAAAGTATATAATAGTTTTTGCAAATTTATTTTTTTAAAAAAGGCATGCAATTTAGAGACTTAAGTATATCATTTAGATTCAGTTGTTGTCCAGCTTGTGTGCTGCCAGCCTAGTCACGTGCTGTTTATGTCTCAGGGTGTGGCACCTAGGGACTATAGCGAGAGTGTGTAGATGTAAGCTCCTTGTGTATGTTTCATTTATCTCCCTTTTGATGTAAGCATCCATCTAATGAATGAAATCCATCTTTTAGTGGCAATCTTTGTTATTGACTAATCTTCAGCTGCTTGATGCTGCTTGAGACCAGCATCCATTATCTTCTAGCTAAGAATTTATTGAGTTCTAACTAAGGCTTAGTCAGACCAACCAACTCCTACTCAGGGCTTGATTTGAGCGTAATAGCGTAGTCTCGGGCTCAGCAATCATGGAGGTGTATCATTAACACCACAAGCTAAATTCCCTCTTGACTCCATAGCTACTAAGATTCACGAAGAATGTGGTTAGCCTGCCAAGGAGCCGCCGATCATGACAGAGTTATTCATGACCAGAGGTTTGTTGTTAACATGGTACAAATGGATTTGTCTAAAGATTTCGTGCTTCTGACCTCATTGAGAAATGTTTCGTCCTTAGGTTATTGATTAGACTTTGGACAATGTTAGAGATGATGATTAACATAACATCTACTTCTGATTCTCTGCCTCCATTTGCTAGGAGTGTGTTTTCCTTCATGGTTGGAGTGCCTCAACACATGGGGTTCTACGAGAGGATTTTTAGAGTTCGTTATCGAGTAACCTGCGTGACAAGTGTCCACGCTCCTCTGTTGATTGAGTCCACTAGTATTTGATGGCTATGTTTTTAGAGCTCACATCATCAGCTAGTGATGTTGTTAAAATCCATATTGTGGTAACTCTTATCGTCAAAGATGTAATGTTAACACGACGAAGCAAACATTTTCTTACACTTCATGAGAAATGGGAAATATGAACCATTGGTAGCATTCTTTATTTGTTCCCCATGGGTGCCACTGAAGATCGTTGAAGCTGTTTAAGTTGCCCAGGCCACAATCTTTAAATTTGGAGAAAATCTTAGTGATCGACCATTCAACAATTGGCCATGCAGATGTTGAATTAGCTCGACCTCACCGGGAGCTTCAGCAGGTCAGGGAGATGCATTTCGCTAAGGGAAAGCAAGATCAAGAACTTCAAGGTCAATTAGAGAGCATTTTGATTTCTTCTGATGAAGAATTGTGGTGATAGGCTAAAGCCAAGGCAGAGAAGCTTTGTCACGCTGAGCTGGAGGAGAAAGATAAGGCCCTACGTGTTTTGCTAAGGCAGTAGGAAGAGATACCAAGTGGCCTCTTGGTTCTACTTTGCTCTTTTGCATTGCTACTAAGGTATCGACCACCTTTTGCTTGTAAATACTAGATCGATTATTGAAGCTCTTTTTCTTGCAGTAGATGACTTTCCTTGAGCTATTTTGGCACTTGCTTCTACATCCAGATTAGCGCTAATTAAACTTAACTATGATAGATCAAGTTTAACTAACACCTAACCCATCTTGGAGACTCTCGTGGTAGCTTAGCTCAAATTTGTTAGAGGTGTATTGTTAACACAACAAATCAAACTCGATTTAGGGTTCGCATGAACCCTTGAGAGCCTTGTTTAGACAAGGACTCACTTCTGCGTAAATGATTAAGACTCTCGATAAGAAGTGTGATGTTACCTTGACCTTTGGAATCTTGTTATAACTTTTTATTGTGGTTCAAACTCCACATGAGTTGGTCCTCCTCAAAATTTGTTGATATGAAATCTAGGAGGGTGTTTGTTATCGACAATCTGTGGTCAGTGGTTTAGTGTTAACTTGCCGTCTACCGGTAGTGGAGTGTTTGGATTCGTACTTCTTGAGCTCATGTTAAGCTATGACCACCGATGATGCTCGTGCTCATAGTGATGATGAGGATTACCCCTATGATCCTTTGAGAAATTACGGTTTGACAGAGGTTTATTGTTAACTTATCGAAATGAGGCCTTTCTGAATGCGTGTTGGCTGAGATGATGCGCGACACTACAGGGCTTGGATCACTATTGAAGTGTTTGTGACTTAGACCCAAGACGCAATGGCTGAAGCTGTCATAAGGGGTTTAATATTAATATGACAAAAAGAAGTTAAGAGTGTTTGGTTTGTACTCCTTGGAAAGACCCTCTCAGAATTTGTTGGTCCTGAATTCTAGGTATGAAAGATTTGACAAAGTCAGTTTGATTGGGCTTTGCCACCTTGATATAGAATCATTAGAGGTCTAACATAAACATAACATTTATGTGTTGAAGTTTCAACTTCTGAGAGCAACAATTGATGCCATCAGAAGGTCTTCCTGGGGTGCGTTAGCACAGAACCCTAGAGTTGTTGATAGATAGCTGATGGAGGTGACAGTTAACATGTCACGCATGTTTAATTCATCTTGTCTCTTGAATTGCGAGTTGACTGCTAGAGGTTTAATGTTAACTTAGCAGTGGGAACGATCTGAGCTCGATAAGTGATTCCTACAATCATTTTTGCTAATGTGATCATAGGCTGGTTAGAGTGAGCTTGGGCTAGATGACCTTATTTGCGGCTGTGGATTCCAGTTGCTTAGGGGTAGTACTTCTTGAGGTAGTGCTGATCAACTAAGTGATAGGCCTCATTTGAATAGACAATATCCACCATGTATGGACCCTCCCATTTCTGGTGGAATTTACCAGGTGACTTGTGCATCATGATCATAGGATGTCGAACTGCCAGGATGAGCTCTCCTTTCTAGGAGACTCTCTTCCTAACTTTCTTATTGAAAGCCTTGGAGATACGCTCTTGGTATAGCTCTATACTTTGCTTAGCTTGCAATCGCTTCTCGTCTAATGTGTCGAGCTCCTTGAGTCGTAGCTTGGCATTGTCTTCCTGCATCATTTGAGTAGCCAACGCAGTGTGCAGTGATGGTATATACTAATCGAGTGGAAGGATAGCTTCATACCCGTACACTAGAGCAAAGGGTGTGTTTCCTGTTAGGTCCTAACCATTGTGCGGTAGGCGCAGAGGCATTCGCCAAGTTTCTTGTTCCAGTCACATTTGTTGTCAAAAATAAACTTCTTGAGAATCTTGATGGTTATTTTGTTGAAGGCTTCAGCCAATCCATTAGCTGCTAGATTGTAGGCAGTCAAAGCAGCACTCTAAATTCAAAACTTGCTGCATAACTAATCAAATCTATAATTGGCAAATTGAGGGCCATTGTCATAGACAATCGGTTTGGTATACCAAAATGGTAGACAACATAATGTTTGAGGAAATTCATGATGTTTCTAGCCTTCATCTCTGTAAGTGACATAGCTTCAACACATCAGGAGAAATAATTAGTTATTGCCTGAATAAACCAATGTCCTTTCATTGAGGCAGATTGATTGGACTAATAATTCTATTCCCTAGGTTTTGAATGGCCATGAGAAAACAGTTGGATGTAAGTGCCCTAGTGCTTGATGGATGAAGCCACCATAAAACTGACATGCTTGGCAATGTCTGGTGTATGTCATAATGCCTTGAATCATGGTTTGCCAATAGTAGACAAGGCGTCGGAGCCTATGTTGGAGCTTAGGACGTAATTTATGAGCTTCACATGTGTCTTCGTGGGCTTCCTTCAGTGCTTCCTTAGCTTCTAAAGGGGAGAGACAGCTGAGTAGTATACTATTGAATGATTGATGGTACAACATCGTGGTGACCACATTATAGTAGAATCAAAATGCCATGTGTCGAACAGAAGTCGCCTCCCTAGGATCATTAGGGAGAATATTTTAGAGGATGTAGTTGATGTTAGGAAACTGCCTATCTTGTTCTTCTACATCCATTGAGGTGGTATGAAACCTAGTGATCTTCAGCTCGGGATGTGACCAAGGGAGATGATGATTTCTAAGTTGTGCTTTGAATCGTATTGATAGGAAGAACCGTTGTAGCTGCCAGTTCGATGAGGGCAACAACAATTTCATTATCAACTCTGACCTCATGGTCAATCGTGAGTTCTTTGAATGACTTGATTAGCGTGAGCATTGGCTTGTGGTAAGACATCAAGTCCTTGTGTCAAACCTTGTACATCCCATTCATTTGGTTCACGATGAGGAACAAATCGCTATTGGCTTCGAGTTGGCTGATGAAGATCAAAAGTTATTCTTTTTCCCACATGAGTTTGTTTACAAACACTCTAGTGAGAAGAAAATAACTCCAATTAAGGTATAAGTCACTCTCGGGTGTTTTATATAACTCTTTTAGAGGATAAAACTCCTTAGGGAGTAGTAGGTCTGGGATGATCAGTAGCTCTAATGAGCAAACCTCAACGGAGAGGTGGTAGACAGATTGAAAACCCCCAGTGAAGAGGAGGTATGTAACTCAAAGGATCAAGGTGAGCCCAAGGAACCCTCAAGAGCAGGAGCAGCTCACCTGGAGAAGAGGAAAGCTCAAACTCAAGGCAAAGAGGCTTAGATAAAAGTTTGGAGATTTTGGAGCCCTTTGGCTATGAGCTAAGGGTCTGTATGTATAGAGGAGCTCCTTTTTACGCAGTTTTAGGGGCTTTACATGGTCTTAGATTAACGTTAGCTATTTTGGTAGTTTTTCAGTGTACTGGCTCTAAACAGATAGTGATGTGGCATCCTTTACAACAACTCTTATAGATTTTATCATTTATGCAGTATTAGTAGTGCCACATAAACACTCTAATTGGTCACTTTTTGTCACCATGCGTAAAATTTATGCTAGTATTTTGTCTTGTAGCGCTCTCACATCTCTAATCTATTACAGATTTCTCTGACAGCTTGACTGTTAGTTTGGCAAAATGTTTACGGATCATTAACTTTACACAAGCTTAACACTGCATGATCTTAGCACCGTGTAAACATGCCTTAGTCTACTTTCGGGGAAGTTTTGATCTGATTCTCACTCTGCTTACATTCGAGGTTTTGTGACATTGTGTTCTTAGCTCCTTTTGGATCCATTTCATCATGTTCAACCCTTCGGTCACTTTGGAATGACCATTATACCACCGCAAGCCTCCTTGTGGTGTCATAGGGCACTTGGTTAATGGTTCGACATTTTTTAGCCATCTACAGTTGTCAAGTTTGGAGTGAAGAAAGCCCCGTTGGTGGGAAACTCGGCTCGTAAGAGAGGGATTGCCTTGTTGATGAGCTAAAGAGCATAGCTTTTGAGGCGCAGCGATAGGATGAACTTGTTGTGGAAGGCTTGCCTCAATTAACAAGTCATAAATAGTGCTAATAATGGTCTAGTATCAAAGAGATCGAAGGAATGTTTAAGGCATGATAAACCTGACACAGGACTAAAAGATCAAGTAATCATGGCTTAGAGCTTTTGGGTCATAAGTGTTTAGCACGGTGGCATAGGGCTGACCAATTGCCTATGGCCATGGCACAGGAATAACCCAGTAGCCAAGATGGACATGCCTAATTGTGGGTTAAACCAAAAAGAAAACTAGTTTATAGAGCCCCCTCAAATGTTAGTGAAGGGGACATTTATAGGCTAAGATTTGTGCTCCATGCTGGGTTAGTTGTGATGTGATAGCTATCAATCAGACATTTAATACTACACAGTATCTTTTAGACTTTTTATCCATGCTGAGTTTCAAAAGTCAAATAGTTTTGAACTATTCGAAGCTAGACTGGGCTACATACATGCATCATTGTACTTTCAAATCTTGAGCATTTAATATAGAGATTTGGTGATTTGATGTTTGATAATGATCATTATCATTGAGCTGTCATCCCTATCAACCTCATGCCCATCTGAGGCTACACCAATTTTGAGGCCACACCCACTAAGGCCACACTCATTTGAGGCTACACCTGTATGAGACCACACTCGTTTTGAGGCCACACCTATTTGAGGCCACACTAGTCTAAGGCCACACCCATTTTGAGGCCATGCCCATTTGAGGCCACACCCAAAATCTACCTCGTTTAGTTGATTTCACCCAATTTGACTTAGGAATTTGAGATCACCTATCCTTAAGCTAATTTTGTGGACTCTCTTGATTTTATTGAGGATATCGGTCACATCAAATGACTAAAATACCCTTAGTAGTGTTCGCATTTGTATTTAGCTGATTTTGTTTGAACACTTTGTAGTTTTGACCACCTACTTTATTTAATCAAATTGCTTTGTACCCAAGCAATTAATCACCGACAATGTGCTTATGGCATAAGCATGAAATCAAATAGACCGGTGCAGTACATAAAATGGCAATAAAACTTGATATGTCGAAGGCATATGATACAGTTGAATGGGATTATCTCCATGCAGTGATTTGAAGTTGGGGTTTAATGAGTCATGGGTACGCTTGTGATGGAATGTGTTACCACGATGTCTTTATCGCTAATGATAAATTGTAAACATAGAGATTTCTTTAAGCCGGGGGTAGGATTGAGACAGGGTGGTCCACTGTCTAATATTTATTCCTATTGTGTATGGAGGGTTTGTCAGCATTAATATGGAGGGAGGCAGATGTGGGCATTGTGAAGGGCATTGAGTTTGGTACATATAACACACTTGCTATTTGCTAATGATAGCTTGCTTGCCTTTTGCCTAAGCAAATATGCATGACTGTGAGAAGATTGGAGATTTTAAATAAATATGAGCATGTGTTTAGGCCAAAAAGTAAATATTGATAAAACTAGTCTCTTTTCTTATAGCCAGAATGCACCATCTCAGGTAAAAGAGCAAATTCAGTGCAATTGGGTGTTATAGAAGAAAGTAAGTTTGGGAAATATTTGGGATTGCCTACAGTGATTGGTTAGAGGAAAAAAACAAAACTTTCGGGTGGTTAAAGGACAAATTATGGGTAAAGCTAATGGGATGGAAGGAGAAGCTTTTGTCAGACGAGGGTAGGAAAATACTAATTAAAGCAATGGGATGGATGGAGAAGATTCCGTCGGAAGAGGATAGGAAAATTCAAATTAAAGCAGTCTCCTGAGCTATTCCTATTTATGCCATTAGGTATTTTATGCTACCTAAATCTCTTTATAATGAAATGAGACTCATGGTTGCAAGATTTTGTTGGGGTTAGAAAGCATATGAAAGACAGATTCATTGGAATGCATGAAAAAATGTATAAATTAATTTAAAAAGGAAGGTGGCATGTGGTTAAAAGACTTAAGAGCTTTCAATGTGTGATGTTAGTTAAACAAGGATGATGCTTGGTACAAGATCCACACTCCTTGTTTGCTAATGTGTATAAAACTAGATATTACCCAGATGTGAGTTTTTTCGATACCAATTGGGAATACAGCCTCATACGCGTGGGTAGCAATTCTTTAAGGAAAAAAGGTATTATCTAACAATACAAAATGGTGAGTCAGTTGTGGTGATAATATTAATACATTTATAGGTAGACAACTTAGTATAGAGGGCGCATACTTGTCGGTGAAATCAACTCCGGTATTTATCACCGCTTGCGAAGGTGAGAGAACTTATTGATGACTCTACAAGTGCATAGAATCAAGAATTTGTTCAGCAATCTTTTGACCCTCAAGGCACCGAGGAAATTTTGTCTTTGCTATTAAGCGCACGACAATGAGTGGATAAAATTATATGGACTGCTTGTTTAGATGGGACGTTTCGGATTAAAAGTGCTACCATGTCGCTTGAGAGATTGTAGTTAATAGAGATGAGGAGCAAACTATTTTATCTGAAAATGAGATTTCGCTATGGAGGAGGCTATGGAAGTGCAAAATTCTGAACAAAGTCGATACTTTGGATGGAGGGTTTTCCATGACATTTTTACCAACTAAAACAGGATTGATATGCCGAGGAGTACAAGTCGAGGAGATGTCTGATGTCTATGGCGGAGAGATTGAAACAATGGTCCATGTATTATGGGTTTGTGAACGAGCGAAAGAAGTATGTCTTAACTCTCCTTATGATTATTTTTTCAATGGAATTGATGGAGTGTAAACTATGAAGAGCATGCGTAGGTGGCTAGATTCATGGTCATGAAGCACTAGAGATGATCTTGGTTTTGCAATGGACAATATGGCTCCATAAAAACCAAGTTGTGTATGTTGAAGCTAAGATACGACCCAATGAAGTGGGATCTTTCGCGGTTAGTTTGCTTGATGGCTTTAAAATAATAAATGAGATGCTGGAAATACATCACAAATGGTATGGAAAGTCAAAAGTTTTGGCAGAGACAAGAAGTGGGCATGATAAATATAAATTGTGATGGTGGGTAGGAGAAGGAGATGAGGAGATCCACAAGTGATGTGGTCATACAGGATCATGAGGGGATGATTCTGGCAGCACGTAGTGTGGTGATGCGAAGGTGTCGATCTTTCATGACGGTGGAGCTAATAGGTTTGGGTGAGGATGTGAAATTAGCATGTCAATTGTGTCATCAACAGGTATTTTTTGAGTCTGACTCATCTCAGGTGATAAAACTTCTCCAAAGCAAAAACGAATTATTTTACCCACTTGCCCCAATAGTTGCAGATACAATTGAGATGACTGCGAATTTTGATGAATGTCGATACGCTTATGTGGCTAGAACTGCAAACAAGGTTGCTCGCCACCTTACACAACGAACTACACATAATTTAGTTTTGAAGTATCATACCTGGTTAGATGTAATGCCAAGCTTTTTGACAGATAATGTTTGATTGATTTGCAAAGTTAATAATATTAGACTAATATTTCCATAAAATTAAATGAAATAAAGATAAAGATTACATGAAAGATTTTTCTTACTATGAAAAATGTAAGCGCACAAAGTAAAGATACAACTCTAAACATGCACTAACAATAATGAAGGACTAATGTATTCACTCTGATGTTTAGTCCAGAAATCATAGTCATTTTCTCGAGTATGCTGATTGTTGTTCATTCTTGATGTCATGTTCTTCAAAATTCAACTTTATTTTTGAAATCATAGCATATCCAAGGTTTAGTCTTGATTCAACATAAAGTCAAAAGAAGTTTTATGTTTCCAAAGGTTAGGGTTGGGCATGGGCCAGTTCAGACCAAGGGCCGAACCAGCCCAGCCCGATTTGGGTCAATACCCGACCCGACCCACATCGGGCCGGGCCCAACCTGGTTCACACTGGAGGTGGGTCATGGTCAGGCTGGGTTTTGAGGCAAACCTGGGACCAAAGAGACAGGCCCAGCCCACTGTAGGCCTGGCCCACCAGTTGCTCGACCCAGCCCGGCCCAACCCGACCTGAGTTAATTATGAATGTTTAATTTTTGGTAATATTTACAATTAAGATATTTTTTATCTTGTATTTATAATTCAAATTTAAACTAAATAGAATTTATTAACTTCTCGTGGATGTAGATCTTATTCTGTAGTCTGAACCACATATATCTACATATTTGCGATGTTTTTCTATGTGATGTTTATCTTTGTGCAACACACACAAACTTGCATAATACTAAATAAAGAGTTTGAAATAGGAAAAAAATTAAATATAATTTTATAAATATAAATATAATTTTAATATATTTTAAATAGGAAAATATTGAAAAAAAAAGTCGAAAAAAGAAACTCATAGGCCCGACCCACAACCCATGGGCCGTGGGCTCGGCTAGCTCCTAGGAGATTGTGGGTAGTGCTGGGTCCTGTCCGAGACCTGGGATCAGAGAGGTAGACCCGACCTGGCCGGGCCCGAGTCAGACCCGGCCCGGTCTTGAACCTGGCGGGTTGGGTCACGAGCATGAACCGGCCCAGCCCACACCCACCGCTACCAAAGGTGAAGGAAGAAAACTATTCCTATAATTTTGGTATTTCTCTTATGCTACTACAATGGTCTATTCCATGGCTAAGCCATTGACAATGCCAATAGGAAGCAATAGAAATACATGGAAGAATTACTATTAAGGATTATCTGCAGAAAATGTTGTAAAAAAGTTGTGGCTCATAGCGTAATTTGAAAATCACGATGTGATATGCATTCTAGTAAAAATTTAAAGTTGAATAGTTATTAACTACCAGTTTTACAATTTGTATTGGAACACATATCATGATCTTCGATCTCCCAGTACAATTTTCTAGTGTAGCACGTCCCTTCTTTTTGTATACTAGCAATACATGCATTGCACGTGATGCATGTTAAGAAATCATATGAGATGAAATATTTGAAGATCAATTCATATTCCACACACCAATCTTATCACAATAAACAAAGTTAATTTGAAATATTATAATGACCCTTGCAACACTTGTCAAAAGACAAAACTGATCCTATCTATTCAATCCACATAGTCATATAAACAAAATATGGTGAACCCATCAAGAAGAGTCATATTTATATCACATGATAACTTTTGTAATGCAAGTTACATATGGTCGTTCAATAAAAATGGTCATATGGGATTTTCATGTGGTACATCTTTTAACAAAAAGATAAAAACTCTAAATATAAAAGTTATTTCAAAAAGGCAACAATTCTTTTTTCTTTTCCACTGTTTACAAAATCAATCTTCAACTCCTGCCAACAAAATAATGAAACAAGTAGCCAACGTTTGAATTCTCCCAAGATCAGCATCAATCTTTATCTCATCTCTGATCATGGCCAAACATTATAGCGATCTAATAATAGAGATTGTTGGAACCGTTTAAGTCGGAACACATGAAGGTGGCGTAGTGAACCTAAGGCCCATGCTATCTGTAATGCATCTGGGATAATTCATTAAGATCTTGATGTCCTTGTTCTTGATGGAGTTTTGGTAGTATTCCAAGTGTTGTGGATCTTGACAATTTTGTTAATTTTGAAGAGTGTTGCTTATTTCTTGAGCCATCATGATTGGAATATATCTCTACTATTTTTCTGCTTGTGTCCGCTACACCAAGTTTTGACATTGAGGGTGAAGAAGATAATGTCCGGATTAGATTTGACAACTCTTATTTCCTAAGGTTATTATAAGATCATGCTTAGAAGCCTTTCAAATAAACTTTGAACTTAACTACTAGTTAGAGACAAATTAATTTTTCAACTTATTTGGCCATGATTTTGAAACTAAATAGGTTCATACGTCTATTAGTGTTGCGTAGAAGGAGGGCGAATAATTTGCATGCTTGTTCTTACTAGAAAGGCAGAAACGTAAGACATAATTTTGACAGAATGAACCATTTGTAATTAATATGTATCTACATCATGAAAGTTGTATAAATTTGGGAGAAGTATGCAAATAAATTTGTAATCATAAAATACTATCTACAGAAGAATTTTTATTTGCAATTATGATGAGGGTCTAATTACATAATAACGAAAATCATAAAGAGTTGATCAATGACTACAACCAAAGAGAAAGACTAACTGAAGATTATGTTTTTTCATGGAGCAGGTGGATGTTTCTGTCTTAGAAGTTATCCTAGAGGAAAAGTTCATGCAACTAATTTGGTAAAATTTTTATCTTCTTGGATGTATAATTATAAAAGATTCACCAACAAGGGATGAAAGAGAAGAAGAGGAAACAACAATCGCTTTAGAAGAATTACAAAATCTGACGAGGAAAGGAGAATGCTTAGAAACTTACTGTGTGAATTAGTAAGGATTTTCAAATTTTACAAGATTAATTAACACGAAGAGCTACATTTAAGTTAAGATTTGGGGGGAAAGAGAAGGAAGTTACTTAGAGTTTTCACTTGTCAGTGCAAGTAAGATTCTGTTTTGATAGCATTCATGTCAAATTACCTAAAATAGTATATTCGTAATTACCTAGTTGCTCTGACATAATGAAGGGCAGAAGTATCTAACACAGTTATGGTTGAAGAGAATAAACCAACCTAGCAGTACATAACAAAGTTCACGACACAAATAAACTCCAGAAACCATAAAGACTGCAAGAACGTCGTATGCAAACTGAAAAGTCAATGCACCTAGAGTAAATTGAGATCTCCTAGTCTAACAATTGATGTATTGGATGTCAATATCCTAAACTGTTAAAATTAATGTGTTCTTCAACTCTTAATTTGTCTATTCTGAAATTCACTATTGCACTTTGAGAAACCAAAATTTAAATGAAATCTACTAATGGTACTTAAAAGGATCATCTGTCAATTAATTTCTTCAAACTATGGAATGTTTCAAAGAATCAAAGACATTAATTAGTAACTAAATTTTGTAGAACTACATTCACATAAAAATGACTTAAAACTAAAGCCAATAAATCATTTCATATTTGACATAACAATTAGTGGAAAAGCAAACAAATTAAAAGCTGTAATGGGATAGAATACCTTTGTCCTCAACTCAATGGCAATGGACTTGTCAACTACAGCTTCTTTTTCCAACTCTCAACAGGAAGCCACTATCTAATTTAATGAAAAAACTTTCACAATTTGTAAATTTAATTTGAAAATATTCTGAAAATGAAAGAATAAAAAATGAGATAGATTCTTGCATATGACCAGCTCCATATATACAGTTGTTTGTCCTCCTGCTACCCCCCAAAGGCAACCTATCAAACAATATCAAAATTACTATAGGGTAAAAAAGGATTTTCTTATCACTATTTTCATGAAAATAAAGTTCTATAAGATAGGGTTTGCCTGAGATGGCCGTAGATATTGGAAGGATGGTAGAGAGGTGAAACTAGAACCGCTATTAATAATAATTAAGAGATGAATTTGAAGTGACGAGATATTTAGATTTAATTCCATCTTCAATAGTACTTCATGCAACCTAATTTCTCCATGAAGAACACTTTGATTAATAATTATGTACCTTGGAGATCTCTCATGTTGTAATTTCAAGAAATCGAGATCATAAGTTATAGAAAGGCATCGCTTGCAGACACATTGAAGCTTTGCAATTGATTTTGTAGTTAATCTTGATAATATGATTTTTAGAGTGTCAAATGGCAGTAGAAACCACAAGCACAAGTTTCAGTTTTTGTTTCAAGCTATACACATATTGTTTTAGTATTAAACCATAAGTATGAGTATTAATTTAGTAAAGAAAAAGAGAAAACCAGAATATTGTTCTTCTTGTTGCAGTGATTCTCTATTTCTTACCGGTTTTCTTCCTATTCGCCATGCCTGCTAGCGTTTTGAGTGCCTGCAATATTTTTCCCCTTAAAAGGGAAAGAATGAAAGGTTATTAGAGGATACATATGCAGAGCTAGGAAAAAGTTTTTTAAGTTCCAAATAACCTTAAACTTTATAAATAGGACAACATTTTGGGCTTGTCACATACCCCCTAACCATGGAACCCCCATTTTATTTTAACACACCCCTTAACTTTCAACAATATTCTTTAAAATCGCCAAACTTTCAACATTATTTTCAGAAAAACCTGAACGTTAACCATTACTTTTAGAAAGCCCACCTTTCCCCTGATTTTTTAATAAAATCTCAGAAAGCCAACATTATGCCGTTAAGGGTGTACGTTGAACAAATTGCAATTGTTTGGAGATCTTTGTTACAAGCCCCAAAGGTTAGGACATTAATCGACATTTAGAATATTATCTCCAAATGGGTAAAACTTTAGTGGAGCTATGTGAAATCTCCAAAAAAAAAGTTATGGAAATAAATTTACCTTCCTGTATTCATCAGCTTGGGCATTTGCAAGAAGTTGAGCCCTAAAGCATTTGATAATAAAGATGGGTAATAATTACAATACAAAGAATTAAACAAGAAAGGATTTTAGTTACAATAATACCTGGTAGTTGGGTGCAAATTTTGATGCAATGTCTTCCCTTCCATTATGGAGGCTCAAGCAGCGGCAACATTGCCGATGTCTCCGAGAACTTGGTGGAGAAATTCGCATTATTGACCGCACCATCTTCTCTTTTATATCTAGTTTTAGAGTATATATATACATATTTGATTTAATCATCACAAAGTTACAGACAAACTTAAATGTATTAGATAGAAAATAGACGCTAGGATTTGAAGGATCACAAGTTCCAAATCGTAAAGCGATCAAGTTAGGGCTTCTGCAAAATCAATCGCTTTCTCCATCTCTAATAGAATTTGCAAAAGGAGGAGAGGAGGCAAGGCTTGACGGGAGATGAGCATGCCAACAAAGGACCATTTTTACTCTGTCTTCCTTTCATCACCTTTTCAATATAACAGTAGATAAAGAGGAAGAACAGATAAAGAAAAGACGAACAGTCAAAGACGTGAGAAGTTCGGAGTTATCTGAGGTTCAACTTGAGAGAGAGAACGTGATGGATTAGAATTAGGATTAATTAATTTACTTTGAATAAATAAATTTATTAAATTAAATTGAAATTATTAAATTTGATATGGGTAAAATGGGCAAAAAAACTCTTTTATATGTAATATAGATATAGATAAAGAGAAATTGGTGAATAGTTTTTAAATGCGTAAAAGTCTACCACGCAAACAAAAAATATCAAGGTCCACAAACTAACACTATACTATTCACTTAGGCCCAATCCTTCACCCATAGAGACATCTGATCCTTCTGATCTCCACCTTTTAAAAAAAAAAATCTCACCAGCTTTCTATAGTAATTATAATAAAATCTCACCGCCTCTCTCTTAAAACCTCACCGATTCTTTCACCCGTGACAATGACCGGGCATCCAGTTCTCCTCCGTCTCTTGACCCGCCGGGAAGTAAATTATAACCCTATGCCTTCTCCCTCTCTGGATCCACCTCCAGTACTTGCTAAATATTCCCACGATGAATTGGAAAACTTGACCATACAGGAATTGGTTAAAATTAACCATAGAGGAATTGTAACACAATTTTATTTTGATTAGTTTGATTTGTTTTACTTGGATTCATTATGTCTTTGTGTACTAAATATTTTGTGGGTAAAATTAACCCTAGCTAAGATAAAATACATCGTCACAAAATTCAGTTCTGTCTTACCCGTTCATCTTTATGATTTCATTGTATATTTGATTTCTATTTTTCTCAATTTTTAATGCTTCCTTCACAGTCAGTGGCGAATCCAAAAAAACATAGACTACTAATTTCAAATGTAATTAGTGAAATTGGGCTACTAATTTATAAATGTTAAACGCCAATTGTTTGAAACTTCAAAGTCGAGTGCAAAATCTTTTAAACCATGGGGGGCAAATTTTGTAATTGTTGAGAACCTTAGAATGCAATTTTTAGATTGGTAGGGCCCCCCTATTAGCCATGTGGATCCGCCACTGTTCACAGTTACACATTACTGATTTCTATTTTACTCAATTTTAACAAAATCCAATTCTATTGTTTGTTTTACTTGCCTTCTTCTTTCTCTTTACAGTTGCAAATTCCTTTTTTGCCCTCAATTTTCTCAATCGAGAAAAATAGAAACTTTTTATTTTTTATTTTTTTTTTGCAAAATTCTAATAAAATACCTATAGGAATTAAATTCTATTTATCACCAAATCCGTAGAGGACTTGTAGGCTTATAGGAATTCCTCCTCAAAATCTTCTCAAGAACGCCTTCTGATCTTTTCTAAGTTTCCTCATAAAATAGATACTAACTGAATTATATATTTCTACGATAATTAGTAAACTATTCTCTATTTATTGCAACCTAATTCATGTTTATTTTGTGTTTTGTAGTTGTCTTATTCATTGCATCAACAACAACAAGGAAGTAAAGGTAGTTTCTGAAGCTTTGTTTTTCTTTATTTGATTGTTCTAATGTTATAAATGAGGGATATTTCTAGCTAGTTCATAATTTTTAAACCATCTACTCTTTTGTGCTAATATGGAAATTTTTAGTTTTGTAAATGATTATTCTAATATCATTTTTCAAGTTATTTAATCCATTATAAGTTTTCATTGAGGTAGGTATATTGACCAGTTTTGATTCATCATATATTTTCTTATCTTTTTTTATTTTTGAAATTAATTCATGATATCTTTGTTATGCGTTAATCAATGGAGTACCTGAACTTGGCTAACAAAATCTTAATGTCATTACGTTTCTTAAAGTTTCTTGTAATTTGGCTGAATATATAGTTTGAACTTTCTTGACACCACAAAATTTTGGTTTTTTCAGATTTTCTTTGATTAAGTCAATTCTTATATATATTATATCTTTTAAGTCATGCCTTTGGAATAACATAAGCACAATAGTGTTTTGGATTAATAGCTTTATGATTTGTCTATACTAAAGCTTTTTAAAGTTTTGTTTAGAACACTCTTTCAATCCAAAATCAAGTTGTGGTTTGCATATGTTATTGAACTTGAGGGATCATTAAATAAAGCGTACTAGAAAGCTCTTGGCTTAAAAATGGCTATAACAAAACCACTTCCACTTAATTGCAAATGCTTAATACAAATAAAACTTAATTGCCTTTATTTAACATTATGGTGAAGGCCTCAGCGAGCTCTTCACCCAAAGTTTGCTTGCTGTAACCATCTTTCAAATTAAATAGATGAATAATTATTTTTAAGTTCTGAGTGATTTGCTAGCAACTGGGCACGGTGATTAATCGTTTCTTAATAATTTTATTGAAAAAAACATAATTTTCAAAATATTTAAGATTTCAAATAATAGGCATAGTAGGTTGTCAAATATACACTGAAACCGACAAAACAATTAAATTACACATCATGGACTAAGTAAAGAATTAAGTTTCATGATTATGGATAATAACCATTTTTGTTAGGAGTTAATGTTTGCCAGAAACTACAAGTGGCCATTACAAACATGTCTAGCTCTATCGTAAGGAAAAACTGTTACAACATGCAATAAATCTTATAGAAACCTATAAGCTTGAGAAAATTATAGTGAATGCTATATCAATATGGGAGAGACGAATATTTGATTTTACTTATTCTGGTTCTGTTGACATCCTTCAGTTGTAAGATAAGCCCAAAAACGGCTTACACAACTGAGTGCCAATGTACTAAAGTCGTAAACCCTCTTTAAATTCTATTTGGTTACAAAGATTACAAAACCTATTGTGAATGATAATAAATCATCTGTAGAATCAATCCAGTTGCAAGGAAACCAAAGAAAATTTTATTGGAGAGTCATCTATAAAAAAAAATCATATAGGATAAAAAGAGAACACGATGAGTGTCTCACAAACCACTAAAATCAGTATATAATATTAGGGCTCTATTAGTGAAATTGTCGGTAAGATGTCAGTGATATCAGCATGGCATTGTAGATGCTTTATTCAGATCTTTTTTTTTTATTATTGAAAAATAGGGCGAATAGCCATATTCAAAAGTGTGTGTGTATAAAGAAAGTCAAGAGAGGAATGTTTTACAGAGATATGGCTAAGGAGGATTACACCCTCTAGAAGAAGATCAAAGAGAGGTCCTTGACGTCATTTAAAACTTCATACAAGAGTAAGCAAAACCCCAAAGCTATTTCCTGTAGACATTACAAAATCAAAGAGCAGGCATCCCCACTCTTACAACAATAAGAAAAACAGAAAAAGGAGGCAAAACAGACAGCAGTATTTACAAAGAATAAATGAATCAAATCTTCAGAAGTTGACTCTAACCATAGCAGTGTCCTCTCCCTGCATCAAACTAGGTATATCATAATGCTTAGCTACTGCATGAAGTCTAGCAGCCTTCTTCTTCAACAAATTACTTATCCAGAACATAGTGTAGTGCGCAACAGTAGCTGAAAGCTGTTGATTACCTGAACTTGACTAACAAAATATGAATATCATTAACTTAGAACTCCCATTGGAGAGACAAAGAGAACAAAAGAAAAAAGATTACCTGTAACATCAAAGAAGGAAGATCTTGTCAGAAAAACTCTTCTTTGTTTAGAAATTTCTGAAAAGAGACAGAACTTCTTAAAAGAATTTGGCATATGTCTGTCTCTTACCTTAAGCTTGGAATAATGCATTTTATTTATAAAACATACTAATTCTTGAAGAATTTGGCATGTATCTGTCTCTTTCCTTAACATATATCTAAAGAATTAGGCACTAAAGTTGACAGACCATAATTATCCTGAAGGAAATGCAGGTTACACAATCCATAAAATTTATGAGGAGTATCAAAAGATTGAAACTTCAAACCCCGCTACAATACAATCACTAGTACGAAATTTGAAAAATAGTTCATTTTAGGTAGTATTGGAAAAAAAAATTGTGTGTTTCACGAAATCAATATCAAGATAGAATACCAGTGCAATATATCATTAAGTGTGTGGTTATGCAAAATGCTCTTTCAATATTTTATATATGTTTTCCACCGCAACAAGTCATATTGCATATGAGTGTGCTCTTAAGTGTTAGGACGTAGACTATACAATATCTCTTGTTTGAGTAATAAAAAACTCTTATTTGGTACTAATAATTATTTGAGATGATGTAGTATAGATGAGTACAGTTACAAGAAGTGTACAAGGCAAAATAACGTGACAATTAGCTCAATAGCTAATTTCAGCCATCAAATCACTATGGTCAGTATGGACTCATTGATAGTTGTGAGGCCATTGATGGCTACAAGAATCAATTAATAAAATTTCAGAGACAAAATTTCAAACCGTCGATGGCATGCAAGAACCCATCGATGGTGATTAGGAACCCATCAATGGTCGTGAACAACCATCAAATGGTAAAGTCTGCTGATTGTAGATTTTCACTTTTAATCTTAACCGCTAGTCATTTCTTTTGTTCTCCAAACTCTACCATGTTTAGGATATCTCTTTCATGATCTATTAAAGGCTATATATCCTTAAAAGAGATAGAGAGTAGGGAGAGTTCTAGGATTTTGATTGAAGATAGATTATATTGAAGGTTTTGACCCCCGGAGCCTCAAAAAACTTCTTCTCGTCAAACACAATATCTCTAGATCGTTTTAGCAACGAGATAGTTGCCCTTGGATTCATTATCTACAGCGTTCTTCATTGTACTACACTTAGATTCATGAAGGACGGTTTGTTTATGAAAAGAGCTATAAGATCTTTTATATTTTATGTATTTAATTGTGTTTGATTGATTGTGTTTCAAACTAATTTTACAAAGTGCTCAAGCCAGTGTTAATTGAGGGTTGGGACTAACTAAAGCTAGGTGTCTACTCATTGTGAAAAGTTAGGTTAGACGACTAGTTTTGGGTAGATTCTAGAGTGTGGTTTTTATAAATCTACTGAATTAGGCTGTGATTCAGAAGAACTCTTGGCATAGTGAGGAAACCTCTTTGTGAGAAGGAAGAGTGGAGATAGTATTGTTATCTGAACCACTATAAAATTTTGTGCGCCATTGGTTGGTTGTTATTTGTGGTTAATTATCATTGTTCGCTTTTTATTTTATCTATTCCGCTACATATTCTGTGTTTTTAGCGAACATTGACAGCAACCCTATTCTCCCCTCCCCCTCAAGGCTTCTATCTCAGATCCAACAAGTGGTATCAGAGCCTCATTATCTTTCTTTAAGATTCACAACCTAGGGTTAAGATGTCTAGTTAATCAACTACATGTATTAAAAAGTTCGTAAGTGAGTCTTTTTGTTATTGACCGATTATAATGTTTGGAATAGTGTAGAGAGCAGCTGTAGTGAACCTACTACCGTTACAAGAGATACTATCTTAGTTACTCCTAGAGATAAGTGGACCGCTTGTAGGCGTTGAAAATCGCTTATCAGTCCCCGAGCATGACTCGTGACAGTGAATTGGTGATCGATGAGCAATCCGACGATACAACGGTGAACCATTGACACCCCACGACTATTGACGCCCTACGCAGAGTTTTCGGGCAGCGGGGGGTCAAGGGGGCAGCGGCCCCCTTGCGGGTCCGGGGCAGCGCCCTGGAAAAATTTTTTTCCTTGGACTTGCTGTGGGCCATTGACGACGCATTCGGCGAGGCGTGCAGATCAACAAAACGAACCGATCGCACCCCAACAGCTCTGAGCCAAAAACAGCTGACGACTAACGTCCGAACCTAGTCGACATGGCGTGCACGCCGACACGGCATACACGTCAACGGAACGACGTACCGCGGAATAAATCCGACGGTCACGTTCCAGAGCAGTGGGCAATCAGCTCGTCGATCAGACTTACGCGTCAACATGGACGCAAGCGACGACGGACGAGCGAATCGACCGAACTCGAACGTCGACATAAACAACGACGGACGAGCGAGCGGGTCCGAGCGTCGACGTAAGCGCAAGCGACGAGCGACGGCAAATCAACGGATCCACCGATTCAATTCCAGACTCAACGGAAGACCGCGAATCAAGCAACGATATCAGCGAAACGTCGGGAAAAGACCGGAAAAGTCAGAAAACGGTGTAAAATCGGGTCTTGGCGCGCAACTTGGGGCCAGGGACGGCGGCCTTGTCGCCGCACCTAGGCACCAAGTGCGGCGGCCAAGGCCGCCGCACTTGTGCACCAAGTGCGGCGGCCAAGTGCGGTGGCCAAGGCCGCCGCACTTTGGCCTCAGGTGCGGCGGCCAAGG
>JBAKGM010000200.1:29797443-29840237 GCA_037177215.1 Asparagus racemosus
TTGATAACGTATTTGGGCTTCTAAAATCAGTAGAAAATTGGAGAGTTGAGTCATTTGGGCTTTTATTCAGTATTTTCTTCATTAACCTGCAAATTAAGATAAAAACGGTTATTAGCAGGGTATTTATTCATATAAAATGGGTAATGAGGGTATTAATTTGTAATTAAAATGTGATAATCAGCTACTTTAAGCTTGACATCCATGTCTACGAAGCACATTACAGTAGCTAGCCACCAGCTATGCTATCCCAAGTAGATCTTAGAAGCCAATGAGATCCATACTACATCTATAGGTTTCTAACCTAATGACTATAGTTACCCAATCATCAACTATGCCATACACGGCATACTACATGATGATCCGAAAGCAATCTCCATCCAAACGAGAGCGCCCTGCTTCTTTTACGACTCCGCCACACATACATTGTATTATAGAATATTTGATGGTGTAAAGCTTAGATGCCTATCATCAAGTGAATCTCAAGAAGCGCTCAAAGAAGCCCACGATGGCATGCATGGGGCTCATCAACCAAGACCTAAACTCTAGGCCGACTCTGTCGTTTAGGTTACTATTGGCCAACAATTATTGTAGATGTAGTGGATTACACCAAGCGATATCGTGCATGTCAATTCTATATAGACTTCTTACACTAACACCTAGAAGAGTTACATCTAACCATCATCTCATGACAATTTGAGATGTGGGGAATGAACATCATTGGGCCAATTAGCCCACCGCCCACCAAAAGTCACCAATTCATCCTAACCATTACTAATTATTTCTCCTGAGGGCAAAGTCATCCTGCTCAGAGAAATCAGAACATTTGATGTGGTTAAGTTTCTGAAGCACCTTGTCATCTATCAATTTGGCATTCCTAGAGAATCATTCAAGATAACGACCCACAATTAATCAGTCGATCATTCTATGCCATACATCCTGACTGCTAATGTTCTGGCTGAACCAAAGACCATCATCAAACTTTTTAAGAAGTTTGTCTCTTCTAACAAATGAGACTTGGTTGAGAAACTCGAAGAGTGGCTTTGGGCCTATCGAACAATGGTCTGTACTCCCACTAGTGCTACGCCCTTCTCCTTGATAACGGATGTGAAGCTGTTGTACCAATGGAGATCTAAATTCCAACATTAAGAACTGCTCTCATTAAGAAGATGAAGACCGAAGAACATCATCAAAGGAATCTTAAGAACTAGAGGTGCTAGATGAGTTGAGACTCAAAGTTCAAGAACGAATCGATATGTACCAGTCTTGGATATTAAGACCCTTCAACAAAAGGGTCAAGCAACAATCTGTTAAGAAAGGAGATTTAGCCTTGGATGTTCATCAACTGATGGTCATCACACACAAGACAAAAGGTAAATTCCAATCCAAATAGGAAGGCCCGTTTGCAGTAGAGATAGTCTACTCAAATGGAGCATACCACCTGATTGACCCAAATAGTAACAGGATGGCACCAATCATTGGAAAATTTCTCAAGAAATATTATCTTTGAATTGAGCCTTTTCATCTCCTCATAGAGTTATCAGTCACGTTTAAGCTTTCACCTCTGACTATAAGGATAATTTCTCAACAGAAGTTGCAAATCATCTTAGTTTGATCCCGATTCAAAATTCTCCAATGAGTCATCAAGTAGCATCACTCCTCTGTTTGAGTCCGAAAATCTTTTATCACCATCATGGTAACATTACACATATGAATGGTTATCATCCTTTGGACTTGATCGATAAACACCACTCCTTTGTTAGTCCCCCCCCCTCTAAAATTGATCAGTTAACATACACATAATCGATCTTTCATACCGTTAAGTTAACATTACACTTCTAAATGGTACTTGTCCCTTAGACTCCCTTGAATCTGACTAATTAACACTACACATTTGTCGATTATTTTATTTGACACGTTAACATTACACCTTTGTCAAACTCCTTAGTGTTATTATGTTAACACTACACTTGTAAACAGTACCCATTTTACAAACTTGATACATTAACATAACACCTCTATCAGTTTATTCCATCGACTGGCTAACATTACACCGCCGTCAACTCCTCTCTTTATATTGGCGAGTTGAATCCCACTTCTCAGTCACTCTTCCTTCAGAGTCATTAATGATTCTAGACTATGTATGATATGTTAACATTACACCTCTACCGTTCGACTTTAAAATCAAAATCTAATTCTTTATTGAAGTGCCACAAAAAAGCTAATCTATTATAGATAGTTTGGTTCAAAATTAAAAGGTGCAACATTAAGGTAGGCTAAATTATTGGTGGAACAAAAACCTGATGTTCTCAATACACTTGGTCATTCTAGCCTCGCACGCATTAATGGACCCCTTCATAGCTTGCTCCATTAGAGCCTCAGGGTCAGCTGGAACGACTTAAACCTTGATTGCATCTAATTAGGCTCATTCTATCCTTAAGTGCTTTGTCCTGTGAGCTCTCTCACCAACTAACTCCGCAGACTTGGCCTCAAGCGCCTCCTTCTGCTTCTAGGCCGTCTCTAACCAAGTCTGTGCTTCGGCTATAGTAGCCTTAGCCTCATTAATGGTTGCCTGCTTGTTAGAAACAACATCAGCAACTCCTACACTTTCACCGTTGATAGTGATAGGGTTAGTAGCCAATTCCCTTAGACTTTGGCTGACCTCTTCCATCTCCTTCTAAGCTATCTCCTCGAGCCTGCAATATTGTACCATGAGACATTGAAACTCGATCTTTACAATAGTAGTGACATTAGCCACACGAAGGGTTAGCAACTTCAAAAAATGGAGTTTTGCTTGGTAAATCATCCTCTGATTGGGCTCAACATGTCTAGTTCTAGTAGTCAATTTGAGGATGTCAAGCTAATTCTACAGTAAGTGTTTGGTGCTGGCAGATAAGACCTTACCACTAGCCAAAGCCCCCTCAACACTCTAACTAAAAAGCTTCATCAGATTTTCAATCAAAATCTAAATCTTTGACTCAGCTGAATCATCACCGTCCAGAGAGGAAGGAATCTCAATTATCACTTGCCTTGACCAGCTTGCCTCAGTTGTAACGGCCAAGGCCTCGGTGGTAGCAGGAGGAGTAGCTAAAGTCACTAGGAGTTGACCCCCAGTTAGTATAAAGAACAAAGCAAGCGAAGCCAACATGCTTGAGACGTTAATGAGTAGGGGGAGAAGCCTGGGTTGGCACAAGCAAAGGCTTAGAAAGCTCTAACATCATCGTTGTCATTGTAACCACAATTGCAGGTTCATCACCGATAGCAGCAACTTTAGCTTTGGACGACTTCTCAACCATAGCTGCAGATTCACTCTTTTTTAGTTTGAGGCTTGGACTCAGGCTTAACCATCATTTTAGCATCTTTAGGTAGCTTAGAAGTCATCACATCCCTAATAGGCTCAGACATTTGCAACTCTTAAATGTGAATCTAAGACTCAACAATGGGAGTAGGCGCAGAATTTGTAGTGGCATCGACGCCCGGCTGGTTCACTTTTTCCAAAGGGAAATAGAGGGAGTGTTAGTCATCAAGTTAAAGTGACTATACCACCCTAGTGGACAAAGTCATACCTAGGACATGAGAAGATTCGCCCACGTCACCAGAATGAGTAGGATTGTAGGGATCATTGAGATAATCGTCGGAGTTCACCATCTCCTCTCCCCCTGAATCCATCCAATCCGGTGGTACAGATGCGTTAGTTGTGAACAAAAGCATACAACATTAGAATGCATAATTGTTTGAAGCAAAATGACAGTAAAAAAGAGGAAACCTACCTAAGGTGATCGCAGACTCGGCCATTGGATCGTGTGCAGTAGCCTTAGGAGATCTCTCCCTCACTGGCAACCCTAATTGTTAGCGCTTGGGCTGGTTTAGAGAACGCAGAGGCAGTCGCATCCTATTCCCATGAATGTCTCCACCTATTTCTTCATGATGGGATGACGGCTCTTGTATACTTATGCTAATGGGCCTACACAAAGGTGACAAATCGACTAGCACGTACAGCTTATTGGCATCGCCCGTGTGTGCTCCTCGCCCTGCTCTTGGTCCCCTTTCTGGAAGCTTCCTTAAACTTTTGAATGATTCACTTAACGCTAGTCTTGTTTATTTTGAAGAGTCTTTTGGTGATATTCACAGCACTATTCCACTTATAAAACCCTAAAGTCATATAAAGGTTAGGACTCCTGTAAGGCAGCATGAACTTAGCACTAGTGCATCTGAAGACAAAATGATACCAAGCACGAGCGCCATCTACCAAACTCCTAGAATGTAGTAGCCTGGTGTTGAGATTACAATGTAAAGTTGGTCATACCTTGTCGTGCAAAGTGGCAAGAGAGATAGGGCTTGATATAGCATTCAATCCCGTTCAATCGACCGATAAGATGCCTGGGCCTATATTCACTAACTAGTTGAAACAACCACTGGTTAAGCAAGTAAATCCCTTGGTACCAAGATCATCCTGGAATTCATCATGAAATTTACTCTGGGGGATGATGAGAAAGCAGAAGTAGAGGCGACATCAGCGTGCTCCGATCAGTCATTATGACTTCACGGAGGATGTAATGATGGCTTTGACTTTGCATTTATTATGATGGTAGCTAGCTATCGCTAAGGGGTTCAAGAAAGACCACCTTTCATCTTGGCTTTCAAGGAGGTCGAGAAAAGATGCCTTTCGATTCGGCCACTCGGATGAGAGGGCTTCTCAACTCGGTCCACTGAATGACAATGCATGGAGTTGGTTTTAGTAGCAGGGTCTGAGTGAGGACACCTTTAGACTCGTCCCTCTAGGAAGGGGCTGAGTGATGGTGTCCTTTGGCTCGACCTTCATGGATTTAGGTCGATTCGGTGTGTATTTAATTTAGGACACGTGTCAACTCCTGGGATGGGATTAACACTTAGTCATTTCTATGATATAACAACTTCATTCGAATGGATAGACTCTATCACAAACGTCCTTTTTGTATGGAACTTCTTGACTTGAAATTCTGTGAGGAAGGTTTTGAGATTTGTAACCAGAGTTAATGGTTGACATGGCTGGAGTCTTAGCCGGGGTTTGTAGATTGGAATTCCTTGGTAATTTGCACCATTTGACGAAAGCTTTGGAGTTTTCTCTAACCAGGTGCTTCCTTTTTTTTATTGAGGTTTTCACCATATTTAGTTCCTCCATGTAGTTTTGCCTCATTGATTTTTTTTGTAGCAAGGGGATTTCTATTTTTGGCGGTGGAGTATACCACAGCCACAAATATTGGATAATTTTACACCTAGGCCCTTTAGGATTTTTCACTAGGTCCATCGATGGCTTATCTATTACCCGTGACTCTTTAAAAGATCCATGTCCTCCACCCCTACCCCACCCTTCTCTTTTGTGCATTTGTTGAATCTGAGTGAATGCTTGCAAGAGGTTTTTTGTTAACATGGCCAATGAGGGGATGATGGTGCCACATTTGTCTAGCAAGAAATGAGGACCGTGTTCAGCTGGGTTCCATTTCTATGGTGTGCCGAAGGGTAGTTTCGATAAAGGTGTACTATTAAATGTGTCGAAAGGCAAAAAGCTATCATTTAGAGGTTTACTATTGAACATGACAGTCGACTCAATCTTTTTATTCAGTGGACTGGGGCATGATGACATTTAATAAGTCAGCATTAGGAGGTATGAGACATGACGATCAACTTGGATATCATTCATAGGTTTAGTGTTGAACAGTAAGGCTTTGAGTGGCAATAATGTTAGGATGGTCAGTCGATGTTGATTATCATTCAGAGGCATGAAGCATGATGGTGTTGTATGAAACTACCTCTGAACAATGTAGAACACTCAATAAGTGATTTGTTTGTAAAAAATGTTAGCCTAGGTATGATCGAGGGAGTTGATTGTCCTTCAATCTCAACCAGCGGTCGGGCGCATAATTGCACCCCAGATGTGGTTTGACCCCAATTCAATGTGTTTTCACCCTAGCTTGAATATGGTTCCACCCCAGTTTAATGGGTTCCACCGCAACCTGATGCGTTTCTAACCCCTGTGTTGGAGCTAGGGTTCAATGTTGCCTAAGGATGTTCAATGATTCCAGATGGATTTTCTCGTACGAGATCGAAGCTTCTTCGGGAGATTTGAATTTGTAAGCTCGGCTAGTTTGCTGATGACCGAAATTCTTTCTTTGGAGGGCTTAGATTTGCACTCCTTGCTACCTTGTTGAAGACCAAACCATTCTTGGTTCTGTGCTATTGGGATAGCATGACTATATCATTGGGCAACCCCATGCATGATGACAAGGTAAGTGATAGAATCCGTATATTGATTACAACACAGGGGAGATATTAGATGTGTCAGCGGAATACCTTTGGATATTGATGTTCAGAAGGCCCCTCAGATAAGTGAGAGGGCTTTTTCATGATTGCTCCATGTGAAGACGAGAAGTTGACACGATCTCATTTACAAATGACCTCAAAAGAGGTCGATTTCCTCTAATGTATCCCTGTAGCACAATAGAAGGAATGACAGTGTGAATGGCCTTCTATATTGACGTGACAGTGGCAACATCCATGTCTTAAAGGAAATACGAGGAGGAAAGTTGATGGAATTGCTAAAATGCTCACGAAAGATAGCCTCTCAGATCGGGGAGAGGACCATCATTCATTGCATGTGACTCCGAGAAGTTGGCTCACCCCTATTCACACATAGCTGTAAAATGGCTCTCTTTCTTTGCTCTAGGCTCAAGTTGGCTTTGGTTTGATGAGGTAGAATATCCTACAATTGACTCTCCAAATGGGCTTGATCATTAGGAGTCCAATAGGTCGAGTCAGGCACATAAATGAGCGCGACATGAGAGGTATGACTCCCAAAAGCCATAACTTTTTATCCGGGAGGAGTTGCGGGACATGCGACCCCAAATTCCTTCTCTAGTGAGAGTTACAAGTCTCTGAAGATTTTTCGGCAGGTTTTTCCTAGCTTGACACAGAGTTGTAGCCTTGTGTGCGGCCCTTCTGATTTACGTGGATTGTTCGATAGTGCCTCAGCATCTGAGTGAAGCAGGCTTGTAATCTCGTGTAAGATTTTGGAGTTGGTTTTTAGTATACACAGGCTCAAAAGTTATGTTGAAACTATTTATGTGGGGCTACACCCTTTTCGCGGGGCTAAGATAGATCCCCGTAAAGCTCCAAAGTTGGTCAAAATCAAATTTGCACCATCATTTACACGGGGCTAGGACAGGTCTACGTAAAACTCCAAAGTTAGTTGAAATTGAACTTGTGCCATCATTTACACGGGGGTAGGATACGTCCACATACAGCTCCAAAGTTGGTTGAAATTGAACTTATATCATCATTTACACCATTTTGGGTCATAATAGTGTAAAGTAACTCCGCACGAAGCAAAGCTAGCTCTTTCCACCGATATCTTTCTACTCTTTCTTGCAACATTTAGGTGGTTGCTGCCCTCCTCCAGAAACTCCTCGAATACAAGATTTTGGAGATAGATTTGAGAATCACATCATCATATTGCGATGCTACCTCTCTTTGGTTTAGAAGTATGGTCCCACCGAGCGTGCCATCTATTTTCTGCTCAAATCAAACGAGGAAGGCATTGTAGAGTGTGAGGCCTTCGAGACTCAGGCTTTGAACAATTAGAGAAGGGATTCGATCAGCTTACTCCTTAATTTTATTTAGGTGGGATCTTGAATGTGTACCGATAGAGATAAGTCGAGGATCACCATTGTCTAAACGACGAGGTAAAAGGTGTTAGCATCGCCCCTTTACGAAGCCTATGCCTCGAGGGAAGAGTAGATATCAGTTAATGAAGACTAAAAGTTATTCTTTTTTCAACGCCTTTTTTCCACACGGGTTTATTTACAAACCCTCTAGTGAGAAGAAGATAACTCCAACTAAGGAAGAAGTCACTCTCGGATATTTTGTATAACCTTTTGAAAGGATAAAACTCCTTAAGGAGTGTTGACTCTTGGATGATTAGAAACCCTAGTATGCAAATCTCAATTGAGAGGTGGTAGGCCAATGAGAAAATCCCAAAGAAGAGGAGGTATGTTAACTCAAAGGACCAAGGAGAGTCTAAGGATCCTCTAGAGCAAGAGCAACTCTGCTAGAGACGAGGATAGCTCAAACCCAAAATAGGGAGATTTCAATAAAATTTTGGACCTCTTTGATTGTGTGCTAAGGGCCTCTATTAATAGAAGCACCCTTAAATATACAGATTAGGGGATTTACATGTCGTTAGATTTATGCGGAGGGGTAGCTTATGCGCTGCTAGATCTACGCAGCTACTCTGACAACTTTTTAGGGTATGAACGTCCAACGGATAGCGACGTGGCATCCTTTGCATTAACTTTGGCAGAGACACTCGTTTGCGTGGTGTTAGTAGTTCTACATAAATGCTCCCATTGGTTACTTTTATAGACCTGCGTGATCTTTGTATAGGTATTTTATTTTATAGCGCTCTGACGCCTCTGATTTGCTGTAATTTGGTCTACCAGTTTAGCGGTTTACACGCCATTAACTTTATGCGAATTGATCGTGTGAGTTAAGCATCGCGTAAACCATAGCATCATGTGACGTTAGCACCCGTGATCTTAGCACCGTGTAAACATGCCTTAGTCTATTTTCGTGCGAGTTTTTATCTGATTCTCGCTCTGCCTAAGCTCGGAACTTTGTGACTTTGCATCCTAAGCCCCTTAGATCCATTTTGTCATGTAGAACCCTTTGGTCACTTTGGAATGACCATCTGCGAGCCCTTTCATGACATTATAGGGTACTTGACTAACAATTCAACATCTTTACCCATCTACACCTACATCATCATCTCTGTTAACACGTCACATGCTATAACAAAGCCATGGTAGCGTGTTTTTTTTTTTTTTTTTTTTTTTTTTTTGGGTTGGCACTATATGATGTTTCTCGGTAACCTAACAAGTAAAAACAAAATGTGCACGACATAAAACAAAAAACGAGAAAGTAATGACAGCACTAATACAACGAGAAAATACCCGAATAATTTTTTATCCAATGTGACGTGATTATGCGTTCCATGAAAAAGGATTCCTGCGGACTCACGGCAAGCACAACAGAAGTGCTACCTAGATCATTTAATTTTAATCTACAGACAAAACCTCCCAAATTTTCTTCGTCTCCTCTGCGCTCCACCCGTTAGGTAACAACATGAAACCGATAAAATATGCTGCAGGAATAACTAAGGGACATGTACCTGTCAGTTTCCATTCTTTAACTACTAAGCCTATTGTTTAAGGTGACAAGAAAATGGTGGGGGGACATCTCTCCTTCCCTCTCTACCATCCTCCGTTCGTTCTCCTTCCTCCTCATTCTATGACAACGACAAGAACAATTACTAACAATGATTACTAACCATGCTCAACGAGGTACCTCTCAGCTATTGCAGCATGAACAGCAGCACCCATGGGAAGAACATCTTCATCTATCATAAAATACGGAGAATGCCCGGTGTGCACTGACCCTAACGTCTCATTCCTAACTCCAATATAGAAGAAAGCTGCGGGAATTACTTCTGAGTAGAAGGAGAAATCTTCTGCTCCCATCATCGGTGGAACCACCTTGTAGTTCTTGGGACCCAACAGCTTGGTTGCAACATTCCTTACATGCTCATTCATGGTCTCATCATTGACTGTCGGAGGATAGAATCTTTCGTTCTCGAAAAAGTCGACAGAAGCTGTGCACCTGTAGACACTGGATTGCTCGACAATCACCTGCATTTCCAGATAAAGAAATTTGGAAGGAAATAGTTATTTTCAATTCTAATTTAAACAAGAAAATGGGAGTTGCTGTTCTGACCTCTTCTATTCTCTGCCGGAGTTTGTAGAAGCTTGTGTTTGAGAATGCCCTGAATGTCCCACCAAGGGTGACATATTCTGGGATAAGGTTAAGGTTATTACTGCCCCCATTAAAGGATGCCACTGATACTACCTGATGCAGAAACGAGAACTGAATTTTAATGATTAATATAGAAGCAATACTATATCCATATTGTTTACCATACAAGACAAGCAAACAATTGTAAAGCTCTTGGACTTAATTCATAATCTTGGAATGACACAATATCATGGGCAGTGGCGGATCAAGAAAAGCTTTCCTAGAGGGCGGGACGACAAGAATCTAGAAAATTTCTAAAACGGTTGTTTTTTTTTTTTTTTTTTTTTTGAGGAGGGGGTGGGGGGGATGCAACTACACCCTAAGTGCCAACATATATCCACCCCCGATTATGGGATTCTCTTTAAAGAGAAAGTATCTAGTCGTCCTTGTCCACTCGATGCACCGAAGGCTGACTGCCCCAGTGTTTTCAAAGGCACGCGCCTCATTGCACTTCATGCGCCCTGCGTTGTGAGGCGGTGGCAAAGCGGCCCGCATCTGATGCAATGACGCCTTTTGCGCCTTGCAAGCATCTTGACTTTGCGCAAGGTGCATGGAGTACATAACCTTGTATATTTTTGTTCGTTAACATTTCAATTGAGTCTTTATACTCGATAAACCATTTCCCAAAAAGCAAAATAAATCCAGTAGGGCTTTTTAGTAACCTCCAATTGAGGACCCTAACTAATCCTTGTTTACTATTTGATTTTGCTTGGATATTAATCTTGATTTGACATTTGATTTGAAAAAGTATAAACTTTACTACTATGTTGGATGTGTAAATTAAGACCTTATATTGTGAGTTGGTAGTCAAATATTACATATTTTTTATGTGAATTCCTAAGCATGTTATTTCGCGCTTGATTATCTATCTTGAAAAATTATGTGTGTGGTGTGCGCCTCACGTCACTCAGGCGTGCACATCGCGGTGCGCCTTGCGCATGTAAAGGTATTTGTGCTCCGCATCGCGCCTCACGCATTGACAACACTCGACTGCCCTTTAAATTCATGCAATTAATACAAGAAGACTTGGCGATTAGGGAACTGATCTAAGAGTTGTTCTTTCCTTCTTGCAACCACTATTTCCATCAACCACTGGATATTTTCACCTTTATAAGGCCTAAGGGCAACATGGTTGTATCATTAAACTACACTGATTCAATGACATTCTCAGTTGTAGCTTGCTTGTAAAAGATTACATTTTAATTACAGTAAGTTGTCTTTATCTTTCATATAACTTAAATTAAAAAAATAATTACGAAAAGAGGCAATTTAAATAAACATCAAAGAGGTCCAGTTTCTGTTCAATCATCACCATCAGAAATAAGAAGGCTATCAATGAACTATATGTTACAGAAACATCACCTGTGAATCTAGAGGATTTGCTTCACGAGAAACTATGTTCTGTAAACTGATTACGGTAGCAGAAGAAGCTAAAATGGGGTCAACTGAATGGTGTGGATTTGCAGCAAGACCCTCTCGACCTCTTATCACTGCTTTGAAGAAGCCACATCCTGCAAGTAAAGGACCAGGTCTTGATCCAATAACAGAAGTGGGGTGTTCATGAGATACATGGACAGCAAATATAGCCTCCACATCCTTTAATGCACCGTCTTCAATCATTCTTTTAGCACCTATTCCAGCTTCCTCCGCTGGCTGAAAGAGAAGCTTTACAGTACCCTAAAATTAAGTAAAAGTCAGAAAATGCCATGTTGTATCATACATTTCATACGGATCAAAACATTTGACTTTTGAAGATATAACACTAGCTCAAGCTGGTGATAATAGATCAAGTGGGTTTCTTACACACACACAAAAGTGAAATTTATTTTATGCATTATTTAAAGGAAATAAAACCTGCTTCACCAAATTATAGAAGAAAAAAACATGCAACACCTGTTCAACTATTGAGCAAAAAATAATAAATGTCAATAAACACGATCGTGATGTCACATTCAAAGTGAACTCTGTTAGCAGCAAATGATCATTTTGGATGATAGTAAAATGAGGGAAATAGATATGACCGAGGTCTTCAAAACTCAAAAAAATTTCTTGAACACTTATTGCCCTCTTGAACAAAATCCTGGCTTCATCACGACCTATATCTTGTTAGCAACACGACGAAAAAATCTAACCACATATCATTGGAAGAAAGAATGAAAACTAGAGAATAACAACCATGAAGGCGACAAAGGTAATTACCAATGTCCTCGGAGTCTTACCAGGTCACAACAATTCAACTAATGGTCAATGCAGATTATAGTCAATATATCAGACCCTAATCTTACCTCTCTCTGCCATCTCTATTTCTCTCTCATTTGGATACAACTCACGAAGGTGACAAAAGTTACATATTTATACGGTAGGGTTTTTGTCTATAGAGCCGAAATTACAGAAGTATTCAAATCTCAGAAACAATTAATTGAAAACTTTGTTCTCGAGATTCTTAATATAATATTTGTGTTATATTCAGTGGTGGAGACAGGAATTTTAGCACAGGGGGTCCAAACCGAAAAGAGGAAAAAAATAGTAGAGCACAAACCACAATAAGATCTGGTTTAAGATGGAGTTGGAGGCTGAGGGAATGTAGGTGGATGAGAAGGTTGAGATCTGATTAGGTCTTTATGGTTGAGAACAGAGAGAATACTCGTGAGAAACATAAATTACTTACGATTTGTTCGCAATCTATTCACAACTCGAGAGAGGAAAAGAGGAGTTTTGAGAAAGTTTGAGTGGTCTTGAATTTTATCTCTATGATTTATAAAATCACTATTAACCAATTACTCAATGATTCTTTTTATTTTTGGTTTTTTTATAAGACCCCTCCAATCATGCATAATTGCAAAACTAGCCCTCAACAATCAAAATTCGAAAAACTATCCCCAAATCCTCAACTTTGAAGAAAATACCTCTAAATCAACAAAATCATTAACATTGATATGCTAGTATGTAATTGCCATGTAAAAAATATTTTTAAAAACTCAATATTTACTCATCATATCCAATAAAGTCAATGAGTTGTTGATTTGGGGTGTTTTTTTCCTCCCCAAAGTTAATGATTTATAGGTAGTTTTGAAACTATTGAGACCTAAGGGTACTTTTGCAAATGTGAATGATGTGAGAGGCATTAAAAAACAAAATAGATTGGACATTACAGCTCTTGTCAAGGACTAGTAGTTGTAGTATCATGTTTTTCCTCATTATTAGGAAAATTGAGTTTAAATTGTTCAATACACTAGCAATTTCATGAATGGTGAACACATCCTAGCACATAGAATAGGCTCTTAGCTATTTTAAGTACTTCCTAGCTCATCTGCTTCCTTCCCTCTAGTCATTTTGTAGCATTTAGCTATGTGCTTTCTTAGGCTTAGGTTTCCATTGTATTTAGCTATGACACAGAGCTAGAACAGGGAAGGTAGATAGACTATGAGAGTAGGTAAGCAAGAAGTAGGTTAGTAGTGCATTCATGGCTTGCTAGTTGCTAGTATACCTACTTAGATTTCTTTTATTTTTAAGGGGGGGGGGGGGGTTCAGGGCCCATTCACCCATACATGGCGCCGCCCCTGGTTACATTGACAATGTAGAAAGATGAAGAAAATGATATATTATAAGATCCTCCTTTAACATTTTTAATATTAGATAATCATGATGTCAAAGGACCATGCTATTGCACCAAACCTCCAAAGTTATAGTGAGTAGAGTAACAGTTTTATATTCTAACATGCCCCCACTGGTTGGACGCTCTTTTATGGGCTGAAACCTGGATCCACACAGTTATCAATTTCTTTTAAATCCACATTAAATTTGTGTCTAGTCGAAATTAAACCTAGGTTGCACTGGTATCATGTCAAAGGCCCTACCACTACACCAAACCTCTAAACTTATGGTGCGGGTTGAGGGATAAGTTATAGTTTCATATTCTAACACATACAGTTGTAGTCAACCTAAGCGTGACAAAATTTTAATCAGATTATAGTGCTAGGACTCATATTTTCCAACGGATCCACTGATAAGAATCCCAAACTTTACAATAGAACGGTAGACCCCATCTATCTCATGGCTGTTTAGGATCATCTGGAAGCTATGGCCCAGCTTGGTGGGAGCAAAGAATCGATCATTCCTAAGATGTCACCACTCTACTAGAACAAAAGATTTCAACCGTGTTCGAGCAAATACTAGTTTGGCGTTATATATAGCTCAATATAGTTAAGAAAGAGAAACATAAAATAAAGACCATTAATTAGAATATCAACAAAGTATGATTATATTTTATAGCTCAAGTCATCCATCAACCAGTAATATTAGTAGATATGAAATAGAGGAAAAAAGGCAATTCTAAATCCGTATAACGCGAAGAATGTATCTCATCATAAGAAACAATAGGTTCTTCTAGAAGAACAAGTACGAATAGCAAAATGAACCAGCTGCAAGGGAAACTAAAGGAGTTTCGTAGGTCAACTGCTCCAGGTTGAGGAGATGTTGTCTGTGTCATGGTGCTTCCACTACTGCACTTAGCTCTCTAATCCTATGTTGCCGAGTTGTATTTCACCCAGTAGATTAACAAATATCCACAGAAACAAAATAACCTAAAAAGAAATTATTACGTAACCAGATTTATGTTTGCATATGAATAATATCAACTCGGCATAATAATAAAAGTGGGGGAAGAACCTTTAGATGATGTTCTCTGGCCTTTAATATCTTGGCAGCACCAACGAGCATCGCAACATGTGCATCATGTCCACAAGCATGCATTTTGCCAGGAACCTTGCTTTTGTGCTTCCACTCAACAGCTTCCTGTGAAAACAAATCCACTCATTCAACATTTACTTGGCAGCAGAGGCTTATTTATTAACAAATTAGCAATCAAGGGAAAAAAAAAACTTATCAGCAGTAGCGGAGAAAAAAAAGAAAATGTCAACACAAGTGTCTGGCAATATTGTAACTATTGAATAACTAAGATGCCTGTACTATATATTATATGCAAGGCATTTATCTGAGTGTTGCTGAAATTAATGTCTTCTCCCCTAACCTTTAGTGCTCATTTATATTGGAATTCAACCCATATATTCATGGAACATAATGAGAAATTCAGTATAGTAGGAATGTTACAAGAATTATAACAAAAAGTAAAATAAAAAAGAATTTCAATCATCTCTCCAACATCCGGTCATCTTTCTATCATATCACAACATGAACCAAAGGGTTAATTGCAAATAAACCCCTTGTACTATAGCCCAGTTGTGGATGGATGCCCCTATGGTTCTATTGTTACAGATAGACATACCCTGAGTGAACAATTTTGAATCTTTTACCCTCAGAGAAAGAGAAAAGTATTTTCTGACAAATAGACCTCTTGCGGGTAAAAGAGTAAAAAATTTACTTGAGTCTATCCGCAATTGGGTCATAGTAGAGGGGGTCTATCCGCAAGCAATAAAATTACAGGTGTCTATCTACAATTGGGCAATAGTATAGGGGGTCTATTCACAGCTAACCCTTTACAAAAATCCAGCCACATTCTTCTCTTCACATGTTTGCATAGTATACTCAACAAAGCCAAGAAATACTACCTTCATCTATTTGATCTCAGTCTAAAGTTCCAATCCGGTAGTTTCATGGGATCCTCTGCAAACTTGTTGGGATCTGTCCCTCACCCCTTCCATTTGCTTCCTGAAGAACCTTGCGGGTACTCATATGGGTACCAAATGAGATTCTTATAGGAATGTCTGTTTGAAATATAAACAGAAGATGGACCACAATATATTTCCTCCCCTATGGGCAGTACAATCCGGATTGAAACGTATAGCTGTAACAATAAACATGAGATGGGGCCACTAATGTACAGTACATCCTCCAAAACTGGGGGCAAAGTTTCAAGAATAAACTCACCCAAACTACTAGAGAACAGACATCCTATCAGAACACCCTGCCACGTGGGGTGTTCTAAGCCATGTAGGGGGCAATGAAATGTTGAAATTCGCATCTCTATGGATCAGAACGCCCCGGCACAGTGTGTGCGGGTAGTTATGATATGATTCTTCTCCAGAAATTGTGGGGTTCCTCCCTTTTAAATTTCTATAAAAATTGATGAGTCATCAAAGGACCTATACTTCCATGTAGTAGTAGTTAGGAGTAGTGCAGTTTACTCAATATCGTTCAAAATTTCAATTATTGGTCATTTGAGTTGTCTGTTGCAAAAAACACCATCTCCAACATCAGCAGAGCAATAAATCCAGGCAAAACATTTCGCTCCCTTGACTGGGTTTAGGATCCAAATTTGAGAAAATACTCACTAAATGGACCAAAATCGTACGTGTCATACCACAACCATGTGCATGCCATGCTCAATCAAGAATTAAACTCCTAAAATTATCACCATCACATGATGAAAGACCAATCAAAAATAAACCCAGACAACAACCTGAATAGGGAGAGCGTCCATATCCGCCCTGATCGCGACGAACGGAGGCCCTCCGGTGCCGATCGAGGCAACAACTCCGGTGACCGCCATCGGGAAAACATAATCAATCTCCATAGCATCAAGCTGCTCCCTTATCAACCTGCTCGTCTCCACCTCCTCATAAGCCAGCTCAGGGTTCTCATGGATCCTCCTCCTCAACCCCTTCACCCACCCCACCGCCTCCTCCTCCGTCGCCAGCCCAAGAATCTCCTCCCTCCAATCTCCGCTCGTCCCGCCGCCGCCGTCGTCGCTGAAGTTGAGCCTCAGCAAAGGATTCGATCGTCCCGAAGGCGAATCCTTCAGGATTTTCCCAAGGATCGTGGCGTCTTGCTTGTCAAAAGAGCAAGAAGAGGATAGAAATGTTAAGGGAAGCAGTAGCAAGAGAGAAATCTTTGGTGCCGCCATTGAGAGGGCTTGGGCTAGAGCTGTGAATATGAATGGAGCGTGGAGATATTTGTTATTGTTTACTATTATTTAAATAGGAGGAGGAGAGGGAGGAGGAGGAGGAAAGAAAGCTAATTGGAATGGAATTGTTCCGGTGAGCAGTCAAGGGAAAAGACTTGATGGGGGGTGGGCCCCAGGGCGCACTTGGAACGGAATATTGCAGCGCGTTTGTCACGTGCAGGAAATAGGCGGAGGGGTGGCGACGTGGGACCCGAAGCGATTGATCGGATGAGCACGAATGGCTCATCAATGGAGATGAGCGAGAGGGGCCCGCTGCCGCTTGGACTGAGACCACGGAATGCTGTTGTCTTTATCCCACTTGCATTCAAGCACGTGCTCTAAATCCTTTGTTCCTCTTTTCTAAATTCGATCACGCTGAGATTTGCAATATCTTCTATAGTAGGGTGTTGTCTTCACATTTTTAATATGTTTTTTCCCCCTTTCATCCCCCCAAAGTGACCCCCTCCTTTCACTATCTATATAAAAGTGTAGCACTTTGATAGTAATAGCCAATGGTAAAAACCATACTAAATAGAATAGAGAGCAATTTAGCCTTGTTGGTGAGAATCCATATTTCTTTACTCATGGTAGGGAGTTTGATCTTTGGCATTATTATTATTTAGCACATGAGCTATAGCCTTTATGCTGTTCTGTAACACTTCCTGTATAAATGTCACGAATGCCCTTTTGTGCCAACCTGTTACCTAAGTCGACAGATGTCCCTTAATTTTTTAGATTTTTTAAACTTGTTTCCGCTGTATCTCTCCTCTTCTTCAGCTGGTAACAATTATTTCCAAACGCTCTTCTCTATTTTTCCTCTTCCCATAGACTTCTGCTTGGAAAAAAAGGGTTATCAATGTGCGCTGAGGGTCTGCTAAAAGTGTGCTCCTAATGTTCTTGTGACATATTTCTTGCTGAATGATTTTGTTTATGCCTTTGAGGTTTCTAAGAATAGATTTGCAAAATTACTTTTCAATTTTTATTCCTCAAACTTATCAACTAGTAATTCTTTGAATCATTCCCAATTTCTACAGATACTTGTATGCATGCATTTGGGCTTTTAAGAAATATTGCTTCTTCTTAATTTTTACATATTGTGAACACTCATAATTTTGGGATTTTCCAATTATTAGCTTTCTCTAGGTTCTTGATCAACTTCAAAGGTGAGGAATTAGAGGATGGAAACACAAAGAAACGCTTTCATTTTGTATAAGTAGAGAAATAAAGATCCCTCTTTTGCCTATTAGATAGTTCTGATGAATTTCAATTAAGATATTTTGCTACAATTCTATAAAATTATTACTGACCTTTTTTTTTATAGGAAACTGTTGACACTTTTAAAAGTTAAGAGTCTTGACATTCCTGATTGTTTTTGTTCATATTTTGGGGTTCTTGAGAGTGGATAGTGGATAGTAATTCCTCAAGCATCGTACGAAGACTTTTTGTTCATTTAAGTTACTCTGTGTTCAATGTTACGATGAAATTTTTAGAATTTTCATTTTTTTTGGTTGGGTCAAAATCTGTAGATACATTTACTCCTATTCAAGGTAATTCAGAATTAAAAAAATCTCTCAGTGATTTAGGTGATGTACTTCTCAGTTACTGCTTACTACCTCCCTTAAAACTTCAATATTTTGAAATCATGAAACTTCACTGTTCAAAAAGTCATGACATTTCCAGGAATATCCTCTCCTTCCAATCTTAAGGAGGCTATCATCTCTACTAACTCCATTCGCTCTTAACTCTTATATTATCGCCTTCAGATTTTTTTTTTCATGTTTTTAGAGCCAACTGCGAAATATATGTCCACTATCATGTCAAGTTTTTAGAAGTTTCTCATGTCATCATGAAACTTGCACACTTCATACCTAAGTTACATGAGTCATGACCGTACAACGTTGCTTATTAGGATTTACAGGATTTCAAGAAATATATAGAACTATTCTATAACTCTACGGGACTTTGGTAAAAAGATACACTAGTAGAACTCTGTGCATTCTTGATGGGGTTTCCCGTCAAGGAAGCCACAAAATCCATCAGGGATTCGTATCCGTGATGGTTTCTTGTCAAGGATACACTGTCAAAAAAAGTCCTGTCAGAGAAGAAACATACCTAACGGGCTGCCCTCAACTATTACTGACGGCAACATCTCCGACGAGAATGCCGTCGGAGTTGTTCAAACATCACTGCCGGCATAGTGATGTCGTCACATCCTTGATGGGCTTGTCGTCAAGGATGTGCATCCCTAATGGCAAACCCGTAAGTGTCGTTACAACATCTCTGACGGGGTCGTCGTCAGTATGGTCATCCCTGACGGTTACCCTGCTAGGAATGTATATAACATCCTTGATGGCCAAGCTGTCAAGGATGATCAACCTTGATGGCAAGCCCATCAAGGATGTTATATACATCCCTGACGGGGTTGCCGTCAGGGAGTAACATCTGTGATGACTTTCCTGTCAAGGATGTAGAGAATCTGTAAAAACAAATTGCTACAATTGTGTATTATTCCTTGTACATATTATCGATAACATCATAAAATTCAAAATTCCCTACACATATCCATAATTAATATCTCGCATACATCCAAGAGTACATACACACTAGATTTGAAATTTCCACAATCCAAAAACAAGCCCAACTTTCATAATAATCTCCACAAATATTTAACAAACCGCACAAACAACATGATAAAGTATACAAACAAGATATAATCTCACGTACAAAAATTTTCAACCACCTAAAGATAAAAGTCACTACTTGAGGTCATCTGTCATCAATAAACAAGCTAAAGTCCACAAAAGATCCACATCCATACCCACATACATCTCATAGCTCCAACAAACAAGAGTTTAGGATATAAAGTATGCAAACATATCATAATCTCCCATATAAGGATGTCCAAGATACAAAAAAATCACTAATTCAGGTCATTCGCCCCATGCATGTCATCATTCGCGTTGTTACCGGCGGCTCCATCCCTATGAATCGTGCTCCCAATGCCATCATCTTCATTCTAACAACAAAACAATTTTAATTTAGAATCACGCATTTAGTGTTGTGTGTGTATAATCATGTTTTATGTATAAAAAAGCATACCTGCCTACTACTCTTTCCACTGCTAGTAAATGCGTTTTGAGAGGCCAAAAAGTTCATAATGGACATTTGCAGTCGAGTAGGAATCCGACGTCTACAAGATTTTATGATTTGTCTGGAAACCATCACAAAAGTAGCAGTAGGGTGGACCACTCACATAAGCTTTTCCTGAATATCCTCCCACAACTCCTCGGCAATTTGACCATCTAAAAGATTCATCACCGATGTAACAAGTTGCATCACCTGCTGAGTACAATCCTCCTGCGATATGTAAGAGGGTACCCACGAGGACATCGTCGATGGTGTCGAGGTCATAGAAGGCTAGAATAGTGTAGATAACCTCTGAGCTCCCACTCCAACCCACACGGTCCTTCCCTTTTTGGAAAGTCCACAAACCAAATGTCTCCCATTGTAATTCTCCTCTCTAGACAAGTGGCTCCTGGCTCTGTGCAACAACCTCAGCATACATGTTTTCCAATGTTTCCTAAGAGACAAAAAAGATCAATATAAGTATTGGCATTTCAACAACAAAGATAATGTAAACCTTTAAGATTACTTTTAGTATTATGTAATTGATTTGGAGAGTGTGGAGGTAAAGACACCGTTAAACTAATAAACCCCTCAATTTAGCAAACTTCAAGCTGGAGGCCGCGAGGTCATCTAATCATATTCGCAAGTGGTTAACAAGAAATTGGTGGAGTATAGGTCCATTCAAATAAATTTCCCAATAGCTTATTGTTAAAAGAAACTAGGACCACATATGTAACCTTTAAAAACCATTCATAAAATTAAATGACCTGCATATTCTTAGCCAGTTGTAGCCTTTTTTCCTTCTCATCAGTGATATCATACCCCTTCTTAAAGTAAACCATAGTCTTCTTATGCAGTTCGGGGAGCGGGATAAACGGGGTGTTCTGAGATTTAGAAATTTCTTTATTAGTTTTATTTATCAAATAAATTGTAATTAAAAAGAATATATATAAAAGACTAAAATATATACAATCTCAATATATACTCTCCAAGACATGAAAGGGCTGCTCCTAAGCCTAGTAATATGGATTAAGACAATCACTCCTCCGTACCAAACATCCAGGATATGAACTAAAGTTGTTAGCCCATTGCCTGATTGCAAGCCCACTACTTCCCCACCTTAATTGCACGAAAGCCATCCGGTGATAATTTTTCTTTAAGCTCACTTCCCTTGCGTCCTTTTTTCTTGAAAAGTTTATCTCCTACAATAATAGAGAAGTGTTTGCTATGCACAACAATACTGAAAAAGCATTTAGGGTATCTATAGTAACTTTAAAATGTAAAATTATAAGTCAATTTACAAGAAAGGGGATTTAACAAGTGTATTAGCATGTATAAGTTAATAAATGATTAAATTTACCAAATCTTTGTTTGATTTCAGCTTCAGCATTAGCTAGTATATCATCAATCTGCGGCTTCCAATCATCCAACTGTTTTTTTACTACTTTGTATTTCTCCATCTGCTTGAGTCTGTACCCCTCTACAGATGTTGGAAAAGGCCCGCGCTCAATCCCGGGAATATATGCTTGAAGTACTAGAGGCTTTGCATGTAGTGGTACAGGCGATGGCTCATCCTCACTTTCACCTAAAGAAATAAAAGAAATAAGTTATTATTGTGCATATATCATGAGTAATAAATTCTTAAACTAAGTTATACCTTTGATCTCTGGAGATGATGTTGGCTCTTCCCTGGAGGGTTGGTCATCACTATAGCACGAAAATAGCCTCCTACTCAAGTGTTTAGGCATCTCCAAGTTGAATAAATATGCAAAACAATATATTATATATCTATATATAATTTATATTGGCCAAAATAAAAACAAGATACATTATTGCTATATTAATGTTTTCATTTCATAGCAAGTCTTTAGGAATATACAAGTTGAATATTTAATATGCAAAACAAGATATTATATATCTATATGCAATTTATATTGCCCAAAAGAAAAATAAGACACACTGTAGTGATATTAAAGTTTTCATTCCACAATTTACAAACTAAAAAAAAGTTATATCTAGACCTTAGTAGATCCAACTAATTTTTAGCTGATATTAATGTTTGTGATAATGTTTGGAATGTCAGTCCGAGTCGTTGGAGCATCCGTATCAAACACTACGTCCTGAGGGTAGGAGAATTCATCAACTGCTGCATTCGGCTCATTGAAATTGTCTATATAGCTCTCATCACCATTTTCATTTGTAGAAGGTTGAACATAAGCTCTTGGATCATTGTATAGGATGACCCACTCGTCTTTGACTGTATGAACTTTCACAAATAAGCATTGTCCTACCTGAGATGCAAACATGAACTTTTCATCACTATCTTTTTTTCTTTATCGAGATTGACAATTGTAAATCCAAAAGAATCCTTTTGATTCTTTTCAAAACACTAATGAATCATAAACATCACGTATTTATGTTCATTTGGACCACCATAGCCATAGAATATCTCCACCACATCTCCCAACTGTCATAATATGTTATATTACTTTCAACTGAATTTTGATCTCTTTTGTTTGAGAAACATACCCGTGAGAAGGTAGCCATGACACCACTGTTCTGGGTGACCTTCGTATCATCAACCTCCAGTAAAATTTTTACCAGTTAGCATGATATCTACCAATTGGTTTACGGCATAGTAAGGATGCTCTGCGTGAACCTTGACTTTTTCTGATATTTGGTTATTAAAGACAAGTTGTTCCTGGATCTAAAAATAAACATTAATGAAACTATTAAGTCAATAATTACTAAGTTTTTTAGTGAAAAATATAAATATTGCTAAATTTAACAATACTTACTTCATTCTTCACCCAAACTTAGAATTCCTTCATATGTCTTTCTTTAATGTCATGTACTGCTATACTACCAGTAATTTCATTCTTTAGTTTTTCTTGATGTTCCCTATTAATGCAACAAACAAGTTATTATTGTCAAATTAAAAATAACTACTTAAATGGTATTCAAACTTTTATGTGGTATTTTACCTTCAATACTCCGAGAAGATTTCAAGATTGTTTAATACATATGCATGAGCTTGATCTAATAATAGGTTGAAATAATTTTTTTTCATCTCGCGAGGATAGAGAACTGTGTTATCCTTATTACCAATAGGTACTTGAAGTACAGTTTGTTCGCCTCTCATATAACGAGAGGCAAACAAGAGACATTTGTTTCTCACATAACTTTCAGCCATTGAACCTTCTGGACGAGCTTTATTATGCAATTGGTGTTTCATTAAACCCAAATTTCTAAAAAAATAAATAATAAATTATTAGGTATAGATATAAAGATTGACAGTAATAGATGTAAAGATTGATAGGTAAAGATTCATGTTTCCCAAATACTAACCTCTCTATTAGATACAATCAACGATAATAGACTAGTCCTGCTATTGCAGCCTCCTCGGCAAGATGTTGTGTAAAATGAACCATTACTATGAAAAAAGATGAAGGAAAGAGCATCTCCATTTCGCAGAGTGTTTCTGAAATAATTTCTCCAAGGTGCTCAAAGTCACTAATGTCTATAACTTTAGAACAAAGCTTTCTGAAAAATCCACAAATATCAATTATAACCTTCACTGCTTTTTTATTTTGCATAGTGCAACATAGTGCCATTGGGAGCAATTGATGAAGAAGCACGTGAAAATCATGAGTTTTAAGTCCTAATATTTTCCTTTCTTGCCTCTGGACATTGTTCGATATGTTTTCAGGAGTAACCCTCTAGTAACTTAATTGATTTGAGGACTTGACAAAATATTTGCATCTCAATCTTCGACATCGTAATACGAGACACATGCAACTCATATCTGTCATTTCTGATATTTTTTGGCTGCAATTCCTCTCTAATGTTCAATGCAATTAGATCTTGATGAGCTCGTAGATCATCCTTTAATTTATTAAACTTATTAGCATATTGCAATAGTGATGACAAAAGATTATCGCAAATATTTTTTTCAATGTGCATGACATCCAAGTTGTGTCGTATTTTCAGCTCTTTCCAATAAGGTAATTGAAAGAAAATGCTAAATTTTATCCATCTTGAGGGTAACTTTACGGCTTCAGTCCCATCACTCACCACTTGTGCTTGTCACTTTCGTTTCGCTATCCGTCTGTTACTATGCAAGTTCCTTACTCCAAGTAAATCCTCTTTCGAATAGTGCTTCTTTCCAAATTTGATAGCAAGGAACTTCTCAAGCAAATGTACAATCTGATCTCCACTTAATGGACGCGGTACATCTCTCTTCTCAACAGCACCATAAAAAAACTTGCTCTATTTTTTTGTTCTGTATCTGTGTTTTAGGTTGAACCACCTTCTGTTAAACCAATAACAAAACTTTCAACTATATTGTAAATGAAGACCTTTGAATTCTGGACCACACACTAGACAAGCACATGTTCCCTTCGTTGACCAACCAGATAGATTAGCGTAGGCTGGAAAAATCATTAATTATCCATAGTAAAATACAATGGAGTCTGAACGACTACTTTGCATGAGTATCATATATCATACCCCCTTCAGTCCAGAATTGTTTTAACTCATCAATTAGCAATTCTAAAAACACATCTATGTCGTTGCCTGGTGCATGCTTGCCTGGTATCACTAATGAAAGTATCATATACGGTTGTTTCATAGAAAGCCAAGACGGTAAGTTGTAAGGCATTAATACAACGGGCCATGTAGACCAATCGGAACTCATAAGCCCAAATGGATTAAATCTGTAACTAGACAAATCTAGTCTAACATTCCTGCACTGATTGGCAAACCAAGGAAAAGTTCGATCCACATTCTTCCACACCTTTGCATCAGCCGGATGTCTGACTTTACCATCATCTATACATTATTCCATATACCACCTCATTTGCTTAGCAGTGTCTTTATTCATATACAACCATTTTAGTCTAGGTATCAAGAAAAAATGATGAAGGCCCTTTGTTGGAATCTTTCTTTGCTTAAGCACAGACCTTGATGTCCTATGTGTTGAATAATTTTTGCATTGTACTAACCGCGACACTCGACGAATTGGACACTCCTAAAGATCTTTGTTATCCTTATAGTAGAGGATGCAATCATTAGGGCATGCGTCGATCTTTTTGTAATCAAGTCCTATAACGCAAACATATTGAAATATTTATCTTTTTGTAATCAAGTCCTATAACGCAAACATAGTGAAATTGGACTCTCCTGAAGATCTTTGTTATTCTTATAGTAGAGGATACAATCATTAGGGCATGTGTCGATCTTAGTTTTTTGGTATGCTCTCTTTTCTATTTGGAATCACTTTTCTCAGCAACACAAGCAACATATTGAAATATTTATCTGCCATTCCGCTAAGGGACTTTATATGCAAAAGTCGCAACATAAATGATAATCTAGTGAACTCAGTGCAACCCTCATACCGATCATTTTCATTGTCTTCTATTAATTTCATTATCTGCACCAGCTCCTCGGGATCATTCACACCTTCAGCATTTCCTTCAACTTCAACATCCTCGACATCTTCGATTTCATCTATAGTAGGTACCGTTAACATATTAGCAAGCATCGTCTATGTATAATCTATCCTCCTATCGGACGTACTGGTGTCCTCCATCAGTTCCATTTCTTCAAGACATCCTTCCCTGTGAAACATCCAATATTTGTACTCCTCATAAAATCCTTATATTAAGTGTCTGTGTAAATCACTATTATTCACCAACAACAAATTTTTACACCAACAGCAGGACAATACATGACATCACTATTTCACTTTCTTGGGTCCGCCAAGGCGTACTGTATGATGGAATTTATTCCATCTTTATATCAATTGTCCCTCCATCTCTCAATACGAGGAATATTAATCTATGATTTGTTCGGAACTATCCTCATCTGTATGTCATACATAATTTTTAATTAGTGAAATTGAGCATAATTAGGCAATGTGAAATTAATGATAAACGCATCAAATTAATGGTCGAGTAATGTTAATTGTTTTCACAACATCGAGGAAATACAAATTATAACAATCTCGGAGGGGGAATTGCCAAAACATAAATTATTTTTTTCTAAAATCAAACACTCATATTTTGAATAAGACACTTTAACAGCTGTGATAGGAAGTGGACCTATCCCATTAGGAATATAGTAATATGTACATCTATCTTTACATACTTTGTATATTTTTATTTCTACAGAATTTTAGCAGCACCTACCCGCTGTTCTCTGAGTATACTGTGCGGATGTTATAATATGTATCAATGATCGTTAATAGATCGATACACAAAAAACATATGCTTATTGTACATGGAGAACAATGCAGTACGTGTTATCAAAAGTTTCAAGGAACAAAAATGCATAAAATATACGAAGATAGATGACACACTACTTTATTCCTAACTTGTACAAGAAGGGAAATTGTCCCCGAACAGATCTAATAATTACTGTATGTAGATCATGTTCCTAACATAAAGCACATTATTCTCTTTAGATATAAAAAATAATTTCACACCCAACTAGAATTACGTGCGCTTATGTTAGAAGAGATTGACATCCAACATTATTGGACGGGAAACTAGGGATAATGACTTCGATTTATATAATCATGATATATAACACAATACAATATTATATATCTAACTAAATTTAATGCATCAAGAACAGCAGAAGGATTTATCAGAACAATTACTGTTTAATTAGTTTGATTAGACTCATGTTGATTTCAAGTAGATGTTAAACTTAGTTTAATTAGAGTCTTAGTTTAATTAGAGTCTTAGACTTATGGTATAATCATGGTTGAATTAGTGTTATTTAAGGATAAAGTCCAGTTTACTTTGAATTGGATTAAAATGATAATACGACTAAAGTGAGTTTAGTTAGGACGATAGACTAGAGTCATATAACATTATTAACATTAGGCTTATTTTTATTGAATATCTTTATAGTAGCACTTAATAGGGTTAGTTAGGACTAATGGCTAAAGTTGGTTTAAAGTAAAAGTAGTTTAATTAAATTTAGGATTAATGGTTAACATTAGTTTATTTAGGATTATACACGTAGGGTGATGTTTTTGGGTTTGGATTATGAATATTGTGGTTAAATTAAGTTATCGAGAGTTTTTACATTTAAAAGGATATGAGGGTACTTAAAGTTAAGTTACTTTGTTGATCATATTAAGTTTAGAGTTAGTTTAATTAGTGTTCTAAACTTAGGGTAATGTCATTAGGTTTAGTATTAGAATTATTTTCGGTAGTTAGTTCATAGAGTTAGGATTAGAGTTATTAAATTTAAATTAATTAATTAGATTTAGGATTAAGGTCAAATTTGGGTAAAAGTTAGTTGAATTAGGCGGGTCATTGAGTTGGGTAATAAATTTAAGGTTATAATTAGGACTATTTTGATTAGATTTGTTCAATTAGGGCTATTAGATTAGGAATAGGCTAACTAAAGTTTAATTAGTATTATTTTATATGGGATTAGGGTAAGAAAAAGGTTAAAGTTAGTTTAATTAAGGTTATATGCATAGGGTAATGTGATTAGGCTTAGTATCAGGATTGTTTTGGGTAGATTAATTTAATTGAGTTATTAGAGTTAGGATTAAAGTTATTAAAGTTAAATTAGTTAATTAGAGATAGGAACATGCTAAATTTTGGGTTAAAGTTAGTTGAATTAGGGTTATGTACTTGGGTAGATAAGTTTAATTGGTTAGATTTGATGAGAACTAAAGTTAGGGTTAGGGTTACCAAACTTAAATTAGTATTATATATGGGACTAGGGTGAAATAAAAATTAAAGTTAGCTTAATTAGGGTTCTATGCTTAGGATAATGGTATTGGGCTTATGGTGAGGATCAATTTGGGTAGATCAATTTAATTAGGGTAGGATTAGAGTTTTTATTTCAAATTTTCAAATAGGAGCAAACTGTAACCCATAAAATTATAACAAAAATGAGAAATTAGCAAAAGGTAATACCTTGAGAAGGTCGGGGACGGCGGCAGCGTGTTGGCGGCAGAGAGGCGGACGGTGGGTCGGCGGCGTGCTGGCGGCGGAGAGGAGGACGACGGGGATGACTGCAGGAGCGATGGCGGGGATGACTAGGCGACGCGACGGCGACAACGTGCGAGCGGCGGCGGAGGGGCGCAGAGGGTATAGGGTATCGTGGTGAAATTCGGGTCTGGTAAAGAAAAGTTATCTTAATGGTAAGGTAATTTTTGGGAGGGATAATTTCCCCCAAAAATTTTCAAAACATTGATGGCTAGCCGTCAGCGATGTGAGTTGCCCGTTAGCGATGTTAACATCGTTGACGTGCATTAACATTGGCGTGCCATCAGGGATGTAAACGTGGCTGACGGGAGATTCCCGTCAAGGATGTTCCCGTAAGCAATTCAATAATTTCTACTAGTGATAGCTATAAGCAACCTGCAGCTACCTTGTACATAATTCCTATCATGACATAGTAATTTCCCACATAAAACTCTGAATCATTTGCGAGCTTTGAGTAATAACTATAAACTCATTTGAATTTAAACCCTTTACGATCTCATGGCTGTACGAGAAGACTTACCTGTCTCAAAGATAATATATCGATCTCGTATAGAATACAAGACAACTTTGGGCAACAAGCTCAAAGATTGAACAGTTTTGGGAATTCTCTATGACATGTGCATATGTATACTTATGAACACTTTTCTCTACTTGTATTTTGTAGAATGACGAGCAAAACTGCTCTTAGGCTCTTTATTTTAGTTGTATTACGCATTTTATGGAACTTTATAGTTTCAGTTTTTATTTTGGTTATCTACCATTTCACTCTTTATATCTATTTTTATAAATATTTTATCTCTTAAGGTGCAGTTTGTTATACAGTTCTCTTGACACTTTGTACTGCTGATTCTGGGTATGTGACTCTTAAAACTCAGACAACACTTATATGTATTACTTTTTTAGTGTATTTGTATTGCTTCTGTGTTCTAAGTACTTTATTTTAAAATGGTTGTTTGCTATTTTTTGGTGCTACTACATGCATGTTGCATTTTGTTTGACTGGCTTCTGATATTCTTCATGTCGGTACCCATAGAAATTAGATCAAAATGAAATGTAAATGGAAGAAGATGATATGCTTCTTTACCTGAGGAGAAAAAGAGTCAAATGAGAAAGAGAGTGATGGAGAATTATTCTAAAAAGAAATAGATATGAAAGAAGATAAAAGTAGGAGCAATTGATATTCACGTTTACCTAAAAAAAAGAAGATTGAAATAAGAAAGAAAAAGAAGGAAGCTTATTACTCTAAAATATGAAAACGAAAAAGCAAGGACAGGAGATAATACCCCCCATCTGTAACATTAAAATGTCAGATAAAGAAATAGAAGTTTCTTATTTAAAAAAAAAGCGCAAAAGCAAAAGTGCTTTTGATGAGCAATATAGAAAACGTAAATATGTAGAACCAAATATAAACCAACCCTATGATTGCTTGAATTGATTGCTTAAAATAACATAATCCCATATTGGTTTCTTGAAAATTTCTGACATTAGATCATAACTATGGTTCATGTTTATTATTGGTTGAAATTTAAGTCTAACTTTCACAAAATTATTGCTAATAAACGTTGATTATGACATAGTGATAGAATGTTTTTACACTTAAAATCAACGCAAATAATAAAGGGCCCTACACATTATTACTTCTACGTAAAGATAGTCTCGATAAATAGAAGACTAAATTTCACATAAAGGTCTGCTTAGCTTTAGGGATTATCAGATGGCTAAATAAAATTAGGCATGAGGATATTTTCATTGGTAAAAATTGTAATACACTTCAAATCGATCTACAAAGCGAGATCTAAATATACTTTTCCTATTATTTTAGTTCAAGGTAATGTTTCATCTCTATATTTGGAATTTAATTTTCTTTTAATGCACTACAAAAATATTGTCTTGTATTGAAATAGATACTCATTTTGCCAATTTCTTCAGCAGAAGCCATTTCACCCAATAGGGGGTACATAATTTAAAATTGCAAGTATACAACTATCAAGTTATAGTATAGAAAAATGTTAATCCAATGAGAAAGGTGGGTAGAAAATATTCTAAATTAGATCCTAAAAATGTGTGTGGACAAAGAAGAGTGAAAGTGTGTAGAGATGTAGATAGAGTGTGTGATTATTTATAAATAAAAGAAAACTAGAATAAGAGGGGAGAAAGAGAGTGAACAAATAAAAGAAAATGAAGACTAAACAAGGAGGACAAATAAGAAAATAGAAAAGAACAAAATCAAAAAGAGAAGAAAATAATAAAAAAGAGCAAAATCCAAGCAAGTCAAAGATGGAGGAAATCAAGTAGATAAATAAAAAACTTATAATTGAATCCACTAGTTAATTTCATTTATGATTTATAAATTACTCTCTTTTTATCATATTTTACTTTAGATTTACTAAGCATAGATTATCAAACTACTAAAAGAAAGTATAACCTCTCGAATTATTATCCAAATAAAATTTTTATTCATGAAAAGAGTAACAACTAGATGGTAATTCAATAATTCATAAGTATAACCTATCAAACCACCTAATATAAGCATAGATTATCAAATTCTTCTTCTACCAATTAGTTTTCTAGTTGATTATCCCAAACATGATTATTTTTCATAAAGAGAGAAATCCACAAATCATTAAAAAAAACTCAAACTAGTTTCATGCAATTCTTAAATTCCTATAAAATTTAGTTGCACATTTTGAGAAGTAAAAATAAGAAAATAAAATCTAGGCTAGAAGGCATAAAAGAAAGAGAATAAAAATAAAAAACTAACTACAAAAATAAGAACAAGAACAAAGAAATAGATCTAAACTATGAGCATAAAGGAAATCTTATTAACAAATATAAAAGACCATAAAAGTAAATCTATATTATAAAAGAAAAATATAAAAAATAAAGTCTACAAAGCATAAAAATAAACAACAAATAAAAGAGCATGAAAATAAATCTATACTACAAGGCATGAAATAAATCTAATCTACCAATATAAAATTAAAAAGAAAATAAAATCCTAAAATCTGAATTTCTAAAAGAAGAAAATAAATGAGAAAAATATAAACTTACATTGCAAGGGGTTGGACCCTTGAAAGAAAATCTTCATCTTCATTTTCATCAACAAAGAAGAAAAGAAATTTTGAAAGGTTGAGAAAATTTTATTTATTACTTACAAATAAAGTTTATAATTTTAGAAGGTATTCTCAACTAAGAGTGACCCTCCTAATGAAGTTTTTATAAAATTTTTTACACTCTAAATCCTCACTCGCTACCCCTATTTATAGAATATTACAATCAATATTAGCCCTTAGATTGAACTTAACCCCCCAAGTTACACAATTTTAGCATTTAATTTGTAATTGTTTACTAGGTATCGTTACTAATACCGATACTAGAATTGACACCCCTACCGATACTAGAATCGATACTGGTATCGATACTAGTATCGATATAACTATGGATTCAAGTATCGATACCCATATTGATACATCTTCAATTCCACTTCCTTTGACTGAACTTCTTGGGATCTCTTGCATGGGCTTTCATGGGCTGCTTTTATCTTGATCTTGAACTTCAATAAGGATTGAAAGATGAGAGACTTTTGAGTTTTTTTTGGCTCTTATTCTTTAATCCTTTATTTCCTGCAAATAATGATAAAAATATTTATTAGCAGATATTTTATTCAAAATAAGATAAATAATTAGGGTATTAAATTGTAATAAAATTTAATGATCAGATACCCCCACACTTAAACTTTTGCTAGTTCTCTAGCAAAGAAAGAAAATAAAAAGAAAGAAAGAAAATTCTAACCCACTTTTGCAGGAATCGAGGTTGTATTTATCACATATAATAAGCCTTAATTTAAACCCCTAGGTTACCATAGTGGACGGGTTATAATCTCTTGAGAGTTTACCGTAAATATACCCACAAAATTTAGTCAACTTGCTAATGTGAAGAAGCTAATGTATAATTAATTCACCGAATATATTTAAACAATCTTATTAAAGCTAGTTTTGCTCAAGAAAATATTTTTATGTATAACTCTAAAGAAAATATCTTAGAAAAGCTTTTCATTATAGTTATACAAAACCAAGTCTAACTTAGAAGTTTAATTAAAAGTTTTTAAAAGAACATACAAACTCTTTCTTTCAAATAATTTTCAAGTCTCTTGATCAATTTCTTTTTCAAAATCATATATACAAATATAATTATACAAAAAAATTGTTAGTATTTTTTTAATACTCTTTATTCCTTGGTAATTTTGTTCTACTTATCAGGCTTCCTAAGTAACCATTTATCGAGTTTTGGGCTAATAAATCCTAGCTCAATTGGACTTAGGTCATTAAGTATGGAAATGCTCCTCGGGCTTAATTACTCGGTCAACTAAGACTTAGTAAGATAGAACCCCCTTGGAGTTTACGAGAATTTCTATTGGTGCCCAATTTTTCTCACTCTTTCTTTTATTAATATATTTTTAAATATATATGAGTGTACACACACACACACACACACACATATCTATGCGCGCGCGCGTGTGTTTTAAAAAATATTTAGATCAAGAGAACTTGAAAATTTAATTTCTACTCTAAGCTAATCATGTAAAATTTCATTACTTTAATTAAAAGTTTAAGTTAGACTATAGTAAAGTATTCTACTTTGAAAATTAGTTCTTAAGAGAATTATTTAGAGTTATCATAAAGCTCACCTTGAGTATAAAACAAACTAAGATCTAGAGCTTTTAAAAGTTTATCAAGTAGATCAATTAGTAATTAACTCAATCAAATTGGCAAGTGACAAATAAATTTTAAGGAAAGAAAATAAAATAAAATATGAAATAAAAAGAAGAAAAAATGGTAAAAAAGAGAAAAGATGACTAGTCCCCACCCCCACACTAAAATTTTGCAATATCCTCAATGCAAACTTTATAATATACAAAGTAAAGCAGATTGGATATGAAGCACTTATATTTACTTGGTCGACTTAGATCAGTGATAAAAATGTGTAATTGCCTTTAGTATGAGGAAGATGTAGCCAAAATTTTCTTTTTATTTTTTTCATTTTTCTCTTTCAAATATTTTTTTCTCTTTTTTTCTTTTTTCTTTTTATTTTTTTCAAAAGATCAAGAAACTCTAAAAGGGGAGATGAATAAATTATTATTATTATTATTATTATTATTATTATTATTATTATTTTGAGACAAAAAGTAAAGATGTAGAATAAAAGATTGAAAATGAAAAGCTCACACTCTACATGAAATCCTACCTTATTGCAAAAAATTCTACCCCAGATTTTAAAGATGTCTAAAATGATAAACTCAATAATGTGCTTAAATTCTATGCACTCGGAGGTTTTCAATAATTTATGCAGCATTTGAAGGCAGGTATGTTCCTCGTGTTTCTAGTATTGACTAATCTCCAACTTGAACTCAGGTTCCCTACGACTAAAACTTTGTCCTAACACAACTAATTCTTTTTTGAGAATTTCCTAAACTCAAGATTTATGGCTGAGGTATGATAATATGGTTGTTCTATATTTTCTAGGAACCTAAGATCAAAAATTCTTCAAAGCCAAGACTAGTGAAACTTGTATCTAACTCCGTAAAAACTAGTTCTGATTGAAATTCCTCTAGTGTCTTAATTTCATCACCAAAATTCTCCTTAAAACTTAGGTATGACTCACTCTCTTCTTCTAATTCTTCATTTGAATTTTCCAGGATATAGTTTACTTCTAGGGGTTGATCAGTTGGCTAGTTTTCTAAATTGAAAATAATGAGATCAACAATCATATTTTCAAAAGATGGCTTAATTTAACTAGTTCTACAGTTAATCAGAGCATTGGAAGTAGCTAAGTCTTCCTAAAATTACAGGTATCAGACCTTTAAGAATGGAAATGTGCTGCGTCACTAAGACTATAAAATCAACAGGAAAAATAAACTCTCCTATCTTAATCAAAACATCTTCTATCTCTCCCATGTGGACTTTGATGGATATATCAGCTAACTGTAAGGTACATCTGATTGGTTTAAGTTCTCCTACACCAAGTTGCTGGTAGAATGAATTACAAAGCAAATTGACACTAGCCCCTAAGTCTAAAAGTGCCTTATTAGTGAAGATATTTCCTATGACACATGATGTAGCAGCACAACCAGGATCCTTATGTTTCAAAGGTATGGGCTTTGAGAGCATGTCACTGATGTTTTCTCTTCTTAGTGCACAAATCCTTCAAAACTTTTGCATAAGATGGGATTTGTTAAGTGTCATCCAAGAGAGGGATGTTGACCTTGATTTGCTTAAATGTTTCTAAAATCTTCTTTACATGAGGTGAGTTTTTCCTTAGTCCGAGTCTATTTGAAAAGGGAGTAACGGGTTTAAACCTATTAAAATTGAGTTCAGGATCAGTTTTAGGTTCTTGGTCATCAGAAGGGGGTGATTATTGAATAGAGTTATCAGAAGGAGAGAGAGTTTGTTCAGGTTCAGGAGTTTGACTCGGAGGCATTCTAATTTGATTATCGACCTGTTTTCCTAGTTGTAGTGAATGGATTGCATTCACTTGAGATTGGTAAGTTGAACTTGACCCAATATCCTTAGGGTTTGCAACAGGTTGACTCGAAAATTTTCCATTTTCTCTCTCACTCACAGCACTAGCTAATTGGCCAAGTTAGTTTTCTAACTTAGCTATGGCTTGAGTGTTGGAATTGAGCATTTGACCAGTTGTTTGCATGAATGAATTAAGAGTATAGGATGTCCGAGTCAACATGTTGGTGGTTTGTGTGGAAGTTTTAATCATGGTCTCTAAACCCTTTTCTAGGACACTGAGACATTTCTTGATTAGAACTCACAGGAATAGGATTTACTTCTTGATGTTGAGGAGGTGGGGTTGGATAAGGCAAATGGGGTTGTTGAAAACTGTTTCGTCAGTTGAATGGAACTGTGTTTCCTCTAGGGAATTGTTGGGTTGAAGTGTGAGGGAAATTTTTAGTTTCCAAAGAAATTTTTCTAGGTCCATGCAAAATTTGAATGATATCTCCAACTAGGATTATAGGTTGAAAAAAATAGATCATTTACAGGATGTTGCATTGCAGCATTCACTTGACCTAGTGGTTGATTGTATCCTAAGAGTGGACATTCTTCTAAAACATGGGCCAGAGATAGACAATTATGACACCCTAGAGTAGAAACTTGATTGATTTGACCTGGAGCTTGTTCTTTAGTTTCAAAGGCCTTTAACCTATGAAGGATTATAGTCATCTTTGCTTCAGAAGATACGTTTGACTCTAGGGAAGGACTATTGGTTTTGGTTGGGGGAACTGGTGAAACTATATCGTCACAGTATTTCCAATGTATGGTTTTCTTAGATAAACTCTCTAGGAATTTCCAAACTTCATCGGCATTTTTCTTCATGAAATCCCCTTAACCCATCGATTCTGAGGAAATCTTTGAAGAATAATCCAATTTTTAATAGATGATATGGCATAATCGCCACTTTTCTAGACTGCGGTGAGGACATTGGATAAGAATATCCTTAAACCTATCAAAATACCTTTGAAATGGCTCACCTGGGACTATATCAAAATTTCGAATGCTATTTCTAAGCTTTACTGTCTTATGTATTGAAATAGAATTTGCAGATAAGCTATACAACCATTTCTTGGCTTTAACCTTGAGAGCATATGGAAAAAAATCTAAGCTTAATCGCATCCTCAGATAGTTCTCTAATCTTAATCATAAGACAAACTTTCTCAAACTCGGAGATAAAAATGTAAGCGTCTTCGGTTTTATTTCCTAAGGATTTCGGAAGCTTGTTTTAAGCTGAAAATTAACTCCATTAACATTGGATAGCCTAATACAAGATGGGATTGCATTCCTAGTGAGATAACATATGTCTTAAAGAATGGGTGGAGTAGGATTAGCCATTTCTTTGGTGTCAAAACTCGATTCAACATGGATTAATCGATTGGTATTATCCCTAATCCAAACTTAATACACCAAAATAAATTCTTTTTGGAAATTTTTTTACTAAAAAGAAAATTAGTAAAAATATCTAAGAAAAATAAAAGTTAGTTAATTTTTTTTATTTAAGGAAAAACTAAAAGGACCTAAAAGTTTAATAAGAGAGGAGAAGAAGGATAAAAAGAAAAACCTAACTAAAATAAACCAAGAGCAACCACTTTGAAACAATCACTCTTAATTCTAAGGTTAAGCCTAGGCTCAACTAGACTAGTTCCTAACCAAAAACTCCTTGAGTGAAAATATTAAAATTTACTCGGTCAGTCATCTAGGTAATGATAGCACTAGAGGGAGTCCAAAGACCAATTAGGTACATTTTTCCATGCGAAGCGCTTTACTGAACCCCTAAACTTTACCTTAGACACCAACGGATTCAAGTAAACTTAAATCGGTTCACTTAAGAATTTCTTGTTCATTAATGAGCTCGAGTCATTAGGGGCCAAGGTCTAATGAGTTTTAAAAGGCTTGAGTTTATGTAGTGAGGATATAGTGATTTGTGGGCTAAGTAAAGGGTGATGAACTCTCACCTCATCTTGATTATGGGTTTTTCCCTTAAGAGTATTTTTAAATGAGTGCTCAAATCAAAATGTGCAAATCACTTTGGTGAAATCCTACTAATTATATGCACTGCAACCTTAGGAATTAAAGGCAACAACAAAGGATGTAAAAAAGATCTTTTTATTTTTTTAAATTAGGGTTAACAATCAAACAAATGTGTGAGAGAGAGAGAGAACTCTTATTTAAATTTATTATCTTATTAGTAGTTGCTCAAGTGGAGGGTGCATTTTATTAGGGTCGACAAGAGAAATTTTTTTAAGATCCTAATTGTCTCTAATGTGAAGAACCTAAACTAGAGGGTGGAATTGAAAATATTAGAAAGAGGACTTATCTTTTTAAGCAAAGTAAATCTTCAATTTTCAATCCTCAATCTTCAAGCTTCAAAGTTATTCCTTCACAAGAAAATACACAAATTAAAGAACCAAAATAGAAAAATCTGAATTATAAGCACATTTCTTGAAACCACAAACTTGATAAGAGGTAATAATACAATTTCTAAGTACACAATAATCAAGTTATAGTATAGAAAGATGTCGATCTCATGTGGAAGGTGTGTAGAAAATATTCTAAATTAGATCCTAGAAATGTATGTGGACTAAGAGGAGTGAAAGCGTGTAGAAATGTAGATAGAGTGTGTGATTATTTGTAAATAAGAGAAAACTAGAATAAGAGGGGAGAAAGAGAGTGAACAAATAAAAAAAAATGAACACTAAACAAAGAGGAGAAATAAAAAAAATAAAACAGAAAAAAATTAAAACGAGAAGAAAATAATCAAAAACAGCAAAATCAAAGCAAGTTGAAAATAGAGGAAATCAAGTAGATAAATAAGGAACCTAGAATTGAATCCACTAGTTAATTTCATTTATAATTTATGAACTACTCTCTTTTTATCATATTTTACTTTAGATTTACTAAGCATAGATTATCAAACTACTAAAAGAAAGCATAACCTATCAAATTTTCATCCAAATAAAATTTTTATTCATGAAAAGAATAACAACTAGATAGTAATTCTAGAATTTATAAGTGAACCCTATCAAACAACTTAAGATAAGCATAGATTATCAAATTCTTCTTTTGCCAATTAGTTTTCTTGTTGATAATCCTAAACATCATCATTTTGCACAAAGAGAGAAATCCACAATCATAAAAAAAACTAGTTATAAAAGAAAGAGAATAAAAATAAAAACTAACTACAAAAATAAGAACAAGAATATGGAAATAAAGATCTAAACCAAGAGCATAAAGGAAATCTAATTAACAAAAATAAAAGAGCATAAAAGTAAATCTATACTACATAAGAAAAATATAAGAAAATAAATTCTACAAAGCATAGAAATAAATAATAAAATAAAAGAGCATGAAATTAAATCTATGCTACTAGACTTGAAATAAATCTAATTTATTAACATAAAAATAAAAAGAAAATAAAATCCTAAAACAGGAATTTCTAAAGCAAGAAAATAAAGGAGAAAAATAAAAACTTACATTGTAAGGGGCTAAGTAAATGTTCATCTTCATCTTCATCTTTATCAACAATGAAAAAAAGAAAATTTAAAAGGTGGAGAAACTTTTTTTTATTAATTGCAAATAAAGTTCAAAATTTTAGAAGGTCTTTTCAATTAAGAGTAACTATCCTCTCCAAATTGAGTTTTTATAGAAAACTTCACACTCTAAATCCTCGCTCTCTAACCCTATTTATACAGTATTACAATCAATATTAGCCATTAGATTAAACTTAACCCCCAAGTTACACAATTTCAGCCTTTAATTTATAGCTGTTTACTATGTATCAATATTAGTATCAATATAGGTATCGATACTAGTATTGATACTGCTATCGATACTAGTATTGATACTGGTATCGATACTAGTATCGATACAACTATCGATACAAGTATCGATACCCATATTGATACATCTTTAATTCCTCTTCCTTTGGCTGAATTTCTTAGGATCTCTTGTGTGGGCTTTCATAGGCTTCTTTTATCTTGATCTTGGGCTTCAATAAGGATTGAAAGATGAGAGAGTTTGAGTTCTTTTAGGTTCTTATTTTGTAATATTTTATTTCTTGCAAATTAAGATTAAAACACTTATTAGTAGATGTTTTATTCAAAATAAGATAGATAATGAGGGTATAAAAGTGCAATAAAATATAATGATCATCACTATACAACTAACGGACGCTGCAGGTACCATAGTTGCCACAATTTTCGAAGAGCATGCCCAAAAACTATTATCCGTAAATGACATACAACTTATGCAGAATACTAATGTGGTAATTCCCTTACCTTGACGTGGAAAATCTACGTAAGTCAAGTAGCATTCACACTATGGAAGAAGAGGATGCCTAGTTTTTTTCTTTCTCTCTTCTTCTGAGTTCGGGTTTGAAATTGTACGTTCTTCAGCACTCAAAAGAAGGACATAGTATTTATAACTTGTAAATGTTGTAGGATCAATAGAAATATCAAGTTATATGGAAACAAATTAATTAATTAGGATACTTATCATATTGTAGCTGAATTCATATTTGTCTATGTTCAATTTCAAAATTTACAGCATAATTGATTCAGGATCAATTTTATGCCTAATCTTTAGGAATTAATGCACATTATATATAGGTACATTAAATGTCTATTTTTGCCAAATATACACTTAATTGGACATTAGTCTCAAGGTATGTCTTTATGATCATTTCAAACTCCAGTAATTAACTAGCCCCCAGGTGATCAACTTTCACATGGGGCTCATTATTTTCCTTCATGACTGTTGATGTCAGATGTTTAACAGTTGGGTTTAGTGTGAGTTATAGATGTTGGATGTTTTGCTCATGAAAAGGCAATATTTACCTTTGTGAATAGTCCCACATCGGAAAACAAATGGAACTTTGAGAGGTTTATATTGGAACTCCTCATATTGGGCTTTGAATAGTGTTTTGGGTTTTGTGGGCCTTGCATTACTCTACCACACATGCACGCGCGTGCCATGCCCCGCCCTACCGCACGCGCGCGCCACGCCGCACCGCACACGTACACTAACATTTTGCTTCTCCAGACTTAATTTATACACGTTTTACACGTTTTTTTACATGTTATTCAACATTCGTAACCGTCGGAGACATGAATGTAAGTAATGGTCGTGTCTTACGTATCAGTTACGAATGCTCAACCCTATATATACCCAGCTCGGGTAAGGGGAAAAAACACAACACAACTGAAAGAAAAAAAGAAAGAAATCTCTCCTCTCTTCTACTCTCATCTCCTTTTTGATTTTCAGTTTAAATTATATTTCTGGGCAATCTCTTCTTCGTCTGAGTAGAAGCTTTGGACTCTCGCCCGAGTATAGAAGCCGGCCAACTTCCGGGGGCTTTTACTGCTAGGGGAAGAGGATCAACTGCGCCAGGGCGATAGGCGGGTCTTCTATCTTCTAGGGTAGTGAAATCATGACTGCACCCGATCAGCCTAGAATTTCTAACTTTTGATTTATATTAATTACCTTTTTCTCTAGTTTTAAACAGCAATAGAGAGTTTAGGGTCCTTCAATATTCTTTGATGGTTCATTATTGAGTAGAGGGTTTGATTCTACATACAAACAATACTTAAGAGGATTAGAGTTTGGTTCTCCGGTGATTTCTTGGATGGTCATTTAGTAATGATCTTAGGTGGAGGAAAAAAAGTATGATTATTGTATGTTGTAGTGTGAAAATTGCGTTCCCTCATGCAATAGGCAATGTGCCTATTTATAGTAGATCCAGAAGGGTAGTTGAGTAATATCGGCTGAGTCCAAGTAGTTAGCTTATTCAGATGATACTTTACAGGTATCGACAGTGGGTGGTCTGAGTTACCTTTGTGATTAATACGACTGTGATAGGGGAGTTAAGGTGCTGAAGTGGTCCAATGAGTCATTAAAACTTTCAACGGTGGTGTAATGATGACTTCAACCGTGCATTTAATGTGATGGTGACGGGCTGTCGTCGATGGGTTTGAGAAAGACCTCCTTTCATCTAGGCTTTTCAAGGGAGACTGAGAAAAGATGCCATTCGACTCGGCCATTCTGAATGAGGGCTTTCTCGACTCGATCAACCGAGTGATAATACACTAAGTTAGCTTTAATAGCAGAGACCGAGTGAGGACGCCTTTCGACTCGGCCCTCTTGAGAGGGTCCAAGTGAAGGCGTCCTTTGACTCGGCCTTCATGAGGTCAGATCGGGTTGGTGTACAGTTAATTTGAGACATGTATCATCTCTTAGAATGAGATTAACACTTTGTCATTTCTATGATATATAACAATAACGTTTACAATGCTGTCTTTTATTACAGCAGGAAGGAAAAGTGTTGACAACATCTCTCAACAAATATGCAACTGAAAAAGAGTACTTCATCCATGTGAAGAGTCACAAGTTGGAAGGATGATATAAAACTATACAATATGATACTACATGGTCACTGCTGTGCTAGAGAACTTTAAAACATGTAGCAAACACAACTCTTCAATGTTCTGGATGAAACTTTTGGTAGTGTATTAGGAAATTTTCGATAGTGTATTAAACTCTTTTCAGTGGCCCATATTCATATATGGATATTGTAAGTTAGATGACATGTATAAGATGGATCTTGTATGTTAGATGACATGTTTATCTTCACGAACTAGCTACTTATGTATGTATATACAAGACTTGCAAATATAATGTTTGTAAATATATTGTATGGCAATGTAATCTATGAACATATAACTTGTAGTTATAATCCTCTATTGTAGTTATAATCCTATATTCTTTATCATTTATTTACTTATTTTTTCCTTTTGATAGTGAAGCTATCAGGAATCAAACCCAAAATCGTGAGAGTCATATTGGAATCTGATCATCATATTTTATTACACTTTTATATCCTTATATCTATTTTATTTTGAATAAAATATTTGGTAATAAAGTGTTTTTATCTTAATTTATAGGTAATGAAGGATTAAGGAATAAGAACCCAAAAGAACTAATTTTTCTTATTTTTTAACCTCTTATTGAAGCCCAAGATCAAGCCAAGAGGAGGCCCACAAAGCCATAAAGATCAAGAAAACAATCGGGTCAATAAGTGAACAAAAGAATCAAATTCTGTTTGGAGCCAATCCATTGGCTAATTAATTAACGAATTGATTAGCTAATCGATTGGCCAATCGATTCGATCCAAACATAATTGGTTAATGGTTGACATTTATTTTTTAGAGCTCAAGACAAATCTAATGGCTCTTGTTGATTGCTACAGGCTATAAATAGGAATAAAGTGTGAAGGTTTGGGTGTGAAAAGTTTTGCAAAAATTCTATTTTGGAGAGGAGAGTTATTCTTAATTGAGAAGACCTTCCAAAAATCATAAACTTTTTATTTATAATAAATAATAAAATTTCCTCCTCTATCAATTTTTTTCTTCTTTGATAATGAAGATGAAGATTTGTCGTCAATAGGCTAACCCCTTACAATATAAGTTTTTATCTTTCCCTTTTATTTTCTTATTTTAAAATTACATATTTTAGGATTTTAATTTCTTATTTTTATTTCATGCTTGGTAGATTAGATTTATTTCATGTTTGTAGTGTAATTTTTCTTCATGCTTTATAGAGTATATTTATTTCCTTGCTCTTTCATTGTAGTGTAATGTTTCTTCATGCTTTATAGAGTATATTTATTTCCTTGCTCTTTTATGCTTTGATTTTCTATTTCTTTATATTGTTTGTAGTTTAGATTTACCTCTTATTCTTTTATGCTTACTAGTATAGATTTTATTTTCTTATTTTTATTTTGCAAAAAATGAGTAAGTAATTCTTATAGAAAATCTACGATTGTACTAAAGTAGTTTAATTTCTTATATGATTTATAGATTATTTTTTTTCTGCTTAAATTGATCATGTTTAGGATAATCAACTAGAGAACTAATTGGTAGAAAAAGAGTTTGATAATCTATGCTTATCTTGAGTGGTTTAATAGGTTATGCTTATTTATTACTAGGATTATTATCTAGTTGCTTGTTATTTTCATGAATGAGAATTTGCTTGGATGATAATTTAATAGATTATGCATTTTTAAGTGATTTAATGATCTACGCTTAGTTAATCTAAAGTAAAATCTGATAAAAAGAGAGTAGTTCATAATCCTAATTATAATTAATTAGTGGAATCAATTTTAGATTCCTACCTTCTCCACTTATTTTTCCTTATTTTTCTCTTTTTAATTTTATTTTGTTGATTTTTCTCTTCTTCCTACTTCCTTCTCTTCTCTTATTTCTATTTTTTTCACTTCTTCTTAGTTTCCTCTTTGTTTTCCTTTTATTTGTCTCCTAC
>JBAKGM010000200.1:29867790-29881085 GCA_037177215.1 Asparagus racemosus
TTCTAGCTATACATAAGGCGCAAGGGCATGATGCTCACAGCAGAACCTGGATCAACTTGGATCTGGTTAACTTCACTAGAGCCAATGTACCAAGTGAAATATAGTGACCTATCATGCTTAGAATTCCTCATCTGCATGTCTTCCATAGTAAAGGTGATGCAGGGGAGGTGCTTGGCAGCTAGGTTGCAATGTTGCGTTGACGACTCCAATTGTTCAGGAGCTAGCTTGATCTGAGTAAGGAATACTTCAGAGTCAGCCAACGCTTCTTGCAGGGCTTCTCGGGTCTCTTTGGACAGTCGTGGAAGCTCGTAGAGAGTGATTCTCGCTGGTATGTTGGCCAGCTGAGCCATCACGTTGAATCGGTATAGGGAATTAGAGCTTCTCGGTTTATCTCCTCCAATCGGGCGATTGAATCGAGACTGCTTTGGGAGCTGAACCTCCTGCGGTTGCTTCTCCTTCGACTTAGTCGTAGCTTCTTTGGCAGCTGCCTACTATTGTGTCTTTTCGGCGTGAGTGAGGGGAGTTATTGGTACCCCCAGCTCTGACAACATCTTGGCGTTCAGATCAGGGACTTTTGGGTACTTGTACCTATACTCGTGCCCGCTCCTGGTGGCGTGGGCTTTAGGTTCCTCCTTTGAGAGTTAGAGCATTACGACCTGTTCATCATCTCGCTCCAAGACTGCAAAAGTAGTATGGCACAATTTTCTTTTCCCCTTTGACTTTTTCTTGGAGGAAGAGGAGACTGCCCATTGATCATCTTCGAGTAAGTCCAAGTGGACCCACAAAACCTCGCCGTTGGGAGCCGTATGTGGTACGAGCCCTTTTTGGCATTGCTTGTGCGGATCATCATTTACCGTCTTCATCGCCACCTTTACCACAGGCTCGGGTTCGAACCACGTCAAAGGCACTGACCCGAAGCTGATTGATACTGCATTCGCTCCGACCTTCTTTTCTTTGGACGGCTTCATAGTAATGACCCCCACATCGATCAAGGCCTGGATTTTATCCTTGAAGCTGAAGTATGATTTGGTGGGGTGGTGAACTACCCTGTGATAAGCACAGTACCTTGGGTCGTTGGTCCTCTTCGCTTCCTCTTGATTCTGGATCGGATGGAGCTTGATCTTGTTATTCTCTACCAAATACTTGAAGAGGCTGAGAATCTCGTCATCCCTGAAACAATAGGATTTCAGAAATCTCAGCTCCAAGGCCCTCTATTTTTGCAGCCTTTACTGCCACTGAGACTGGGACTACTGTGGCGCTTGCTGCTACGGTTGCTGCTTGGGCTGCACTTGGAACGTCTAGTTTGCGACCGTCGTTCTAGCCTATTCCTTCCTTTGCCACATGGGACGAAGTTTTGTTTGGGAGCTTCTACCATCGGCTGCCTCTTTCTGCCTTTTTCTGCTTTAGGAACCGTTCGGCTTGCTCGCCACGAACTTTCAGATCCTTCCATGTAGTGGAGGGCGCTGTTCCCATTGCTTCAAGCACATCCAACGACATGTTGTTGTGGCAGGTCTGGAGAATAAACTCCTTTTTGATTGGATCCCAGCAGTTCATCGTCTTGTTCTGGAACCGTTTGACGAAGGTATCCACAGTTTCTCTGTCCTTTTGCTTTTCGTCCAACAATATCCCGATAGAAATCTCGGTATCATCGTCAAGAAATTTGCGAGGAACATGGATTCCATGTCATCCCAACTGGTAACGCTGCCCGGTTTAAGACTGCGATACTAATCGAAGGTAGCTCCTCGAAGGGTGCTAACGAATGACCGAACCATCAAGGGCTCGTTTTAGAAATCACCCCCAAGTGAGACTTGAAGTAAATCAAGTGCTGAGTGGGGGACCCCTTTCCCGTTTTCTTGATCTCTTGGGCAGAGATCAATGTATAGATCTTAATCTCGAGATCTTTGATTTTCTCATTTTCCAAGACGACATTGCCACTGGCATTCTCCTGGCTACCCCAAAGTTCCGCTCTTCAGGGGGTTGTGCAGCACCATGGTCTTCTTCTCCGTCGGTGTCACTGTCAATCTGATTGACATTGTTGTGATGACTAGTTTCACCTTGACGGGTTGTCTATGCCTGGATTTGCTGGTCATGCATTTCACGCATTTGCTGCATGGCCATCTCCATCTCGAACTTGAAGTTCTCCTTCTGCTTGGCCATCGCTTCTTTGAGCATTTTGGCCACTTGTTCAGCACTGATCATCAGGGCTTCCCGGGGTTGTCCCTCACGGGAAACCGTGTTGTCGGAGGCCATCGCGGAGCCAGCATTTGACACTTCGTCATCTGACAGCAGTCCTTTTAAGATTTTGTCATAATTGGGACGCCGAATCATTCCAGTGCGCAACTGAGTTATCTGGTCGGATGATCGGAGACCGGTACGATTTGACGCCCCTATGCTCGTCATATTATTTGTGACTTTGGGTAATTCATCCCTTTGCGTCGTTGATTTTTTCCATTAGAAACGTCTGGAGCTAGGCTTCAGTGGTCCGTTGCCAAGTCTGTTGAAGACCGACACTCTTTCTAGAGTGGCTTTATTACAGCTACACTCCAATAGCACTGCCTTGATCAATTTGGAACAAAAGCACTATGCGGGCTTCTCAAAAGAATTTCTCTTTTAGGATCTTCTCATGCCCCAACACGATGTACAGCTCATCGGCATGAGTGCCAGAGCAACCTATCGTGTGTTGGCATGACCTCCCAGGTATAACGTTGTTGTCGTCAGATGAAAATGTTTCCTTCCGAGGACAGACTGCTTCATCAAAGCTACCAAAAGTGACTTGCCTTGACGTTCGCCTGTGTAGGTGTGAAGTCTCGGCGGACCCTCGGACTTCGATTCTCAATCCGGTTGGCAGAGCTGCAAATGTCTCCCTATCCTTATTGAGGTGAGTGCGACCTCCTGCATTAGGAGTGACCCGTGATTCCCTCAACGGACCCAGGCATTCCTTAATGGTTAGCTTGTTAGCCGCAGCAAGAATTGGCTTCACTGGAAGCTTGGATGTAGACGCCAGAGGTTGCCTCGGCACCGAGGCAACTTTAATTGGGGCTCCGGTGGATTTCAGCCTTGGCGCTGGGGCAGTTGGCATTGAGGCGCCTTTAGCTCTTGGTTTGGGCGCCGGGGTGAGATTTGAAGTGCCGGCAGACTTGGGCTTAGATGCCGTGATCACCTGAGTTGGAATTCCAGTGGACTTAGACCTCCAGAACTGGTGGCTTATTGGTGGTTTAGCGCTCGCCTCCTCCTTCTTCAGGTTGCGGGCTTGTTGCACCAAAGCCCGTGCCTGCGCGAGGAGTGCGTGGAGCTTCCGAATGTGCTCCTAAAGCATGGAACGGTTCTGTTTGACCCAGACCCATTCGTTTGTCAACGGCTTGGAGGGGCTGTCAATCGCTTGAGGCTGGAGCCTCTGCGTCAGCTTGGATCTTAGATCCACCTCGTAGCGGATCCCATCTGTGGACTCCATGGCCTTGGCGAACCTACGGGCCATGCTTTGTCGTCGCCTTTGTCGTGCTCGCTTGGAGAGCAGGGGCACACCATCGGCGATCATCTTGGACGTCGGGGGAACTTGGGCTTCGGGCGCAGAGGAAATGTTTCCGCTACCAGTGGCAGCGGGGTTGGATTTATCATTCAGGGACTCTGTGTCTGAGGCCCAATGGACTCTCCTTGCAGCGGAGATCTTTTTGGAGTGGTGGGGAGAAGCAGATTTGGAGGAGGAGGAGGAGAGTTACTCCTCAAACTTCTGCTGGTCGAATTTAAACTCGACCTCTTCCTCGATCGAGATCGGGATCTGCGGCTGCGACACTACAATCTCAGATCTGAGACCGTTGGCTCCCACTGTGGTCGCCAGCTTGTTCGCCACGAAAGTTGCTTCGATTGTCATTGATTTGAACCTATTACAAACTTTAGGCGCTTACAAATAATTCAAATAAAAATCACCTTTCTATAAGGCTTACAAGGAGAATTGAAAAAGAAAGATTACAACTTTACACTTTTTGAACAAACGCGGGATCTGTTTATTGGATCCTCGTTTGCGTGGGTGTCTTTGCCTGTGCCAGGGACTTGTTTTGTCCGTGGACCACCACGTAAGGCCGATCTGGGTACTAGATCTACAGATTTGAGGTGATTATTTCTCGAAGGAAATAAAACACTGACAGGGATCAACTCACAAAGGAGATGATCGCCGGAATGGGTGAAATCTACAAGGAGAAGTCACGCACTGACCCTGGGATTAAGACGAAGCTTAATCTAGAGGGTGAAGGTGTAGATGTGACCCAGATCACCTCCTTGCTGTGTAGATCAGAAGTTGATGGCGTTCTTCTCTTGCACGGAACGTGGATCTAACTTTTCTCCTTCACCGGTACTCGGATCTGTGCAAAAAAGTGCTCGCGAAGCTCTGAATCTCAAGAGAATTTTTCCAACGAAGTTCCAACCTGTGGACAAATTTTCCAACCCCTAGAACTGAACCCCTCTAGCCTATTTATAAGCAAATGAATAGGGGGGAAATACGGCCAAGGCACTGCGGCCGAGGCACCAATGGTGCCTCGGCTCAGCCATGACCGAGGCACCAATTGGTGCCTCGGTCGACCGAGGCACCCGTTTGGTCCTCTTCTCTCATTCTAGTTTGTCTGTTCGTCACACCATTCTGTCTGAGCCCGCTTTCATCCGGTTGTGCTGATTTAGAGCTTGGTTGATCGTTCCAATGATTCCGAAACCCGACCGGCGTAGTCTCGTTGCTTGAGTTCGGTTAATTCTTTCTCATCGATGTTTGAGTCTAGTTGACTCGCCTTATCGAATCTCGCTGACCTGAAGCTTCGTCATTGGATTTATTCCACGATACGTCACTTCATTGACTCATACGCCTTGTTGATTCACTTTGTGCATTCGTCGACTCAGTTTATGCATTTTGTGGCGCAGTTACGTCGTCAGTAGTTCTTAGTCACATTATTAGATTGGTCGCCGGGGCCAACCCACCATCACGAGTCTCGTTCGGGCACTGATAAGCAATTTTCAACGCCTACAATAAGGACCCTAGTTGTTTACTATTTCATGTGTCATAGGAAAAACCTTCATTGATAAGGCACTTCTGGACTTAGGAGCTAATGTAAACATTCTTCTGTATTCAGTCTATCAACAGCTATGGATAGGTGAACTTAAATCGACAAGATGCAACCTACAATTAGCTAATAGATCCATGAAAATTCCCAAGAGAGAGGTAGAGGATGTATTGATCAAGGTTGGAGAGTATATTTTTCCCGTTGATCTTATTGTCTTGGAAATGCCGTTCATTTCTAATCTCAAAGGTCAAATCCCAGTTATCCAAGGTAGACCATTCTTAGTAACTTTAAATATTTTGATCAATTGTAGAACTGGTTAAATGAAGTTATCTTTTAGAAACATGACTGTTGATCTCAATATTTTCAACCTACGCCCCTAGAGGTGAACTTTATCAAGGGAATTTCTAGAGAACAATAAGAGGGAGAGTGTGAGTCAAATCTTTGTTTATCTTACTTAAGTCTTGAGAAGACTTTCGATGACGAAATTAAGTTCTTGGAAGAGTTAGATCTGCTAGTCGATCATATATCTGCAATTAGTTGGCAACTTGAACCCTTGGATATAGAGCCTTGAGTCTAACTTTACCCATGCATAGAGGAACCCTCTAAGTTAGAGCTCAAACCTTTACCCGAAAATCTACAATATACCTACTTAGGGGAGAATGAGACTTTACCAGTTATCATTTCTTCTAATTTGATACCCGGTTAGAAGGAAGCCCTCTTAGATGTTTTAAGAGAAAATAGGGAAGCCAATGAATGGACCATGGCTGATATCAAAGGTATTAGTCCAACCATTATTCAACACCGAATCTATTTGATAGATGATGTCAAACCTACTAGAGATCCCCAACGTAGGTTAAACTCAATAATGAAAGAAGCGGTTAGGAAAGACATTCTGAAGTCTCTTGATTATGGGATCATTAATCCCATTTCAGATAGTTCTTGGGTAAGTCTAGTCTAGGTAGTTCCAAAGAAATATGGGATTACCGAGATCTAAAATAAGGCTAATGGGCTGATTCCCACTGAAATCCAAACTAGATGGCGAGTCTACATTGACTAGAGGAAACCCAACTTAGCTACCCAGAAAGATCACTTTCCTCTTCCATTTATAGACTAAATGTTAGAGCGCTTAGTAGGACAAAGGTTTCCTTGGATGGATATTCATGTTACAATCAGATTCCCATTCCCCCAGAAGATTAGGAGAAATCCACTTTCACGTGCCCATATAGAACTTTTGCTTACCAACACATGCATTTGGGGCTGTGTAACGCACCCGCCACATTCCATCGGTGCATGATCAGTATTTTCTCTGATATGGTAGAACACTTTTTGGAAATTTTCATGGATGACTTTTTCATTTTTGGTGACACATTCTTTGAGTGTTTGTATCATTTTAAACCAGTCCTGTCACTGTGTAAGGAGAAAAATCTGACTCTCAATTGGGAGAAATGTCATTTCATGATCAAACAAGGCATTGTCTTAGAGCATGTAGTTTCAAATAGGGGTATTGAAGTTGACAAAGCTAAAACAAATCTCATTTCTAACCTTCCTTCTCCCAAAAATATCAAGGATGTCAGATCATTCCTTGGACATGCTAGTTTTTATGGACGGTTCATCAAAAACTTTAGCAAAATTCCTAGATCTTTGACCAATCTCTTAGCCAAGGATACACCACTTGACTTTTCCCCCGAATGCCTTAAAGCCTTTGATTATCTAAAAAAGGAGCTAACCACAGCCCCTATCATTCACTCACCAGATTGGATCTTACCCTTCGAGTTAATGTGTGATGCATCCAATTTGGTAATTAGTGCTGTCCTAGGATAATGGATTGATAGAAAACCTCATGTGATATACTATGCCATTAGGACACTGAATGATACCCAGCAAAATTACTCTGTCACTGAGAAAGAGTTTTTAACTGTTGTCTTTGCCTTAGAATAATTCATGTTCTATCTCATTGGGTCTTTGACTAAAGTTTTCACGGATCACACAGCACTTAAGTATCTGCTCCGTAGCAGATCATTTATCTAGACTTTTGAATGCACTAACATCAAATATCCTAGTCAATGATATTTTCCAGATGAACAACTCCTACAAACCCAATCTGCTCCATGGTTTGTAGATATTGTAAATTACTTAATCACGAAATAGTTACCTTCTCATTAGTCTAAACATGATAGATCCCGTTTCCACTCCCAGGTGAAATATTTCCAGTGGGATGATCTATATCTATTTAAGTATTGTCCTGATCAAATCTTTAGTAGGTGTATTTCGAGGAAGAAACTAGGAGTGCTCTATCCTTTTCTTATAAGCAATCATGTGGGGGTCACTTTGGCTGAAGAAAAATAGCGGAGAAAATTCTCCAGTGTGGGCTATATTGGCCCACTCTGTTCAACAATTCCTACTAGTTTTGTAAAACATGTAACTGTTTCAGCTCTTAGGAAGAATTACTAGAAGAAATATGATGTCTTTACAACACATTTTAGCCATTGAGCTTTTTGGTCTGTGGGGTATAGATTTCATTGGACCATTTCCAAATTCTTTTAGAAATAACTACATTCTAGCAGCCGTAGAGTACATGTCTAAATGAGCTAAAGTGGTAGCTTGCAAGACCAATGATAACAAGGTAGTTATCAAGTTTTTAAAGGAAAATATCTTTGTCCGGTTTGGAGTGCCCTGAGCAATCATTAGTGACAACGATACACATATTTATAACCGTTCTTTTGAGGCTTTGATAAGGAAATATTTGATCACACACAAATTATCAACTTCTTATCATTCTCAAACCAATGGTCCACAAATTGACAGATCTAACAAATCTTAGAAAAAACCGTTAATCATAACATAAAAGATTGGTATATTAAATTGTGTGATGCTCTATAGGCATATCGTATCGCCTTCAAAACCAATTTGGAGATGTCATCGTACAGACTCGTATTTGGAATAGTGTGTCATTTACCAGTTGAGCTAGAACGTCGAGCGATGTGGGAAATTAAACAATTGAATCTTAATTTAGACTCAGCAAGAAAAGCAAGAATGCTCTAACCGAATGAGTTAGAAGAAATTCGAATGATGCATATATAAACTCAAAAATTTACTAAGAGAAAATTAAAATTTTTCATGATAATTCAATATTACAGATGAATTTTACATCGAACAAAAAGTTTTACTCTACAACTCAAAACTACATCTTGTTCTCAAAAAATTGAGATCACGATGGACAGGTCCATATATTGTTGATCATGTTCTCACATGGGATTATTGAGATGGAAAATCTTAAAAATGATCATATTTTCAAACTTAGTGATCAATGTTTAAAATTATTTTAAAATTTTCTATACTCAGAGAAGAGGAGGTGTTAGTTCTTAATGAACCACGCTATTCGTTAAAAGAAAAAAATCAAAAAAATAAAAATAATTATAAAAAACTAAAATAAAGAAAAAAATCATCATTTTTAGCCCGTGTGAATAAATAAATAAATAAATAAATAATAAAAAAAAGGCCCAATTCATTTAAAAGAAATCTTTTAAACAAGTTTTCTCTTGGCCCATTCAAAAAGCCCCTCTCAACAAACAAAAAAGAAAATTTTGGTTGTGGGCTAGCCCACATCGAAGAAAAATAAAAATATTCTATGTGGGCTCCAGCCCAGCCCACACCCAAAAAAATATTTTTTTAACTCCCAACTAGTTGGCCAACCGATTGGCCAATTGGTTAACTCGTTCTTCTCCTTCTTCAAACTCCTCTCAAATTTCTCTAAGTTATCTCTAAAATGAAAATTTTTCATTGAATCTCGTCTCGAAGTTGAAGAAAGAGGATTAGGGTCAGATCCAACAACAAATTGCAACATTCTTACAATCAACACAACCCAATTTGAGGTATAAATCCGAAACCCTAGCTTTCCAATTATCTGCAAATTTTCTAGAATTTTGGCATAAATTATGGTATAAATTGGATGAGAATGATGTTAATAATAGTTTGGAACGAATTGTAACAAGTTTGTAAAAGAATCATCTTGAAAAATTGGTCGATCGGTTCAACCGTGGTAAACATTTTGACAATATACCGATCCACTTTGAGAGAGGATTCAACCGTGGTAAACATTTTGAATTTCAACTCATGATTGAGGTATTTACAATAGTCAGGATCAAATCTATGATGACTCGAAAACCCAAATTGGCTAACTCTACACTTGTCTAAGAATTTTATGCTAGTTACATCTAGGCTCATTTGTTTTGGTCGAAAGTGAGTTTCTTTGTAGCTTCCATTACAAAACGTTATGAAAACAAATGAGGAAATTACACGTGTAACTCTCGATTACAAAGAAAATTTAACCTTTCTCTATGAACACGAACAGAAGACTCGCTACGTAGCTATCTCCTACTTGTGTGGGTTCTTGGCCTGTGCCGGGGACGCATCGTCCGTGGACCACCGATCAACGATCGCTGAATCAGAAAGGTTAGATTCCTACTTCGCTAAGGAAACAAGAAAATAAGCAAATATCTTAACTAGGTAAGATATCTACTCTTCCCAAGAATAAGTCAAAGCTTCAACTCGAGGATCTCCAAGTGGAATATTAGCGGCTCTGCTCTCTCTCCGAAAATCTGCAGCTCCTGGTCTCAATTTCTTCAATCCCCTCCTCAAAGATTCAGCCCCCAAAAGGTCTGCCCTCCTTCACAACGGGCATAGGTGGCTATTTATAGCCTCTGGAAGGCGTAACGGTTGAAAAGGACACAAACTGAGATCTGCCAAAACTGCATGTGGGCGAGACACCTTTTAGTGTCTGGATAACTAAGCTGTCTCGCCCATTGGCGAGACAGCTTTTGGTGTCTCGCGGTACTATTCATCCAAGATAGTACTGTTCATCTGAGACAATACTATTTATTGTAACTGTTGTTTCCTTCTTTAAGGCATGTTTAATGCCCCATTCATGCACTTAGTGGGCGTTTTTCAAGGGTGTAACCGCCCACTAACATTAATGGATGTTCCCACATGTTGAAAAGGTCCAACGGGTCCAACAAAATAATGATAAAATACCTAAAAAATGTTTCAAATACTTTTGGTGCATTGGCGCTGGCGAGATAGTCCAAACTGTCTTGCATTGGCGAGACAGTTATGACTGTCTCGGCCACTACGAGATAGTTTTTAACTATCTTGACCATTTTGATGATAACTTCTTCATCCGGTCTCCGAATGAGGTAATTCAAGATGTGTTAGAACGCTGATGAGAAGAGCTACAACTTTTATATTTTGAGATTCTTTAGATTCAAATCGTAGACAATCTAAACTGTTTCACATTGGCGAGACAGTTATGACTGTCTCGGCCACTGCGAGACTGTTTTGACTATCTTGACCATTTTGATGATATCTTCCTCGTCTGATCTCTGAATGAGATGATTCAAGATGCATTAGAAGAGCTACAACTTTTATGTTTTGAGATTCTTTAGATTCAAATCGTAGACAATCCAAACTGTCTCGCATTGGCAAGACAGTTATGACTGTCTCGGCCACTGCGAGACAGTTTTGACTATTTTGACCATTTTGATGATAACTTCCTTGTCCGATCTCTGAATGAGGAGATTCAAGATACGTTAGAAAGCTGACGAGGAAAGATACAACTTTTAGCTTTTGAGCTTCTTCAGATTCAAATCTTAGACAATCCAAACTGTCTCACATTGGAGAGACAGTTATGACTGTCTCGGCCACTGCGAGACAGTTTTGACTATCTTGACCATTTTGATGATAACTTCCTCGTCTGATCTCTGAATGAGGTGATTCAAGATGCGTTAGAAAGATGACGAGGAGAGACACAACTTTTAGCTTTTGAGATTCTTCAAATTCAAATTTTATTATGGCCAAACTATCTCACATTGGCAAGATAGTTATGATTGTCTCGGCCACTACAAGACAGTTTTAACTATCTTGACCATTTTGATGATAACTTCCTCATCTGATCTCCGAATGAGGGGATTCAAGATGGGTTAGGAAGCTGATGAGGAGAGCTACAACCTTTACATTTTGAGCTTCTTCAGATTCAAATCGTATCATGACCAAACTGTCTCGCATTAGCGAGATAGTTATAACTGTCTCAGCCACTGCGAGACAGTTTTGAATGTCTTATTAGTGAGACCCATGCAGCATAGTCATTTCTTTGTTATTTTGCTATTCAATCAACCCGTATGCTTTGCTAATTTGTCTCTTGCTTATTAGCTTATATGTGGCATTAGACGACCCTCCTTGACTCAGATAATGATGTTCATCTCCTTTTCTCTGGTACGACATAAATTAGAGTTCTATAGGCAATTTTTGATGTCTACATCATTCAAAAGAGTCTAGGACTCCCCAGACCACCAAGATGTTGCCTAGATTCCTTCCGAGCCTCTACTAAGTTAGGGATAGCCTGTGATGCATATAACCAGATGGTGGAGTATCTATTTGTATCATTACCTAGGGGCGGGACCCTACACTCAGGTATGCTTAAGAAAGAGTTCATTCTCATGAACCTCTTTCTTAAGTTTGACTTATACCCGAGCTCTTCATACTCAGTAATCACCACCCGAGACCTTGTCCTACTTTATTGGATCGCCACCGGTCAGCGACTTGATGTAGCTGATGTTATATTTAGGATGATAGCGTGTACGGCGACCAGCGGTAGGGAGTATCTTAGCCAGTAGTATCGATAGGAGGTCCAGCTGATTTACACATTTCTTATCATCCAAATCTGTGAGTCGCTCAGTGTACCAATGTATTCTACTGATAGCTTGAGGCTGGGAGAGCACCACTGACATTTGATTCAGCAGATAAGAGTATTGTCGCCTGGGGTAAAGAGCCAGATGCTTCCACTTCCACTTCACATGCACCAGCACCTGCTCAGCCGACCACACCTACACCGCCTCCTCCACCCAGTGATGCACTGATAGAGTGGACACCCTAGATGCTTATTAATTGTCTCTATGCCCTCGAGATAGGGTTTCACTAGTTTCAGCTAAGGTTTTAATAGTTTCAAACTCAGTAGAGATCCGATCAGGCCCGTCTCACAGCTCAGTTGGACCAATTTCAGCAGTTGCAGTGCTATATAGCCTCAGCCATTCACGAGATGAGATCGGGATTTATAGCTCCTCCATTTTTTCAGGCTCCATCTGCTCCTCCATCACAATAGGACCCACCGCCATCACCAGCACCTCATTGCCATCCTACGACACGACCAGAGGAGGGGGAGGGTATCAACAGTACCAATACAGAGACAGAGTATGAGGACATGGATGTCACAGAGGCTGATGATGAGGATGATGAGGACGACAATTAGGGAGATCAGTCTGGTGATGAGCTGTGAGGGACATTTTCATTTCATATCACCCTATATTTGACTTTTATTTTGGCAAGCAGTTAGTTTATATATTGTAATGTTTATGTTTTGGATGTTATTGCTAGTATTTGCCTTGAGGACAATGCTTCTAGGTGTGGGGGTGGGAATTAGTTAGCTATTTTCTTTTATTTTGCTTTTAATTCTTCATTTTTTAGTTAGTATTTTCCTTTTGCTTTCTTTGTTTTTAGTAAGTATTTAAATAAAAAAATTTTAATTGCCAATTTGATGGAGTTACTCAATAATTGATCTACTTGATAAACTTTAAATTTTCTAATTCTTAGATAGTTTTATACTCAAGTTAACCTTTTATGATAACTCTAAATAAATTTATTAAGAAATAATTTTCAAAATAGAATACTTCACTATAGTCCAACTTAGACTTGTAATTAAAGTAATGAAATTTTTGCATGCTTAGCTTAGAGTGGAAAATATTATTTGAAGTTCTCTTAATCAAAATATTTCTTTCAAGATATATGTACATATACTCATAAATATGTGTGTGTGTGTGTATGCCACACCCCGCTTCCCAAACTACGCGGAAACAGTACGTGAACAAGCCCGCGATGTATTAGGTTGAGAAGAAAAACAAATAAAAATAACCTTTCCCCTCAATCTAAAACGCCAAGCGTCAAGTAATAATGAATGCATCATAGTCTCACATCGCAATCACAGCTAGTAAGAATAAATAAATATCCAGAACAGGGAGTACATATCACCAGAATAAAGAAATAACATCCCAGACTATATGAGAGTCCTCATGTCTGAAATAATACAAGTATTTAAAAGGAACTAGAGAAACTTAAATAATGTCATCTTAACTGAAAAGAAAACTGAAATCAGTCTAAAGTTCTACAACTACTGAAATAAAAGAAACTAAGCTTCGGCTCGATCTA